>CM051504.1:441778-475787 GCA_028031935.1 Paedocypris micromegethes
CAAAAGTCTAAAATGCTATTATTTTGTTACAGGTTTTCACAGATTTTTTATTATTAGAAGTTAATTACAGGAGTAACCCCATTGAACCATAAGAAAGCGTGTTCATCATCCTCAGAGAAGCCTGTCTGAATTTGTGTCCCGATGCCGCGCCGATTGTCCTCTTTTTTGGAAATCAAAATATGGTCACCCTATAGTAGTTACATACACCTGGTTAAGACAGGGTTTAACTTTGAAGTATCTGCATTCATATCACATAACGTGATTTTATCTTTGAAAAACAAACCAAATGTCATTGTCATATGCAGTGTTGGAATGATGATTCCTTGTCCCTTTGGACTGTAGCAAGTTCACACCTCTCCAAAAGGTGGCGACGTACTCACATAGAAAAGTCAGATGGATTGTATCCACAATAAGTGTAGTTTAGTAATTTTAGAAATTCGTTTAAATTTATAGAAGTTTATAAATTCCTTCAACTCCGTTGAAGTTAGTTTTTTTTACACCTATTTTTAGGTGGAAGAAGAAATTACTTATTTATTTATATGAACAGTATATATTTGTATTATATATATATTGTAGCAATTTCGTGGGTTGGCGTTCCAACTGAGTGCTGATGCCTTCTAGATACTCGTGCCCCATACACCGCACGACTCCAAGTATCCGCTGACATCACACACAGAGACAGCTTGGTTGAGGTGGTGCTCTTTTATTAAAGCACTGCTTTAATTACACTCTCAATCCACACACATCTACAGAACAACAGGACAAGTAGCCAGGCCACTAGTATGGCTACACACAGCACAAATGGTAGGTATTACAGTTCACAATAAACAGTTATAACAATTAACAAACATGAACTTCACATCAGACACAACACAATGGCACAAAAAGATCTACATAAAAACAAGTATTTACAACACAAATAACACTTTAAAACACAAATTCCACACAACTTGCAATGCCTTGTGGGAAGGCATTGCCTAAGAGGTTTTCACACCTCTTGGGGGGAAACAACTTCAGCGCAGCACACAGCAGCAGATCGACACACAGCCCCCACCTCAGAGGGTTGTGTCCCCACAACCCGAGTCCAAAGTCATAAAATCAGGCCCCCATTCCAGCTCGTGATAACCTCCGGGCAATCGTTTGGTCTCGTGTGGGTCACTGGACGAGTGACCGGGCCGCCAGGGTCAACCACCATTGCACGCCAGTCCGGCAGGTGGATCATCCGCACTTGGCCATCCATCGACCTTTTGCTCCGATGTCACGCCATGGTGCAAAGACTCTCTTTTGGCGGGGTGCTGGCGCTGTACTGACCGGTCCCTCTTTCTGCAGGGATCAGCTACTGATGTGGGCCCGTAGTGTGGGTCAGCAGTGGAGACTCAGGCCTCTCCCGGTCGAGTTCCTCTGCGGTGGCTTCCTCTTCCAGCCTGCAGTACTCCAACTCCTCGCAGTCCCCGTCTCCCTGCATCACCTCGATGTCCGTGACAGGCACAACTGTCACCATCTCACAGCACAGACTCATATCCTCCACGGCACACGTCTCCCGCTCCAGACTTGCCGTAACCTCCGTGGCACAGCTCTCTGGCTCCAGCGGTTCCGGGGACACTTCCCTCTCCTGAATGGAGGTTAACGGGGAGACGGACGACTCTGACTCCTCTGGACCGGGGAGCTCCACAAGCTCCTCCACGGTCAAGTCCAGGCTTGGAGGTAAGCTGGCAACAACCATTTCAACCTGCAGCCCTTCCTCGCTATCATCATTTTGTCAGGTTTTGTCTGAAACCTGTGTTCCCTGAGAGGAGGGAGGGAGACACTACGTTTGCGGCTGCCAGAAGATCAGGAGTTGGGGTTGCTGGGGCGGTCTCCTGTCATTCAGAAATTGTTCTGAGGTAATGCTGACACTTTTACCGTGCGGGACTACGCCTCTGGCTTCCCGACACAGGGAACGTTGTCCCCATACGTAGTGTCTCCCTCCTCTCGGGGAACACAGGTTTCAGGCAAAAAGTGGAGAGTTTTTTTGGCATGTGACTCGGTTGCACAGAGAATATGATAGAGGCGGAGTGATGTCAGGTATGTTTTGCCACAGCTAAAAAAAAGCAAATATCATGCCGGGCATCATTGTGCTTCCACTGGAATATTGTTGTTTGTCGCAATTCATTGTTTGGCTTTTAATATATGACCGTGTATGGCTGTTCTCTACTTGTCTCGTTTAGTTGTGACTTTAGATAACAAATCAGAATCACGAAAAGTGGCACACCATGCAAGGATTGTGGGTTGTTTTTTTTTTTTTCTCTCGCAGTTCTTGTATAATCCCGGCATTTAGACCTCTCACCTTGCTTTCCTGTTGCCATTTGGGATCATTATGGAAATGTTCCGCCTGGTGCATTGTGTTTTTTTTGACAGTGCGCTTGTATTTCTTTGAATTCATCTGGACTCTTCTCACTTTGTAGTCTGTCGTTACTTGACATGCTCCTCAAACCTAATCCTCACGTTCTGTGTCACATCACTCCAACACTCATCTTGCTCTAGTTGGCTTCTTATTCCACATTTGAGGTTTCAATGCTGTGTCCAGGGATTACTGTCGATAACTGGACAATTGTAACCTCTCACTCGTTTTCCCTATACCCCTCTTTTTCTCTTCTGCAAATATTGTGGTTATAGAGGCAGATAAACTCACTCATTTTAGATTACCGTCAGCGCCTTGACCTGTTTATGTTACATCTGTGCCACCAATACAGGGTTCAATTATTATTGTATTCAGACTGCTGTTTTCTTTTGAAAAGGATCTGCTTACACCAAAGCCTTTTCTTGGCAAACAAAACCATAACAAAATATCTGAACAAATACAATGACATGTCCTTAAGGCTTGAACCCCTAAAATTAAAATCTCAAATACCTATCCACATATATTTTTCAAAAAACAAACACAATAATGTTATATCCTGAATGCAATGTCTTGAGAAATTGGTTTTAATGCAGTCAGCTTTTTTACAGAATAAAGTATGTGGTGCATTGTTTTGTCGTGTATTGTTTACATCTTTATTAAGTTTAAATATAGCATTATTTTCTTTTCATAATTTTCTTCAATGATTGAAATGTTCTTTTCCAGAGAGATTGTATCATGTCATACGGTATTATTAAGTCTTTATATTACTATATTATATCACCAATTCTAAGTAATCAGGTGTGGCCCAAAGGACCAGCCTTAACAGCAGCTTTAATGAAGCCACCTCATTTCTCTGTCTCTCTCTCTCTCTCTCTCTCTCTCTCTCTCTCCCTTTATCCATGATTATGTTTTAGAATGACACTGAATGATTGTTGGTTATTCATTGTTAGCTAACCATTTATAAATGAACACATCTCATTTGTTATTTGATATTCATCACTTTATGGTGAATAGAGTCTGTATGTTTTCAATTAAAATAATAATAGTTACTGTCGTTTAATTTATTATGACAGTTTTCATTAGATAATTGTCTTTGTTCACTTCAAGCTTTGTTTAAGCAGGTGGGCAGTATTAAAATGACTCACAAGTTTTAAAAGCTTTTAATAGGTTTGGCCATCTGTTAATAACAAGGTGGATCCGGTTTCTGTAAATCCGTCCAAAATTCAACCAGATCATTCATGCTCTTTGTAGTTGTGGCAATGAGTTTGGAATACTGGCAACGATTATACTTTACGGGATAAATATTAAACAGATCTCCTCTTGGAGGATCAGTGGGAGAAATGCCCAAATATTTCATGCATATACCTAGAAATACATCTTCTATATAAACAGGTTTGACATGTTGGGCGGCAACAACAAGTTTGAATGAGAGATCTAAGGAGAACACATAACCTAGTCCCAGAGCATAGGGAGGATAAATAGCTGGGGAAAAAACAGATTTAGGAAGATACCACTTCGAACGAGGGTCTCTTAGTACCCTCCCAGATCGAGCCACGAGTCCAGTCATGTAGTTCTGCTTCGGGGCATTCAGGAGCATCTTTACCAGGTTTTTAACATTCAGGAATATATCAGAGTCCACTTTCATAGCATACGATGCATCCAAACAATGAGCAGCCAGCCATTCCAACATGACCATTGTTTTCACAGTCAGATTATTGTAACTGTCCAAGAAGTCGCTCTGTAAAAGATCATGAAACCTGTCACTTTCTTGCTGTAAGATTTCTTGAAGCGTTTCTCTTTCTTGAGAAGCAGGCAGACCCACCAGGAATAACAACCTCACTAGTTTGTTTTCTACTATGTTATCCTGACCCCACGTAGAGCGGATGATGTCTCTGTCTTTCATGTTATTTGGAGAAACTGGCACCATTAATAGAACAAAAATATTTTCATTTTGACACTTTTGGGGCTCATTAATTAAAAATGTATACTTGTGTGGATATTTCACATAATATGGTTCCAAAGGTTTCCATGGTTCAGCAGAAGTCTTTACGTATGCCGTAGTCAGAGATGCGTTGGTTACTTGGTACTTTTCCGGGAAAAAATATGCCATTGTAGATGTCCATGTTCCAGCGAGTTCAGATGGTTCGAGGTAGTATATAAGCAGGACCATTAAACCACAGATGCAGCCAAAGAGACGAACTATACTATAGTGAAATCCACATTTTGTTTGTTTTTGACTATAAAAGAGAACAAAATAATGTAACAATGAATATTATTTTTTAAACATGTAAAACAATTAGTACATTGATCTCACTGTTCTTTTTTGCATATAAACGTAGCAAATTATATGCTTGGCTAAAATAAATGTAGCAAAATACATTTTAGTTTACATTTTTAGCTAACAGATCTTGAACCTGACATCGACAACTCTATAATTCTACCAAAGACATTTTAAACACTTACTTTACAAGAAGAAAAAAACAATTTTATTTACCTTCCTTCATCGCCGTCTTTCACCATGTTTCTGTCGCAACATGGAGTTTTTGAACGATATCAAGCTTCATGTCGAATTTCAGTCTTTGTCTAGTTCTTTGTTGGTTGGACCGTTTTTTTGCATAACCTGTTCCTCCACCCATCACATCAGTGCAAGGGCAAACTATCAATGACCACTGGTGCGCTTTGTTTTCTCACTGAAACTCACTGCTAAATAGTTTTTGGACACTACAAATATACTGTTGGAAGAAACAGTCTCCACAAACAGTGCCACAAAACACAAGCATTAACCACACCAACACACACTTATGCAGGTGCGCGCGCAAACACACACACACACACACACACACACACACACACAGACACACACAACCACACCAAACAACAAGATTAAACTACTCAACCTTGGCAACAGAAAAAGTTACTAAAAGTTTTTAGGGGGGCATAGGGTTGGGGATGGGAAGTTCGATTATTTTAACGGATCCTTTCGGATTTATTTCAAGTCATTTGTTCATTTCATTAATTTTTCACAGAATGCAGTGCTGTCGCTCAGCTGTCACGTGATAAGTGTACAAATGAATGATCCGGAAGCATCTGTTTGAACAAATTCCGAATTATTCTTCTCGCTACAGAGCCTGCACCACTGAGCTGTCACGTGATAAACAAAACGTTCACTGAGGAGACTTGTTAATCTTGAGTCATAAAGCATTGGGTCATTTTTAACCCTAACCCTAACCCGTTCATCATTTACATCACTATTGTAGATAGACCTGTTTGTAAAATGGAAGAGAAAAGCCCTAGAAGTTGGACAGACTCAAGCAGACCATTCAAAAGTTAAATGCCCAAAATATGACACAGCATATCTTGCTCTTGCCCTCACTGTTAATGTCATTGGTGAGGAGGAAAAAAACAATGTGTGTCCTGTGCCTTAAAACGCTTGCAGCAAACGCATGAGACCCACAAAATTAAGAAGACACATTTCAAGTGTTGTAGGTGTTTTTTCACTGCAAGTTGTTCAAATTTAAAAAGGAATAATTTGATTTTATTTGTAGTAGTGACGTTATTTGGAAGTCTGAGGTCATTGTGAGTTTGTGTGTCCATGCATGTGTGTGTGTGTGTGTGTGTGTGTGTGGAGGGACACCAGATTTCCTATAGGTTTAAAGGTGGCGCAACCAAACAAGTTTGAAATCCACTGGACAAGAATTGCAACGTGATGACTAGTAAACTGGTCTTTATTTCACTCCCGCAGACAAGAGCAAGATTTTATTTTAAAAAACAAAACTGCATCTAAGGTCACAGGTTACATTTGTCACACTTTTTTTTATGTAGTCCGCTGGTAATCCGATGACTGAAACAAAAAAATTAGCTCAGGTTAGCTCATCAAAATCATCAATTTAAAGGTTGGGAATTTCAGAATTCAGACTCAGAGTTGTCTTACATGTTAGATTAAATTTTACAATTTATATTCCAAAGTTTTGAGAATTGGAAAACACACTTTGTAGAAATTAATTTACTTAAAAGAAAAGTTCTGTCTTGGTTGTATCTTTTTATTTAGAAATTTTTTTGACAATTCCCAGTGTGTCATTCCAACTCTGATGCTACTATGTGATCACTTTCTAAAATTTCACAAACCTGTTTGAAGGTGCTCTTAAAGACCACAGGTGGGCAGCAACAGCCTCTATTACATAATAAAAGCAGCTGTTTTCGGCTGATTCAGGATATTAGCTCAACACTTATCCACCCAATCCCAAGTAACGGGCCCAAATTTCAATTGGCAGGTCCACAGACCTGTATAAAATAAACTTTCTCAAAATGTTCTACATTCTTATTGCAACACCAAGGTTGCAAGTTGAATACAATGTACGTCATGGACTTGTCATATACATATGTCATTTGTATCATATGTAAATATTTCTTGGTTAACATCCAAGCATATTCAGATACAGCTCTGTCTGACAGAGTTTTACATACAGAATGTAAATACAATATTTTTTCAGTGCATGTTCATGGAAGAATGCTATGCAAATGATGTATCCGATGTCACTGCATTTCCCCGGCAGTGACTGGAAATCACTGTCTCTGCAAAAATCTTTGTGCATCCTGTTTAGCTATAGCCTCCAGAGAAGCCACTCGTTCCTCTTTATAAATAAGTTCCTGTTCACGTTTGAGCTCATGATATGAACGAGAAAAGACATGAAAGATGGATGTAGCTGGAAAAGCCATTATGAGGATACCACTCAGAATACTGCTGAAAGCCACCATTTGCCCAGGTATGCTGTGCGGAACCATGTCACCGTACCCAACTGTTGTCATAGATATAATAGCCCACCAATAGGTTACAGGGATGCTGTTGAAGCAGTGAACACTACTTGTTGAGCCCCTGGCAAATTCTTTCTCTGCCAAGTGGACGAGTGGTGAGAAAAGTGCCACAGCCACACAGAGGAAGAGGAGGAGGAGTCCGAATTCTCGCAAGCTTCGCTGCATGGTTATCCCCAGTGTCTGAAGTCCCAGTGAGTGGCGGGCCAGACGCATCACATACAGGATCCGCAGAGCACGCATGACCCTCAAAATTAAACCTATTTTATCCAAGTACGCCTGACTCATCCCACCACTACCTTGGGGCTTCACTTCTCCGGTCTCATCTTCATTACCAACAGCTAATGAAATGTAGTATGGAAGGATGGCAATGACATCTATTACATTGAGTGGGATGCGAATAAACTTCAGCTTGTTTTCTGCCTGCAGGAATCGCAGAAGGAACTCCATGGAAAACCAAGCCACGCAAACAGTTTCCACGATGAAAATATTGCGACACTTTTCCAGACATTTACCCTGCGGATGAAAAAGCAGGAAAAATTAATTGAACGTTTTCATAAAAACAATGGGTATCAGTTATTATCTTATTTCCAACGTCTTCACATTCAAAGCAAACTTTAGTTTATAAAGTAACAATTGTCTTGGTGGTATTCAATATCACTTTCTGGTATTGAGCAGAAGGTGTGGTTATTGCGAATGATGAATTAGGAATCTGGTACAATTACAGTTGTTTTGTTTGTACTATAATCATGACAAACATTTTGAAAACTTCCCCTGAATGCCGTTGTTTTATAAGACCATGCTTTTCCCAAGGAGCAAATGCCAAATGCAACAATGGAAATAAAAATATAATTTATTTCTTCAAAAGAAACTAATCATATTGTCTTTCACTACTACTTTTCTTTTCCTCATAAATAAACATAACGTGTACTAACTCTGCTCTCATGATCGGGCATGGTGCTGATGCACAAGCTTATCACCGTCACTGCAATCATGCACACTGAGAAACATGCAAAGATCTTCCCAAGCCATCCCGAATGAGGGTTTTCCATGATTTCCTGAAGCTGGCGCATGATCCAGATGTATCCTTTCTCCTGATCTAGAGGCTTTTGTAAGGTCAGCCTCCTCTGCCTCCTCTCTTCATCCTTCTTTCTCTTTTCTCCAGCATCTTCTACTCGAGACAGCATCTTACGTCGACAGCAGCGTTCCATGTTAACCGGGTCGATGCCCCAGTAGGTCAGTTCATCATGAAGAGACACAGCACACAGTTGTCGCAGCAGCCTTAGTTTTCCTGCAGCTATGAAGTTAAGGATGACCCGGAATGCCACTGAGCTGCGGTCAAAGAAGAACTCGCCATGATCTTCATCATAATCATCACAAAGCATGGCGATGTCATCGGGGCCGCTGCAGTGACTTAGCTGTCCCAGTCGAGAAAGTGGAAACTGCTCCAGTGTGCTCCAGGGAAACGTGTAGCGATCACCACCAACATTGATGAGTGCTAGTTTATTGTGGTCCATGTCTTCAGGAGCAGGTAATTCACATAGACGTTGAGCCCGTTGAAAGTAAACGCCTTTTATGGTTTCAGTCTCTGGAATTTCAGTAAAAAACAGATCGAGACTGCTGTCGTCTGTGCTGACCGAGAGGTTGCTAAAGTCATTGGTATTGCTGATGATGGGCATATTGGCATTTGCTGATTATGCTGATTTGCAGAATTATTATGACAAAATATCAGCCTTGGACAGATGCCTAAGTCCTAGGGAAAAATATATAAAGCATCGTGAGATAAATCAATTTATTCTCAGTACACTAAAGGACAAATATTCTTTTATTTTGTCCAAAGTAACTCTATCAGCAAAAGTAACTCTATCTAAAAGCTTATTTAGGCCCAGCCCTATCGTCATGTTCCTAATGGGCTTCTGAGTTCCTTTGGGGAAGAGCAAAAAACATCTTCAGGTACATATCAAATTTTGAGAATATATTAATTTAATGTTGACAGGATGAGAGGATAATCCGGAGGAATTTATACATTTTTTAAAAGCTGAATTATAATGTTATACTGTAAAATATAGTAAGTTAATATTAATATACAGAATAGTGGTCAAAACATAATTTCCCATGAGCCTTTGCATCAATTTGCGTAGACGCAGAGGAACTGTTTAAGGCCCGTCGAGCTCTCTGTTTATCCGACGCCGTGTGAAGAGGATTGTTGCAAAGGATTATTACCCACCGTTTAGCCAGTGTTGTGCAAGTTACTTCAAATTTGTAATATATTACATATTACTTATTACTGTTTGAAAAAAGTAACAAGTTTCATTTTTACAATATTACTGTCTCATAAATGTAATACATTACATTACTTCTGTATTACTTTTAAGTTACTTTCACCAAGTAGAAATTACCTAACAAAGTATCCTAAAATAACAAAGTGTACCTGTTACTTGTACAGTAGTTTGTTACATCCAGTAGAAGGCATAGTTATGTAGCCTAATGACTGTGGCCTATCCAAGCTACAATATACATAGTCTATAATTGTAGACTGACCATATATTTTGATTTTCAAAAAAGAGGAAATCCAGCGCGGCCTCAACAAATTTTAGACAGGCTTCTCGGAGGTTGATGAACATACTTTAATATGCATTAAAAAAAAAGTATTATTAAGTAAAACTTAAATATGTAACAATTTTAGTCTGACTTTTTTGACAATAAATGAATATATTAATAATATGAAATAAAGTTCTATATATCAACTCTTTTGTTTGAAAATCCAGCTTCAACAATATATCTAATAATATCTATAATGTCTCTATTAGTGAACAATATTAGTGGGCAGTTGTCATTAAAACGTTTTTATTTGACAGATAATTTAATAATATAGTATACATAATATACATTAAAGTTTCAATGGATTAGTTAATTTTCCGTTCTCAAATAATTTAGGCACGAGTGGCGAACCTACGTACACGTATAATGGTCCTTTGAATAAGATGAAAAACCGGACATTATCGTGAAATTTCTGGGGAAAAGACGCTTGACAACCCTAATAATTAAAATCACTTTGTGTTAAAAGTATGGTAGACATAAAGCGATTTTCCTTCAACATCTGTGAATATCCTGGGTATATTTGATATCAGACACAACATGACTCTGTAAACTTCAGAGTGGTTTATTAATTTTGAATGACTTACCACACAATACTGTCCTGCTTTCTGGCCATAAAGTGCAGACTTTTTTTTAAAGGGCAGACTCCAGCAGTTTTTTTTATTGCTGGTGCTATTTTTTTATGTCGACCATTGTTTTGCGTTTACACAGCGGTCGCATTTCACCACAATGTTCTTGTTTTTTTACAAAACTGAAATAATGCGCATAAGACCATCTCACAAATGTACCTTCGGATTTGCCGCGAGTTCGCGGCTCCGCATCTGCAGTAGTCGGAGCCAATAGCTGCACACCTCGAGCTCAAAGCCAATAGCTGCACACCTTGAGCTCAGAGCCAATAGCTGCACACCTCGAGCTCAGAGCAGTTACAAAATACAACGCTCCACCAGCGAAAGACGAGAATGACTTACATGTCTATTTACGAACAGGAAATATTAAATGTTTGATTTATTGTTTTAAAATAGAAAGATTTGATGTAACGCAAGCGTTACTTGCATGTAACTAGTAATATATTACTGAAAATACAATAAGTAATAAGTTACACTACCGCGTTACAGCAAAAAGTAATATATTAGTGTAATATGTTACTTTTGTAACGCGCTACTCCCAACACTGCGTTTAGCAGACCGATCGTTTTGATTGTGTCTGGTCCTTGGATTTTTTACTTGCCTGTCCGTGTTTTTCATTTTTGATTGTTTCGACTTTTTCTGCAATGACTCTTTGATCCCGTTTGTATCTGTTTTTTCGCCAAGCTACCCGGTTGTGGTTTGTAGTCTCTGTTGTAATATAAATTACTGTATTGGTACAAAAATACCTGTAGTTTAATCTTACTTCTTTCAGTGTTATTTTGTCCCTATTAAGTGTTGCTGCGTGACTAGTGTTTCTTTATTTCTGTTATATAAACCATTATATATATGCACACATGTGCCGCTTGCATAAAGATGACATGTTTCGTTTGTTTGTTTGTGATTGCTCCTGATTTAAAATATGGAAAAATTGCCGCTTATATTTACGTGCATATTTGAAATTGGTGATTAAAAGCACCATCCAAGGTTTTGCACATCGAAAATTTGAGGAAAAAAAGGGGGTGCTTATATTCGTGTAAATACGGTCTTTGAAGATATTTTTATTTACACAGTTGCATTTCACATCATGTGTTATTCACAAACTAGTTTAAAATAACAACAAAAACCTTTTTCACAACTTAAATCTAAGCATTTGTAAAGACACTGAACTGTTGCCCTGAGGAAAATCTTTTCACATTAGAAATACTGCATTTCTAAGAAATTAGAAATTAGCCATTCCATTGACTGAGATTTAATGTTATGCGTACTTTATAATTTTGATGGTTATACTTGAAACAAGCATATATTTCAAGCAATACATAAAGACACACATACTCGTGTGTATGACATGTTTTTTTTCACCTTAAAAAACAAATAACACAAACATAATAGAACAATGGTAGAAAAGGGTATAGAACAATACAATCAAATCTACACTTTTCTAATTTCTAGTGCAAATGCACTTTTTAAACAACAGGTAAAATTTCCCCTTACTTACCTGTTAAACTTAATAATCCAAGTCATTCGAATACAGTTTTTGTTGTGATGAAAGTGAATTTTGAGTTGATAGCACCTCTCAGAACGTTCTGTTCGGATGTTGGAGAATAATCTGCTGTGTTGTCTACAAACCTCTGCGCCCTAAAAAGGTTTGTGAAAAAAGAAATCCCTCTTTAATAAAAGAGATTATCTAACATCAGTGATCTCCCAAAACTCAGTTGTTTATCCCCCCTCCGCTCGTCAGTGATTAAACAGCAGTCTGCGTGTGCGCGTGTGCGCCTGTGCACTGGCAGATTAAATGCAGTCTTGCTTCCAGTTCTTCAGTCTGCTGAAAAAGACAATTAAAACATGTTTGTTTTGTAATAGTGTATTATTACAATTGATCAATGCAAACCTTTTCAAAATGATGTTTATCTGCATTTATTAAGATCTTAATCTTAAGTCTACATTTTGGCCTTTATGTACAGTAGCCCAATTATTTCAGTTTGTTATAGTATTAGATAATAATGATACTTTATAGTATTATTTAATATTTTTAGTAAAATCTGCTTTACATATAGCCTTTTTGCCATAGGCTAGCTACACTTTGACAACAGTCAAACAAAACAATCTGTGTGTGTGTGTGTGTGTGTGTGTGTGTGTGTGTGTGTGTGTGTGTGTGTGTGTGTTAAAAGAGACTGTTAAACTGCAGTTTGTTAACTTAAGTCACTAAACACAAAAAAATACTTGTCATTTTATTTTAATATTTTTTTATATTAATTATTAAACTTCCTTTTATGCTGTAAGTTTCACCCCAAAAAAGCAAAAAATTGCAATCCAATTACTTTCAATAAAAGCTAAATCAATCAATCAATCATTTTATAAGAATGTTTGAAAATATATTTCCTAAATGTGAATTAGTGAAATTTAAAAGTGTGTGATAATGGATCACTGCTAATTGAGGTGAACTACCTGTAAGTTAAAGTTTGATCTTAATGATCTATGGTCTTAATAGGACACACTTTATAGACTGCGGAGTGGTTCAGAATTTCTTAACATTGAATCAGTTCAGTTCAAAATCTGCCATGATTATTGTTTTTTTTTTTTTTTGTTGAGAAACAAGCAAGTCTGCTGCGCTTGATCCACAGACTAATGAATATCAGGGCTTAGCTATAATCCTTTGTAGATAGAGTATTCTAGGATAGCATGAAGCAGGGGAAACTCTCAGAACCATCTCTTCTGTAATCAAGTTTGAAGGTGTTCTGTAAGCAGCTATCGGATTGCTTGTAACTGGATAAACCAGGCCAGGTGAAAAGAACAGTAGATCTGACCTTATTGTGTTGTTTGGGGTCAGGGTTTCCTTACATTCCACATCTCTGCTTTCTCAACTCTGCTGCCCTTGGTGAGATATCAAATATCAAAACCAATATTAAAAAAAAACATTTAGTTTCATTGTGAACCTGTGGAATAAAACCTCAATGTGCTGGAGAAATTGTTTTAAACATGTCAAATTATATTAATAAGATTTAAGGAAAAGGGCTGGAATAATTTAGAATTAACCTACAGTATTTTACGCCTTCCAGACCTCGTTTTTTAGTCCATCAATAATACAGCGACAGTGAACGTGATACTTCTCTTAAACCGCTATTATGGATTAGGTTTATAAATAAATTATCCCGTTATTTTACTCTTCTTCAACAATCACACAGAGTTAAATGATGCTATGACATCAAAATGAAAGGAAAACATATTTCTCAGGCAACAAACATGTAATATTTAAACAATGTTCATACATTCAAATGAAATACTATTTACATATTTTCAAAAACATTTTTTTTTGTGAAAATAAACTTTATGTATTTATATGGTAATATACTTCTTTGGCAAGGCAGTTGTGGTCTAATATGGACCACTGGTTATAGACCTGAGATTGAAATTGAAATTTTGAGATTGAAATTGAAACTGTTGCAGATTCAAACCCACTCCCCAGGCAACAGCTTCTTTGCGTGTGTGTGTGTGTGTGTGTGTGTGAGAGAGAGAGAGAGAGAGAGAGAGAGAGAGAGAGAGAGACAGAGAGACAGACAGACAGAGAGAGAGAGAAAATGAATGTATTTTGTTGTTATGTTTTGTCCATAAGGACATGTTTTAGTCAAGACGTCTAGAGCTGTAGTAAAACGTATAAGTATTGCTTTATTAATACACTGTAGAAACACAATTCTACTGAAATATTTCCATTTATTGTATATTATATACATCTTATGTTTGATGTATAAAACACATTTTATTTTATTCAGTATTCCAGGAAAATATTTCTAAATAGATCTTGTCTAACTGTGAATTATCATATGAATTAGGATAGGAAAAGGCAGCTTTATTTACAGTTTTATTTGCTTCAATTGCATCATTGAGGTACAGTATTGTAACAAAATTACAGAATTAGCCTCTGCTAATTCTCGGAATTGTCAGTCTTCTCAGAATGGTAGAATGAAAAGTTATTTTTAATAGCAAATTCATTGCAAGTTTAATGTTACAAAAACACTACATTCAATATAGTTTTAGTTTGTGAATAAAAGAAACATGGTTCAACATTATTTATAGAACTATTTAGTTTGGAGACAGGTTCATTCATCATTGATTCTATTTTTCATGAATTTGTATCTAAAACATTTACCCAATACTGTATATTTAAACAAATTAACTAAGAGCCTGGTTAGACTAAGTCTGTAAACATTGCAAGGATCCAAGCAAGAAGAAAGACAGGCCGCACACTCGATGCGCTAGACTTGTTTGAGTAACCATAATCAGTTCTACAGGGGTTTTGGACTTCTTCAAGAGGGATGGGTGTATCATCTGCTTTAACAGCGTTTAGATCATCTCTTATCTGTTGAAAAATTACGGTAACAACAATTATCTTTTTGACCATTCATATTCATCGGTCTGTCTGTCTGTAATCTTGTATATGCGCGCTCACCTGCTCCACTTCTCTAAAAACTCTTAGCAAGTTCCTTCCTAAAGCGTCTTTGATTTCTTCTTCCGTCCAGGAACGTCTAAGAAGCTCTGCGACAAGGTCAGGATACTTCGACACGTCTTCAAGACCAACTGGTACCCTGTTGGTTTTGTTAGTCATTGCTTTTGTGTGTTAATTATTTGCACAAAATTGCTGTATGAGTGAGTGCATTTTCAGATGTACTTCTCATCACTTCAGATCACAGTGCTGAAGCGTGTGTGTGTAGTTTATTGTGTTACTGTACGTGTGCAATAGGTTGCAATAGGTGCAATATTGCTTTTGAGGTTGGATAGTGCTTTAGGTCTTACATACAAGCAGCAGTACAAAAAGCTTGTATATAAAAGGTAATTAACTTGATCTTGTAAACCAATAAATAGTGCACACTTACCTCCCCACACCATCGTAATCCCCTCCAAATCCAATGATACCGGAACCAGCCACTTTCTTGATATAATCAAAGTGATCTGAGTTTCACAAGAATCAAATAATGGCCTGGTCAAATTTTTTTATAATCAATATTCCAGAGTATTACTTCTTTATAAGGGAGAATGTGTCTTTATAAACCTCTCACCAGCAACATGTGATAGGTTGGCATTGTTTTGGCAGGTTACATAATTGTTATAGAAATTCACCATAATGATCCCATTCCTGTTTTTCTGAAAAGCAAACATTGAATAAAAGAGAAGAAGAGAGAGAACAATGAAGAAAAGAAAATCAGAGAAAGAGCGATCAAATGGATGAGCAGCAAATAAGAAGACAAACACGGGCAGAAAAACACAAACAAACAAACAAAAAGAGCAGCAAATGATCGAAGAGAGATGGAAAAAAAACCAAAACAAAACAAATTAACAGTAAAAAAAAAAAAGACAGGAACGGGAGAGAGAGAGAGAGAGAGAGAGAGAGAGAGAGAGAGATTTACAGACAGACATGGAGGTTAATTCAGTGTAAAAAGGCTCCATGTGCTTTGATATTATTAAGTCATCAAGACATAAACAGAAAAGTAAATCTTAAAGTTTGGCTGTCTGAAGCATTACAATCATTCAAATATTAAACAAAATGTATAAATATAAATGTAATTATACCTAAAAGGAAATCAGCTCGGGTTATTTTCTCTGTCTTGCTTTTTATTGTAAGTTATAAAGCTTTCCCTGTAATAGTTTGACATCATATTGAGATAATTCCCTCACCACTTCCTTAAGAACATCATCAGGAACATTTCTCTTGTTAGGGCAAATGCTGTAGGCAGAAGAATGGCTGAAGATGACAGGTGCTTTGGAAATTTCCAGAACCTGTTTCATCACTTTCTCTGAAACATGACTCAGATCCACCAACATTCCAATGCGGTTCATCTCCCAAATCACTTGCTGTAAAAAATTTTCTACTTGGTCACAATGAAAGTAATAGTAAAACCATTGTGATATTTTAAATTGGTAAACATTAATATTTATGCAAATTATGGTGATATTAAAAAAAGCATTTCACTTGATCACACCCGTCATGAATGATTACACTGAATCATAAACAATAATAATCCAGCTTCTTGACATTCAGTATTGAGAAAATTCTAATATAGAACTTAAAAGCATTTAAAACTGGGCCTAACCTTTCCAAACTCCGACAAGCCATTATGCACAGCAGGCTCAGATCCTGTGTCCACCAGCCAGTTATCTGCCCTAAACGGAAGTGAGATCAGAACAGGCCTTCCTCATTCTGTTTAAAGGTGACCAATTGTGTGATTTGGTTCCACAATTCATGTTAATAACGTGTGAACGAAAGCATTTTCAGAAATATAAACTTGTTTGTATAATACTAACTCTAAACAAAATCCACAAGCCAAAGGAAACAGGAAGTTTACATGGAACTGATGCTGATGGGAATTTCCCTTCACATTTTGCGTCCAATCCCCCAACGGCTGGTCCTTGGGCAAGACACTGACCCCACAGGCTGTCAGGCTGCCACCTGGTTTGTGTGTGTTTACTTCACTGTGTGTACGGGCAATTTACTGGATGTGTTAAATGCAAAGCACATTTTCGTCTCACTCACTTTCCTTCATGGTAACGTCTTTAGCAAAGTTCTTCACTAAAATTGTGTTTTTAGATTGCTAAACACATTTGAAAACTATTTTGATAGATCAGCCAGTTTCAATGTACAATACTGAGAATTATTTTTTGTTTTCAAATGCTTCTATTTTTTTAAACATCAAACGGGTTATTCATCAAGGTACACTTACCAAGGGGTGTTACAGCTGTGTGTAAGTGTGAGGTATCGAACACCCAGCTGGTACATTGTGCGCAAAGTACTCAGACTGCTGTCAATCGAGTGTCCTCCTTCGACACCAATGAGACAGGCTGTCTTGTTTAGTTTGAAAGCATCAAGAATATCTGCAAAAATATTACAGTATGGCTTGAGTTATGATGAATGAAAAAATTATAGTGCGCACACACACACACACACACACACACACACATATAGTGTATATATATGTGTGTACAGTATGTACATATATATATACACACACACACTGTATATATAGACATATATGTGTGTGTGTTAGATTATATAAGTGGCAAAGTATATTAATATAAGTGGAAATGTTGTATGGTTTCTCTTTATTGATTTACCTTGACTGCTAATAGCTATTTTGAAGACCTCTGGATATTTATGGCACATCCTGTGAATCACATCAATCTGCTCCAAGGTTTGTCTGACTGCATCTTTATACTGAGTGTCACACGGCACAAAAGCTGCCCAGAACTGCAACAGTAAACGACACCTATTCAGCATGTTTATTTTTTGTTTTTTTTAACAAAAAGATCTTAAATGTACATAAAATACAATATATAAAACATTCATATGTACATCAACAGTCTGGTAACAAAGTTGAGTAAAATAGTGCAAATAAAATTACACTGAAAATGCAGCTTATACTTCTGCTGAACAGGTATTAAAATAATTTAAAATGGTATGCAACATCAAATTTTTTGTGATACCTGTGCACCCAGCTGGCCTTCTCTGAGTTTGGGGATGTTTGTGTGTGTGGTGTTTAGCTTGTATAAGTCAACCATAGAGAGCTGATTGTTGAACAAACTCTTCAACTGCCAGGGCAGGTCATTATGCCTGTTTTAAAGAGATATGAAGTTAAACCATTTCAAAAATTTCCCTAACATACAAGCAAGCAGAAAGACAAAGCTTTTTTGCCAAAGGAATGTGCTCCAGGAAAATTCTCCAGGATATCCACAAAAGAAAAGGAAACAGAGCAATATTTTAAACGAAGCAAGGTCTTTACAGACTTTCCAGTCAGGGATCTCATTTAGCTCATAAGAAAAAGATTCATGCCAGAATCATTATCTGAAACATTCTCATTTTTGTGTCAAATTGTAGAGAAAAGAAACTTATATTTGTCTTACCCGTCAATAAGTGGAATTTCAGCCATCAGTCTGAGTGCATGTTCTCGTAAGTCATTTGATGAAGAGTTCATTACATTAATGCAAAGAACTACAAATAAGACTCTAATCAGTTTCATCCCTGTTTTTCTGTCTTTTTTCCGGCTTACTACTTGTACAAAATGCAGTAAATATGTAGTACACTTTCAATCTCTGGATACAGATACAGTACACCAATGTTAAAGACTAAAGGCAAGTGTGGTTATGCGCATAATAAATGCCAAGTTAATGTATAATTTCAGGTCATAACGTTCTTATGAACATATCATAAAAATACAATCTTCATGTTTTATTGACTGTAAAAGAGAAAGAAAGCTGTCAATTGTGAATTGGGCAATAGCAGAAGTGCACGATCATGTCACATGTACTGTAGTACACATTTGAACAAATCAGCACAAAATTACGCTGCATTTTTTTTTTATTGAACTGAAATTTGTGTAGAATACAGCAAACAGTTTAAAATTGTATGTGTGTAAGGACGTTTTGAACTCTGTTGGATCAATCAGCAATCACTTCACTGTCAACTATTGCGAAGCAAGACTTCACACTGAGAATAGGTAGACTGTAAGGATAGGTTGACCATTTTTTGCATCATTACAGGGTTTTCTTTTTATTTCAAACTGTTCTGTCTACCTATAAACCCAACTGGCTACAGTGGACAGAACAGTGAACAGGTCTACCTACAGTGATCCAATTGGCACAAGACAGCCAAGACCTATCCAGCTGAAACCGAAAAACGTGTGTCAGTGCTAATTTCATCCAATATCATCTTGCTAATTTCATCCAATATCATTTTGTTAATCTCATGATGACTTTTCTCTTCTGACACTCAGATGCATGTCTCTAATTCAGCGACTTTTTAAGAGCCATGCAGGCTTTAATGACCTTTAAACATTCCAAAAATTAGATGACAGAGAAACATACCTTTTTGTTGGATGTTAGCAGTCATGGCTGGAATAAACCACTAAGGCAGAGTTTGTCATAGATTACATATCTATTAGTGGGGAGTTGTGGTCCAGTGGTAGGGGACATGGACTCGTGTCCGAAAGGTTGCAGGTTTATCTCTGAAAAACTAAAAACCTTTATGGAAACAGAAAAAATATTCATTTTTTCACAGTAAAGATTTTTACAAAAGAAAAGGAATTTTTACATTTTTGAAAAGGAATAGTAGAAAAATGAAAATATTTTAATTGCCGGAATTTCCTCAATAACCGGTTTCCCATTTCGTTTTTGGTTAGTGTAGTTCCCCTTGCAGGTTGTGACATCATACCACATTCATATATAAGGTGATATTTTAAGCTGGGAATAGTTCACATAACTTCATACAGACATGGCTCGTCTAGCTGTCACTGAAACCTTTGGTAACATTGCATTTCCTGGGCACATGCACACTCAAGATTCTTTAAATTATGCTGTCAATTTTGAGTTCCAGGACACAGATATTGTAATTGTCACATACCCAAAATCAGGTACAAACATTTTTTACTTCATAATACGAATAATGATGATGATTGTTGTTGTTGAATTGTTATTATTAATTTTAACACATTTGTTTTTGTAGCTTTTTAAAAGGATTCAAAAATGCATTTGTGAATCAAATTAAGTAATTGGAAATAAAAACCAACTACTGTAATGGGATGAGTATAAGGAATAAGTTCTTCTTACTCACAGGAACCACATGGATGCAAGAAATCATTACTATAGTTTTAAATCATGGGGATGCAACTCTTGCTCGTTCTCAGCCGAACTGGGCACGTGCACCCTGGCTTGAACAGTATTACTGCCCCACTATCCTGACATCTTTCACTGGGACTAGGATTATTACTACACACCTGCCTTACCAGCTGCTGGGACCAGCCTTGCAACACTCCAAAGCAAAGGTCAGTAGACAAGCAAGGTAATAGCCTACTTCCAGTTATGTCTGTTACGTTTAAATTGGCTTTTTTCATGTACATTCGTGTCATTTACAACATTTTTCCTTAGATAATCTATGTGGCCAGAAACCTCAAAGATGTTTCAGTATCCTATTATCACTTCCACAATATGGCCAAATTTTTACCCGAACCGGGTTCTTTCTCGGAGTTCCTTTGCGCTTTCCTGGAGGGTAAAGGTCAGTTGATTAGAAAAATATGCCTATGAATGAATTTTAATACTATTCAATACCAGAATAGGTATGAGTGGCATGTGTTTAGCTGTCTCACCTTGAGACAGAATGGGCACTTCATAGAATGTGATAGAGTGGCAAAACATTGGTTAACTGCAATTAGCAGTTTGGCAGTTAGCAGTTTGTAACTATCGCCTTTGCTAACTTAGCCCTCTCTGACTCAATGTTTTTTGTTTTTCTTTTCTCTCAGTGCATTACGGTTCTTGGTTTGATCATGTCAAAGGTTGGACTAGTCATGCAAAAGAAATTCAGAAAATTCTTTTCATCACTTATGAGGAAATGTTGCAGGTAATATGATGAACATTTTGACGATCCATTTCACTCAATGAATCAATCAGATTAAACCTAACATTACATGTGTCTCTAAAAGGATCTTAAAGCATCTCTTAAAAATGTGAGTGAGTTCCTGAAGTGTAGACTTTCTGAAGAAGAGCTGATCAATGCCCAGAAACACTGCAGCTTTAGCTACATGAAGGAAAACACCATGGTAAATTATACTCTTGTTCCACTTGAGATCATGGACCACAACAGGGGCCAGTTCATGAGAAAGGGTATGTTATAAAATTGAATGGAAACTGGCAATTTCTATTTAGTTTTCACGAGTTACTATTTAAATTCAATGTATATTTATTTTATGTTTAAAGGTCAAGTTGGTGATTGGAAGAACCTATTCACAAAGGAGCAGAGTCAACTGGTGGACAAAGTCTATTCCTTAGAGATGACAGATCATTCATTGCTTCTGAGGTGGGAAGACTCTGAGGATACTTCTGAGGATATTAATGGTTTCTGGAAAACCATTAATAATCAAATATTGCCACAACCAGACACGGTCCTACTAACAGATGCTAATTCCTGTTGATACAGTATTCATCCAATGTGTCCACTATGCAAAGATTTTTTTATCTTCATTTTTTTCTCTTTAAAGAATGTACAACGTAGTTACAACGCGTTTACAAGGTACTTGTATTGACAAATATGCTGTGTATATGAAAATGAGACTATATATGAAAATATGTTGATCTACCAAAAGTTATTGACAAACTCACTCACTTAATTGATTAATTAAATAATTAATTAATTATTATTAAGTAAAGTATTTAATTAGCAGTTGAATAGTTCAGAACACAAGTTGTGTTATATACATTTTTTTGTTTTATAGAAAAGCAGAACTTTGTCAGGCTAATTGCACTAAGAACGTAAACAACACTCATTTTGACACTGATTTGGAGGACATTTTTCCTCGTTAGAGAGGTTTTTTTTACCTGGCCACTGTCGCATATGTGCTTGCTCACTGGTCTTTGTCTTTTCATAATCATAGCCATTTATTTAACACCACCAACCAGACAATCGAATGAATAAAAGCAACAATTCTCTTACATATTTCACACGTGCGCTTTGAGACAGTTAAAACTGTGAAAAGCGCCTTACAAATGCTCAGAACTTGAACTAGAAACATACAGCATACAAAGATCTAACAACTACTAGAAACGCAGGCTATAAATATATGAAATATAAAAAATTAACACACACACACACACACATATATATTTGACTTCCAGCCTCAAGTAACACTAACAATCACCAAAAAGCTTTTATCTAATACATACACGTCTAATTCTACAATTAGAAACTGTTTTAGTGTTTTTTTAGAGATTTTTCTAGGTGAACTTAGACTAATTCAAAGATTACAATGAAATTGTTCTCAATTTTAAAAAAAAATGTTTCGATGGCACCCCCTGATGATGGCATTTGGAAACAGCAGCCTCCATTTGCTACTAGCGTCTCAATAGAAAAGTGCTATTCCTTTTTACATTGTTTATTAGCAAGACTACCGGTATTTGGTTGTCCTCGTTGGGGCCCACGAGTAACAACAATAAAACACCAAAAGCAGGACCTTTTCCAAGAAGTTTCTTAAATTACTTAGCTTGGGAAATAAACGTAAGTAATTGGTAACTGAAAATTAAAATTATTTGCAGAAATAACAATGTATTTTAGTATGTTGAGAAAAAAAAACCATTACTTTGCTAAAATATATATTTAGACTTGTAACTTGGGATGGAAGGTTTCTTTATTATTATTGTTTATTATTACTATTATTATCATTCTTAAAATTGTAAAAAAAAAAAAATGACCATGCCACTTGGACACCTAAATAAATGTATAGCTTTTAACATTTAACAAAAGTAATGACAATGTCTTTCAACAATCTTTGTAATACTGAATGTATAGAGAACTATTACTTACTAATTTTATAATTTAAAAATAAATGGAAAGAAAACCTCATGTTAACGAAATGCTTTTAAATAGAAATATCTAATAACAAGAGATTCATATCTAATCTGTATGTTATATTCTATACATGTAAAATATTCAATTTTACATGTTTCATAAACAATAACTATTTAACGTAAATATTGTTTATTTAATATTAAATGTAATTTCTTTAGCATTCATTGAACACAATTGTTTATTGCTTAAGTTTTACATTTAAAAACAATTTAGACATGTCTAAATAAATTTAAATCTCTAAAATGTGTTTTAATATCAAAAGGAATTCAACAACCAAATGTATTTTCTATGTGGCAAAATAAATATACAAAACATATGCCAATGTCTGGTATTTGCGGAAAAAGGAATACCAAAAAGCTGCACAGGTCCGCAACACGAACTTTTGCTTGATTGCATTCAATGGAAGCTTTTGCTAAGTATAAATGTAGGCTTACTGTACTTCCCAAAATATTGCCCAAATGTGTCATTGGATTATGATATTATGATTGTAATTACCTGTTTTATCTTTGTCTTACCTTGAAAATTATGAATTCAATTATAAAAATACAGTTGAGCCTTTCTTATGGTAAGACATGTGGTACCAGGGCGTCTCAACAGGCTTGCCTGAAAGAGTTGATAGATTTTGCCAACCCTGCATTTTGATTGATCCAGTTTTTGGAGGATGTACCTTTGTTTTGATTATTACTATATTTCTACTGATGGTAGAAGTCATTATGGCCACATTATGTCCGCTTCATAAAGATGCCATTGTGCCACAACGCCGTACACTGATGATGAATCTTTAGCTGATGCAAAAGTCCTCCTGGTGTTTCAAAATCAGATCAGAGCAGACTCTACCTCCTGAGGAGACTGCGGTCTTTTGGAGTGAGAGGGTCACTCCTGAAGATCTTCTATGACTCTGTGGTGGCATCAGCAATCCTGTACGGTGTGGTCTGCTGGAGCAGCAGCATCTCAGGCAAAGACAGGAAGAGACTGGACAGGATCATCAAAAAGTCCAGCTCTGTCCTGGGCTGCACTCTGGACACAGTGCAGGAGGTGGGTGAGAGAAGAGTCCTGGATAAACTATCATCCATCCTGGACCTGGACTCTCACCCACTGGTGGACTCACTGTCTGCTCTGGAGAGCAGCTTCAGTGGCAGACTGATTCACCCCCGCTGTGTGAAGGAGAGATATCGCAGATCTTTCCTACCTGCTGCGATTAGACTCTACAATTTGAACTTAAATTTAAACTGGTGACTGGAACTATGCTTATGACGGGCAGGTTCATTTATGGTCTGTGTTTGTTTGTTTGTCTATTATGATGTGTGCAGTGCGTTATGGTGATGTTTGTTTATTTATTTGCTTGGATTTGTTTTTGCTGTTGTGGCGTGAAATATCCCCGCTGTGGGACTAATAAAGGATTTTTCAATTCAATTTCAATTCAAAAATAAATGATAATAGAAAAATGAAAATCAATGCATTAAATGCACTAGGTGGCAGTAGTGTGCTGGTTGTTAGAGTGTGCGCAAAGAGTAGAGAATTATGTGTAATTTTGGGGGGCTTAAGTTACAAAAGAACATACTATGTAACATTAGCCTGCTGTAGGAGGTAACAGGTCCACACACTTCATTGCTAATACCGTACTCCAAATTTAGAGTTTTAAATTTTAAAATTTACCATATTGCAAAATTAGAATTAATTCATTGAATACTTGTATTTTTTGTACACTTTTATACAATTGATCAGTACAATATATAAACAAGTTCATAAATCTGGATATTGTTCAAACATTATTTTAGAAGATATTTATCTTTAGATATTGGGTAATCAACAGAGTCAACAGAGACTAAATTGGGCAGTGACTTAGTAATTGGACATTGACAGGTTTTTTTTGCTATTGCGACATGAGAATTAGATACAAGTGTATGAAAACCTATCGTATTTCAAGTATACAATTTGCACAAAAGCTAAACAAAGTAATGTTTTCAAATGAGCAGAATCTATTTTGAAAAATCTGTTCTGAACTTTTCTATCAATGTAGATTTTAATAAAATGATCAAAATATAAAAAGGAAATAATTTGTGGCCTAGAACCATATAATGCACTTTAAAAATTTGCTTAAACACTTCTACACAAAAAGTAAATGCTAAATTGGAAATCTGAGAACTCATAAACAACTTTATTAGACACTATACCGATTTAATCAAAACTGACAGAGAGGGTTCTCTCTCTGAACCTGTGATCAGCGCCTACAGCATCAGCTACACAGGTGAACCCTTGTACCCTGTTGACAAAAAAGAGAACATGATGAGAAAGTTATTGTCCTTTTGTAGCATCTTCTATATTATTAATATGATAAATATTTAATATTGAAATTCTGATTGTACCGTTTAAAAAAATTACTCAACCTGAAAAATTTGAACGCTCTACATTTTCTCTTGACAGTTAAAACATAGACGAAAATACATTTTTTGCACCACAACACAAGAAAACACTCACTTTAAAAGATCATTTAATTCTCTTTTGATCTTGATGACTACGGGTGGTCCCTGATATGCAAGTGCTGTGTAGAGCTGAATGAGACAAGCCCCTGCTCGGATCTTGTCCAGAGCATCCTGTCCACACCTTACTCCTCCAACTCCAACAATGGGCAACTTCCCTGCATACAAATGATAAGTAATTTTAATAATAGATCAAACTCATTATTTCAACTGTTAAGATTAACTGTGTAATGTTGCTGATAATTGACCATTAATTGACCAAGTCAAGATTTAAAAAAAAAACATTTTGTTTAATCGTTAACCAAAATGCAAACACATTCAAGGCTAAAGTGTTGATCAAATAAGAAATAAAATTCCACATAAGGAATACTTTGCTTAAGTGGGCACTTACTCTGATTGTCTGGCGAGAATGTGATTGACCAGTCCTTGGGCATGCACTATTACATAATATTTTGGTGTTGTTTGTTTTATGTTATACTAAACTATAATATCAAAAATTAAAAAAACAAAAAACTATAAAACAAAAAATTGTTTGGTGGCAAGACATAAGACTACTGATTATTCACAGACTATTATTATTAACAGACTCATCAAAATATTACAAAACTACCTATGAAGAGAAGAGACTCTATGTGTATTATTGTGTATCAATAAAAATGTATTATTGTATTAATATTATTAAAATGTTCCGTTTGTTTCAAAACACTAATTTCATATTAACTAAATTGTAACAAAAACCCATATATACACGAGCACAAACTAATGAGTGGAGTCTTCGCGATCGCAGTCATTATCTTTCAGGTGCAGTGGACATGGGTTTCGGTCATGAACTCGGCACAACAGCGGGACGAATACTCCGACGATGGTGTTTCAAATTTTTATGTGTTTAAGCGCTTTCCAAACTAACCCACTGACCCCACACTTCAAGAATCTGCCATACACATTCTCACCAATCCTATTAAGTGCCGCACGTAAAACTAGTCAAAAAAAAAAAAAAAAAAAAAATAAAATTGGCAAAAGTCAACAAAACAATTGAAACGAAACGATAAAGAAAGTTTTGAACTTTTTAGTGAAGATTACAAGCAAAAAAAAAAAAAAAAACGAAAATGTGAAGCATTTTGTTTGTTTTTTATAAACTAGATAGAGGTTTCATTTGGGGGGGGGGGGGGGGGCAGACTGTTGGTATTTTTGGGGATAATCCAATTCCACACATGTGGAGGTCAGTGACTTCCTCTTAGACATTTATTTGCAAAACATCCTGGACCGTCTGGGTCCAAACCTGCAGCCTGTGATTCCTGGGTGGAAGGTCCAAAATCTCTACCACTGGACGACAATTGAAGAGACTAGCACCAGTGAGCAAGGTCTTCTGGTATTTACAGAGGTCATAGTCATGTGCAAGGCTTTGTTTTAAAAAAAAAATCACCTTGTGTTAAACTGTACATATCCCTCACTGTCTGAGTAGACAACTCTTTCAGGGGCTGGCCACTGAGACCTCCAATCTCGTGTTTGTTAGGGTCTGTCAAAGTGTCAGGCCTAGATACTGTTGTATTGGAAACCATCAACCCATCAACACCAACCTAAAAATATAAAATGTAAAATATTTGAATTTCAACTTCCTTTTGCAATACAGATGTATTTCTTGCATGTGTCATAAAAAACATGTATCTTAATAGAGTATCTTATTAAAATGATAACACACCTCCATGATGACCTCAGCAATGTCTTGCTTGTCCTGTGCAGACAGATCTGGGGCAATTTTCACCAACACTGGTGGACGGATCATTAATGAATCCCGTTCTTTGAGAACCTGAATAATATAATTATTCCATTTACTTTAAGTGACTTAAACGTGTAATTAAAAAAAGTCAATGTTACTTCATTGTCAATTCATACAAAAATTCATATATTTCAGTTATTTTCGTTTATTCTTTATTTACAAGTTGCATGTCTTGCATAACCTTGGTCAAAAGATGGTGCAGTTCTTCTTTCGCCTGCAGGTTTCTGAGTCCTGGAGTGTTGGGGCTGCTCACATTCACAACCAAATAGTCAGCGAGAGGCCCTAGTGTCCGCACTCCCTCCACATAATCATACACCGCATCAACCGAGAGCTTGTTCTTCCCAAGGTTAATTCCCAGAGGTTTACCAGCTGAAAATCAGTAAAGAGTGGTGTGTTTCAAATACGCCGCTCAAAAATATTGTAGTACTTTACTGGAGTATGATAGACTTTTAGTGTCTCGTATAAAATACAGTTTAACCTGTTATGACTAACATTCACACACCCATTTGACTGTATTTCTATAACTTTCATATATATGTCATCAATAACCCTCATGTCATCAAACCAGCTACCAGACAGGGCTTTTGCCTGCTCCAACCTTATGGAACGCCCTATGGCTGCTCACTGCGCTGTCCCCATCATTAACACTTTTAAGACTCATTTAAAATCACATTTTTACTCTCTGGCATTTAGCTCAGCGTGACACACAGCATGTTTGGTTTATTTGAATTTCTTATCAGAGTTGTATTGCCATTTTATTATAGGGTTTTGTTTTATATTGTGTTGTTTTACTGTTATTTTATTCATCCTTTCTGGACAGATGTTTTTAAGTGCTTTATAAATAAAGGTTGATTGATTGATTGGATAGCAAAAAATAAAAAGATTTACTATATTTACAATATCATATATTAAACATTCTAGTAGTCCAACTATGATCTATAACAATGTTTTAATATGATTTTTCAACATTTCATACACTTTAAAATTGTGTCTTGATGTTTTTATAATTTAGTACTCCTCATGTACCTCTTGTTAATTTGGACTGCTTTTGCTCTCTGGCGTTCAGTCTCGCTTTAACTTCAGAAAATCCGCAACTGTTGAATCCGTATCTAAGAAAAAAACAGACAAAACACAGATGCTTTACCATCAACTGCACATGACTGTGAATATAAGTTTTTTAACATGTGACATGATCTAAAGAACAGACAATAGATAGTGGACAAATATAATCATAATACATGTACCACCGGCTTCACTATATTATTACAAATAATAGGGGTGGGGGGTATACCGGTATTAACGTGAATACCGGTATTGAGATGTGCCACAATACGGATTTTGAAATATCATGGATACTGTGGCACTTTCATGAATTTACCTTTTATACACACATCAACGCTTTAATACATTAAAATACATTTGTTTCGTTATAACTTTTAATTACGACACAGATACATTGCTAATCGAATACAGAAAGCGTTGTAAGAATCTGAATTAATAGATCACCCGCGAGGCGCATGCGTCGCGCACGCGCTGTGCCGCTCCATGTCTGTAATGTGACAGTTTTTTAGAGCGGCTGTTTTAGTAAGCGCGAGTCCCGTAAAACGCGCGCACGAGAAAATTCTGCTCGACAGGGTGCCAAGGGAGGAGCTGTGGTACTGTATGAGGTTGTCGGGAGTGGCAGAGAAATACGTCAGAGTAGTCCAGGACATGTACGAGAGGAGTAAGACGATGGTGAGATGTGCTGTAGGCCAGACAGAAGAGTTCAGGGTGGAGGTGGAACTACACCAAGGATCAGTTTTGAGTCCCTTTTTGTTTGCTATGCTGATGAACAGGTTGACAGATGAGGTCAGACAGAAATCTCCCTGTCGTAGTAAGACAGAATACATGTGTCTAAACGAGAGGGGGCAGGGTGGAGGAGTGAAGTTACAGGGGGTGGAGGTGAAGAAGGTGCAGGAGTTTAAGTACTTGGGATCAACAGTGAAGTGTGATGGGGAGTGTGGAAAAGAGGTAAAGAGGCGAGTGCAGGCAGGGTGGAGCGGCTGGAGGAACGTGTCAGGAGTGTTGTGTGACAGAAGAGTGTCAGCTAGACTCAAAGGAAAGGTGTACAAGACAGTGGTGAGACCAGCTATGCTCTATGCTATGGCTTAGAGACAGTGGCAGTGAGAAAGAGACAGGAGGCAGAGATGGAGGCAGCAGAGATGAAGATGTTGAGGTTCTCCTTGGGAGTGACGAGGTTGGACAGAATAGTCAGAGAGGCCAGACTGAGATGGTTTGGACATGTGCAGAGGAGGGATAGTGAATATATTGGTAGAAGGATGTTGGAGATGGAGCTGCCAGGGAAGAGGGCAAGAGAATGACCAAGGAGGAGATATATGGATGTTGTAAGAGAGGACATGAGGTTGGCTGGGTTCAGGGTGGAAGATACTCAAGATAGAATGAGGTGGAAAGGGATGACTCGCTGTGGCGACCCCTAATAAGGGGGAAAAGCCGAAAGAGAAGTATATATATATATAAACCTTAAAAAACATTTCCAATTCCAAGTCTAAAAAACAAAACAAAACAGCAACATCCAGTGTCCTAAATTGGTACAATGGATTACATAATGGCCTATTAAAATGGCTGCCATCGGAAAGGTTTGGCTCACCTGCACCTCCTTTACATATTTTCCACACCAAAAAAAAAGGTGCATATTTCCAACATGCTTGTTCCGAAGAACTAAGTGGTTTGCTGCAACAATTACATGGGAAATAAAACATTTTCTATAAAATATATATTTATTTTTTTTACAAAAAAATATTTTTTATTATGTCTTTTGGCATCTTTGAATAAAGTTGCTGATAAACAACCATGTCTCTAAATAAACTGCAACGTAGTAATGTCGTTTTGTGTAAAATTTACCTGTTGATGATGGCCTGATCGGACTCCAGTCTGAATACACGTGGTTTTGGGTTTCCATCCTGTGCTCTGGGAGTAACAGTCCCCACCTCCACAAAGCCAAAGCCCAGTTTATAGAGGCCATCCACTGCCTCGCCATGCTTATCAAAACCTGCTGCCAAACCAACTGGATTCTGAAATCTTCTGCCCATTACACGCACCTCCTGTAACATATAAAAAAAGGAATGAAAAATGTAATTTCATATGTCTTTATCTCTTAAACCCAAAAGAAAACAAAGAAAAACAATCCATAACTTTTGCCGACCCTGCTTCAAACTAATACAGATTTGTTTTTCAACATTTTGAATAACAAAAGTAATACTTTCAGTTATCTTGGACAAAAATGTTAAAACACTGAGAATTTATATATATATATATATATATATATATNNNTTTTTTTTTTTTTTTTTTTTAATAATTAGCATTTTATGTTTTAAATGTTTGGAAGAAACCATAATTATTGTATGTGCAATGTAGTACAAAATCAATACTTTTCTGTGTGCATTCTTTATTCATCACAGCACATACTCAAGATTCTAGAAATATAACTGGTTTGTTCAACACTCACATTACATCTTTATTAAACGTATGATTTGTGTGTGTGTGCGCGTGTGTTTGCTCTCACAGTAAACAACTGATTTGATGACTTGAATGACTAGATCAGGGGTGGCCAACCCATGGCTCTTGAGCCTCATGCGGCTCTTCAGGAGCTTTCTCATGACATGAGTCAAATATGCACACAATGTTAACTGTTGAAAAATAACTAATTTTATCATGTTAGTGTGGTAATTTTAATTAAATCTGGCTGAGCAGAGGTTTGCGTGTGTGTGTGTGTGTGCGTGCGGGCATACAAGATTAAGGAATAGGATGATGTTTATGTGTGCCCGTGTCTATGATGTGGCTCTTTGCAGTAACACTGAAAAAAGTGGCTCTGACTTGTTGGCCACCCCTGCTCTAGATGCATCTAAGGAAGCATGTAAGGACCCTTTTTAACTGCTGGTGTTCTCGAACATCTCTTTCAACAAGCTGATAACACAATGACACTACAGTAGATGCGTTTACACACTGACCAGTGAGGCTGGATCCTTGTAGTTGATGTAAGGCATTAAACCCAGTCTGATCAACCAGATTGTCATGCCATGAGCAGTCTCTGCGCCCACAACCCTCCGCAGCACTGGCATGAGAACGTTGGCATAGAAGCGCTCTTCTCCAGATATCGTCAGGTAGCCCAGGCACAACACGCTGCCAAAACCCAACACCTGCACTGCTTCTTTAACTTGTTTCTGTTAGGAATAGCATCAAAGGAATAGCGTTTACTATAGGCATTGTACATTTATTCCTTCTAAAAATTATAAACTTACAAAAAATAGGCAAAAAACAGAATGAATGAAAGAAAATGCCTTTATTTGTCCCACAGAATTAATAGAGGAAATATATACCGTATTTTTCGCCGTATAAGACGCACTTTTTCTTCCCCAAAACTGAGGGTGGAAAGTTGGTGCGTCTTATACGGCAAATGCAGAGATCAAATGCAGCCGCTCTCTTAAAGGCACAGCGCAGAAAACGGAGCGGCACGCATATGCGCGTGAAGTACAAACTGTGTTCGATTAGCAATGTCCGTGCCGTCATTGGTAGTTGTAAGACACAACTTGTAACGAAACTAATGTGTAATACTGTATTAAGGTGTTTATATACTTATATAAAAATCTAATTCATGAATTATCACGATATCTACGATATTGCAAAATCCTTATCGTGGCACATCTCAATACCGGTATACCGCCCACCCCTACCACTCACTATTTACTGACTTTACTGACTGTTCATGTTACATGTTTGGCATACAATTGTTCTTAAACTGCTGTTAACTTTTATACAATTGATATAAAATATTTTACTACAGTATTTGGTTCAGAATCTTTTTTTTCTAGATTTTCCTCCTTTAAAATTGGTTGCGTCTTATATGCCGGCGAAAAATACGGTATACATTAGGAGTGGGCGGTAAACCGGTATTAGTGTGAAAACCGCTATTGAGTTTTCCACAATATGGATTTTGCAATACCGTGGATACAGTCACACATTCATGAATTAAATTTTTATACATGTTACACTTTATACTTTTACAGTATAACACGTTTGTTTCGTTACAACTTTTAATGACGACACAAGAGACATTGCTAATCTAACGCAGAAGCGTTGTAAGTCTGCGCAATTATTTAAATATTATAATAAGGAAAGATGACCTTGCATTACTTCTGTCGTACTTTGAGGCCCCTCTTGATAGAGTGAGCAGCAGCAGTCAAGTGCTCTAATTACTTACATTAGAACCGTGGATCAAAAGCGTCTGACAAATGACTGTAAAGTAGATTTATTTACTGCGTGTGTGTGTGTGTGTGTGTGTGTGTAACACTACTGTTCAAAAGTTTAGGTTCACTTTGAAAGACACTGTTTTTGTCAATGAAGATAACTTTAGACTAATCATAAATACACTCTATACATTGCAAATGTGGTAAATAACTATTCTATCTGTAAATGTCTGTTTTTTGATGCAATACATAACGCATATACATACGTGTATAAAGGCCGATTTCCAGCAACTGTCATTCCAGTGTTTTATTGGTACAATGTGCTTGCAAATTGTGTCAGAAAGATAATGGATGATTGGAAAATCCTTGTGCAATTTATGTTAGCACTACTGGAAACAGTTTAGCTGGTTAAAGAAGCTATAAAACTTTCATGTGAAACTCTGTAGTCGTTCCTAATGTAAACAATTATAAAGTTTACATTAATACTAAATATTTAAACATTTTGTATTTCTAAAGTTTTTTTAGACTCATATTATACTGCATCATCTAAAATTGTAATAGTGGCGCTGACAGGCAGAAAATGCATGTTTGCATGCCTGCAATGTTCCTTTTTTTTTTTTTTAAGTGCCACAGAGAGACTTGGCTTTCTGAAATATCTCCAGGATGACAGGAGACTCTGCATCAGTGAGAATGTTCCAGAACATGATGTTAATGGTCTTGTTCTTCTAAAACTTGCTCAAACTCTGCTAATTTAGTTATAAATCAACCAGTCAGTTTTAACAGGAACAATAGTGATATATTTTACATATCAAAAAATGATGGACATAATGATGTGGTTATAAACATGGTACAGCATTTGTTTAACATGTAGAATTTGTAAAAATTCAAAGAGTTCATCATGATGGCACAGTTAGATAGAATGTGAAATGCAAGTTGAATTCCTGATGATGTGTGAATCACAATGAAGGTGATGTTTTCCAGTTAAAACCTTAAAGAACAATCACAGTAACTAGCTTTAAATACAATTTTATTTACCATAGACTTTCCAAATGTTTCCTTAACATGATCAAAAATTAACATGATTGTTTTAAAACACTAAAGTGCTAGCATGCAAGTTTAAATTAGTCACTCTAGTCCAATAAAACTGAGCAAACACCATATAGTACTAGAGATGTTTATGGAATTATATATACACAGAAATCAGCAATTACAGCAGTTCCAGCTAATTCAATGTGATTTCATCAAAGAATGAAACACCACTAAAGGCCTTTAGAATGAATTCTTCAAAAAGGAAACTACACCAAGTGAAAAAAAAACATTCTGTACAAAATGTGTCATACTTAAAATATAGTGGCAGCGCACGCATTCCGAGCTGTAGCCCTCTCTGAAGAAACTTTTCACTGCATGTGACAATAAACGCGATTTGATTTGATATATAGATCAATAAAATAAAAGTCTCTCAACTGAAGTAGGTTGGACTCTAATGTATCTACATGCGTGTATAGAGACCCATTTCCAACAACTGTCACTCGAGTGTTTTATTGGTACAATGCGTTTGCTAATTGTGTCAAAACGATGATTAGAAAACCCTTAAATAAGCTATAAAAATTTCATGTGAAACTCTGTAGTCGTTCCTTGTTCTCAGAAAATAAAGTGTGACTTTTCATGGAACACAAAATACTGTCTAGGTGACTAGGTGAACGGTAGTGTGTGTGTGTGT
>CM051504.1:475802-554675 GCA_028031935.1 Paedocypris micromegethes
GTGTGTGTGTGTGTGTGTGTGTGTGTGTGTGTGTGTGTGTGTGTGTGTGTGTATAAAACACGTCTATATAAAAAACAAACAAGGAAATAAACTTGCATAAATTCACATAAACATACTATACATAAACATAAACATAACCATATAACAACGCACACGAACAATAAGAGAGCCGTTTTGCAGTATTAAAATCCATACGATGTATTATAATGAAATTGATTGTTTTTGCTTAAAAAAAACGCGCACCACAATAGTTGCAAGTTATTCACCTTCAGTCGTCCCGCCATGAGCGTTTCATAAGATCAACCAAACAACGTGCAGCTCAAGTTCACTTCCGTCGTTCAAAATCTCGCGACATTACAGTATCGACGCGCGAGAGTAAGTTTAGTAATCACATGTTCATAGTTAATTCGTTAGGGCAGAATATACAGCATTTAAATGCAGTACTTATAATAAATATATTAAAATATTAAATATATTGTTTAAAATATTATAAATAAATAGGATAATAATACATTTTAATACAATTTAGAATTGAGAAATATCTCAGTAGCATATATAATAAACATCATTAATAACATTTTTTTTAACCATTTGCATTTACGGTAATTTATTTTTGTCCACCGTTTATTGATTTGATTGTTTATTTAATCTTTTATTAATGAAGTGCATTGTTGGTCAAATCTGTCTATGGAGTCTTCTCAAATTGATAAGTACTCTTAAATCTAAAGACAGACTTTGCATGTATTTGAGTGTCTGCTCACATTTTCCTAATGAAGTTAGTTCACATTCACTGTTTGCACAAAGTAAGATCCGAGATTTGCCTAAGATGAATGCAAGCACCCAGTTTTCCAACTCACACAAGCCTTATACTTGCTTGCCAGCTGACTCCTGTAATGGCTTCTTCAAAGCATCTGCGCGGTCTCTGGTGGATTATATTCATTTCATTACATATCATCAACAGTAATGGAAAAACAGAAGAACAACGTTACCAATACACTATTTCTCAAGGGAAGGCACAGAATATCTACAAAGGATCGGTGTATGCGTTTGTTCAAGAACCATTGTCATGGAATCAAGCCCACACAAGCTGTGAAAAACAGGATGGAAATCTCTTGAGGACACTGAATGATGAAATTCAAAAATATTTACAATCCCTTAACACAGGGAATGGACCATGGTGGATCAGTCAGAACTTGATGTATAAGTATTCGACCAGTGGTAAGTAAGATTCAGCAATGGCTTTACCTCATGTTTTTAAAACACACATTAGAATTGATCACTAAATTTGCAGAAAAATTAAGATGTAACAATGATTGAGATACAATTTTGTATTATATTATTACATTGTTTTTCCTTCTCTATACAACAAATGTTACATATACATTCACTCGGTGAATTGAGAGAAAATGTTGATGAATATCACTACGTATATGCAATACGTATATGCAATTAAATTGGTGTTTATCATAATTGTTGTGAATAAAGAAATTTTCACTTTAACTAAAAAAATTGAGGAGATGTTGGTGCTCAGAAATAAATGTTTTTAATCAATCAACCTATTTTTCCCATGTTATTTATAATCCTATGATAGGTATGATGATCTGCATTCAGACAGATTATGACTAATTTTATTATATATTTATTTTTTTTATTGTAATTCATTAATTCATTTTTTTTTTCAGATAAGATCAGTGTGACAAAATTTTGTTTAATTTGTTTCTTAGGTGTTGTGCTAACAAAGACTACAATTAATTTTCCTCTTAACAACAATGGATCAATCACCAACAATCAAAATCAAGTAGCCTGTTCTTACATGGTAAAGGATCCATTTCAGGTGGTTTCCACCCCCAACTGCTCTGCGAAGTATGGTTCCCTCTGTGTTCAAGGTATGGCAACATATCACCAACATATTTAAATTTCACGCACTTGACTCAGTGATGTTGATCAGTGATGTTGAATCGAAAGGTTTAAGGACATAAATTTCTTTTGTTTGTCCATTTGTGCCAATTCAGATTCTGTATCACATCTAAAATCAAGCAAAGTCAAGTCAAGGCCACAGAGAGATCTTTTAGGCACATTAAGTACCTTGACAGGCGAACAAAGCACAACTCAGCTCATACAGGTTAGTCAAATTATGAACTTATGGATTTTTATCAAATTGATATGGCAAATGAATCAAAACAGAAAGGAAAGGTATAAAGGCACATTTGTATTAATACAAACTTGTCTATGAATGATATAGGTAAGAATGATAATTTTGTAGTTTTAAGTAAATGTTCTCTTAAGAAGGATAATTGCTTGACTTATGTCTGTATCTTGCAGAATGCCAAAGATACACTGAAGGATTTGGAGACAACAACAGAAGAACTGACTTTTGACAACAAGGTATTGAGTTCTGCGGCTACTATTTCCACAAACTGCACTCTGTCATACAGTGGAGTACATATGAAATAAAGATACCCTAAAACTTCTATTAGAAGGCCATGGCCTACTATTTTTCAACCGTTTCGCTATGGTGGCCTTCTACTAGATATGTTCTTGCGAAAAGACACAGGTTGTGATAGAGCAGTCTGTCATTTTACACATGTACATTATACTGTTATTATACACATGTATACACTGTAATACACTGTAAAAGTGGCCTTCTAGTTCTTCTACTAGATGTGACATTCTCTTAGAGGTTTTATGGTAATTTATAAAATATAAAATGTTATACAGTTGACACAATGGCATAGTGTGTCAAGTGCAGTTGCATCACAGCAAGGTGGGCCATTTCAATGTCTGATCATTGTCTTTGTGCGTGGATTTTGCATGTTCTCTCAGTGGTTGTGTGGGTTTCCTTCCACAGTTTAAAAGCACTCATTCAGAAAACACATATATGTTTCTATTTGTATGCATATATATATATATATATATATATATATATATATATATATATATATATATATATATATATATATATATTCTCTGACCTACACGCTATTTATATTTTATGCCCATGTTTTTGGACTGTGAGTGAACAACAATATGAGAAAAAACACTACAATTGAAATTATTGGCATACCGTACATACTAATTGATTATTTCTTCCAGATGACCTACCTACAAAGCATATACAATAATATAAAGCTGACAACTCCCAATGACACGATAGAGCTTTCTGAAATTGTAAACTGCACCGCAGCCATGCTTCTTTACACACAAGAGTGCCAACTAGACAACATGGATGAAGTAAGTACAAGTAGTGACTGAAAGTATTTTCCATTTGTATTATTTCCAGTTGATATGTTTTCATCTACATGTGTTCCAGTCCATGACGTTTTATTTTTCTGTTTATTTCAAACAGTTAGAACAGCTAATTTCTCTTGCTGGTCTTATATATCAAAGGGCCATGCACAATAATGGGACCATCCTCATGAACCTCCCTACAGGCACCATTTACGTCACAAGGTCAGAAATGTACATTTTGAGCACAAGTTTTGCCGTCAGTAGAGAAAAATGCAGTTGTGTATTTCTGACTTTCATAGGCAGAAATCTAGCGCCCTGGGCGGAATGAGACTTGGCTCAGTAGATGGAGGATATTGCCAATTACCAGCTCTTTCGGCAATGAGTGGTCAACTTCCTGCTGGTGATATCAATGTTCAGGTGTGAGAAAGTGTGAGAACATCTATCCGCTTTCATGATTATACAAACGTATTTAATTACAAATGGCGTCATGTTCTGTATCTTGGATCAGGTCTTCCAGTTCAAAGACAACCCGCTCCAAGACTTGTCCAATGAAAGCATCACAGGTGCTACCCTCAGCTTCACTCTACAGACTGATAACTCCTCAGTCAAACTCTCTAACCTTCCAGGCAACATTGAGGTTATTCAAGCTCATTTTCTAAAGAGATCACCACATTAGTACTTCTCAATGAGAATGTTTTTCATTTTTCTGTTCATGCAGATTTATCTGCCCTGGGCTGATGCTCCTGTGCCTGAAGTTGTGAATATAGCCTGGAAACAAGGTTATGCTGTCACCTCAGGATTCAACATCACAGACACAGACATGACTGTGATTTTATCAGCAATTCCAAATCAAAACATAACACTCAACTTTATGCTGGTTTCACCCCTGGAGCCAAACAGCAGCTGTTGGAATCAAAGCGTCTCTGTCACATACAAAAGTAAACCTTTTAAAATTAAATCAGATAAATGCCAGCTTAAGATAAAACATTTTTGATCCTCTCTAATGTCTAATATCTTTTTTATCTGTGAAATAAGATGGCTATCGCTGGCTGATTCATCCTGAGATGATAAAGGGAATTAAAGGTTCCTGGAGTGTGATGATATCCCCAATCAATTATACATCGAGCCAAACTTTGAGTTTTCAGGTATCAGTATTTGTAACCAAATGCTTGTATTGGGACACAGATCTTGGGGACTGGAGTAGAAATGGATGCATGGTAAGAACTCACAAACTCAAGTGCTATTCTGACAAGATTTCTAGTATAAAGTCTGTTTATTGCTTGGTTTGAACACAATACCTTGTGTTTTTAGCGCTATGCTTTACTGTTGTGAGGGAGGAAAAAATTAATATCGCAATGTAAGCATTACTTTTCTTGCTTTTTTCTTCCTTGTGTAATTTTTAAGGTCGGTCCAAATACATGGCCAAATCTCACTCAATGTTTGTGTAACCACACAACTTTCTTTGGAAGTTCTTTCTTTGTGATGCCAAACCAAGTGGATCTGTCCCAGACAGCAGCTCTTTTCGCCACAGTAAAGGAGAACTATATTGTGGTGGTCTTGCTCAGCTGTTTCTTTGCGGTCTATCTAATGGTTGTGATGTGGGCCTGGTACTCGGATCGCAAGGCTCTCCGAACGGTTTGGGTTTTAACTTATTTGTTTTTATTTATTCTCTTATACTTTTGATTGCTTTTCATTCTGATAAAATAAGTTGCTAAATAATAATACGTTAAAATAAATAAACAAACTTTTTCAGTACATTTTGTATTTTTCATAATGTTGTGTTAACATTATGAAATATGTTAACATATTGTTGTCTGTCTCCTCTCCAATAATCTCCAGTCATCTATCTATTGCATTGTTAAAAGATTAAGTATTTGTTGTGAGCAGCTCAGATAGTTTCAAACTGTTGTCTAAATACATATTTCTTTAAACTGTCTTCTACAGCGTAAGATGACCCTTCTAGAAGATAACCATCCATGCGCCCGCTACAATTACCTCATAAATGTTCAGACAGGCCACAGAAGACGTGCAGGAACCACTGCAAAAGTGACAAACAGTCATCTCTTTGTTGCTATTTTCTTTTGAATTTATTTTGAATATATCTCTTTTCTGAAGGTAAAAGTGACCCTAAACTTTTCCGAAGGCCAGAGTGAACCTTACAATTTGTCTGACCCTGAAAAGCCTGTGTTTGAGAGAGGAGGAGTAGATGTTTTTCTTCTCAGCCTGCCATTCTTTCTCGGAGAACTACAAGGCATTGAGATCTTGCATGATAACTCTGGGGGAAGCCCTGACTGGTAGGCACCTGTGTGACTGATGCTTTGCATCAGTTTTCTTAGGTTTGCATTGTAAGACGAAAGCAGAGTCCATATTAAAATCAGCAGATGTTCTTGTGGCGCTCATTATTTTACATTTGCATGTGATGCTCTTGTAATCAATCAGATGCAATAATATAGAGCACATGATATACAGTAGGTTCCAGGAACCTTTCAAAACTATGTTTTAACAGGTACTTAGGCAAGGTGATGGTGCAGGATTTACAGACGCAGGAAGTCACACACTTTTTGTGCTCCACCTGGCTGAGGGGAGCAAATTGCAGCAGGACATTCAACTCGGCCAAGAAGAATGAAGTTGCAAGCTTTGGGTAGGAATTCATTTTTTTACAATTTCTTCTATGTGGTTACATTTGTTTTTGCTACTTGTTTTATATGCTAATGATTTATAATATAGAATGTGGCATAGACTGCTTTTGTATCAACATGTCCCTCCCAAGTTATAATAGTTGTTTTTTTATTCTCAATTGTACCAAACGTTAATCTTCCAATAACAATTCACATGTCACCTTTTCATTCACTATCATCATCTTAACTAATTAAACCGAACTTATAAAATAAAACCTCTCTGCCATCCTTAATTCATTAATACTGTACAACCATTCATCAAAACACAAACAAATCATCCATATAATTCTTCACCAGTCATCTGTCTCTAAACTAACCTAAATATTTACAATAATTACGGGGAACTATCTCTTGCATCTCCCCTCCCAGGAATATTTTCCAGACTCGAACTTCTTCAGGTTTTCGGGATGAACATATCTGGGTCTCGATTGTGGACCCCCCACGACGGAGCCCATTTACACGTGTGCAGAGAGTGTCATGCTGTATGTCTTTGCTTCTCTGCACCATGGCCATTAACATCATGTTCTGGAACATTCCCACTGATGCGGAATCTCCTGTCATCCTGGAGATAGGTCAGAAAGCCTATCTATGGCACTTTTAAAAATAGTACATTGCATAAACCTGCAAATATGCATTTTCAGCATGCAAGCGCCACTATGACAATTTTAGGTGATATAGGTCATATATTATGTAGGTGATATAGATCTCATATTACATTGCATCATATATAGGTGTATAGTAAATTGCGTAAATTACATAGTATTACATAAATAAAAAAATATTTTCTAAATATTTTCTATTTTAAACATGATCAGATGTAATTACGGTATAGATAAACTTGTGTTATGAAAAAAGTAATGACCACTTCTTTAACTATCATAGTTTTACCATAAATATCTACAGTCATTTTGCTATTTGTTTAAATATAATTCACAGGTTCTTTAAAGCTGACCTGGCAGGAATTCATGGTAGCCATAGAAAGTGGCTTGTTCATGTTTCCCATCAACATTCTTATAATCACTATCTTCAGACACATCAAGCCCAGGATTCTACCCAACAAAGACAAGTCTGGAGGCTCCAACAATGCCAAACAAGCCTCTATTGTTTCTATGAACACCATTGTGAAGGTTCTACACGTCTTGATTTTTGACATTATGAATACATGCCATGAGCTTTGCCATGAGTGGTGGCCTAGTAATTAAAGTTGTGGCCTAGAAAATAAAAAGAGTTGGACCTGTGACCAAATACTGTAGTTTCAGGTTCGAATTCTAGACCAGCAGAAACCACACCTGAACTGCCCTTGACCAAGTTGCTTTATACAAAAGCCAAAAAAAAACACAAAGTAACTATATGAAGTTTTTTCTGCACATAGGAAACCATAACATTATTAATTCATCTCAGCAAACATCCTAAAAACATGCTGCCACCAAATGAGATAAAACCCGAGGCCAGTGGAGACCTTTTCTGGGCATTAAACAAAGTGAATGATGTGATTGAAGTTATGCAAGGTACAGTACATATGCCATTAACATTTAACAGTTATATTAATATTTTTATATGAAAGCAATGCTTGACTGTTATTTTTCAGTGGAAAGTGTTGGTGATGGTCACTGGGTTTACTGCAGCCATTTTGTGTTATTTTCCTTGAGCCACATTTCTCTTTTACTGGAGCATGTTGGAGAAAAAGGTTGTTTTCTCAATGAGGAACTTCGACAGGCACGGGGAACAATCAGACTCCTGCTGAAGAAGGCAGAAATGACATCATCCCGATACAATTTGGAAAGGTCTGTAAAACAGCAGTAATTTTAGTTGCAGTAAATTAAGTTCCACAGAACATAAAAATAAAACTTTTATTTTATATAATCATTTTAATTGTTTTCATTAGTATCTTTAAACTTTTTTTTAACTAAAGTCCTCAAGATTTCCAAGTACAGAAGAAAAAACAGGGTTGGTGGTTGCCGTGGTGGTTTGTTTTTATTGGCTGGTTCCTGCTTTTCACCATGAGTGGCATTTCCACCTTCTTCACTTTGCTCTACGGCTTTCAGTATGGAAAGGCTTCGTCCATACAGTGGGTGATCACTCTCATGTTGTCTCTGGTCCAGAGCATCTTCATTTTGCAGCCTCTTAAGGTATGACAAAATTGCTAAATTTATAATTTTAAAGGTCACTCCTCATTCAAAACAGTGCATATGAAAAAAAGATACGCCCATTTTATTTATAATCACTTTTATGAACCATGTACCAGGCAAGGGAAATGAATACAATGCATTTTTTAATGATTTTATTTTTTTAAAACAGAGCTACTATCAAAAGAATGTTTTCATCAACCCCTTTCAAATAAAATCGCCATTTAAATGATCGTTTAAGCATTTATCATTTAAATTATCATATATAATTAAAGTCATGTTTCTTTAATACAGTTTCAAATGAGTCATAGACTTTTACTTTTACATAGAAACAACAGTGAGCATTTTTCAAAGCAAATTGAAAGCATAAATGTACACGGATGTAATCATTTTTTGTTTATTTATAAACTCTCTGATTACCAAGATTAATATTTTTCTGTCTCTGTTGTTCTTGTTCTTGTGGATGACAGGTGATATTGGTGGCAATTTTCTTTGCCATGATCCTGAGACCAGTGGCTGTGGAAGAAAACGAGGAGGTGGAACTTCTGCTTCAAGGTGAGAAGAAACTTGTACCTAAGACACCACAGCTCACAAGCTTACCAATTATTGCTGGTCACTTTCCAGAGCAAAAGCAAAAATGTGCGGAATACAGTGGAAGACCGGTATCCTAAGGACACTTGATGTTGGAAATATCTAAATTGATGCCTTATTTTGTTCTAGATTTAGATTTTTGGGAAGATCAGATGCCGATCTTATGATTACCTAAAGGATTGGTGTCTTACTGTCTCGATGCATTAGAGTCCAACCTACTTCAGTTGACTTTTATTTTTTAACTATACATCAAATCAAATCACGTTTATTGTCACATACACTTTTACATGCAGTGAAAAGTTTCTTCAGAGAGGGCTGCACTATATTTTAGTATGACACAATTGTACACAAAATGTTATTTTTCCACTTGATATGACGTTTCATTTTTGAAGAATTCATCGCAAAGGATTTTAAGGGCATTGTATTCTTTATTGAAATCACATTTAATTAGCTGGTTGACAAATTGTGATATTGTGTATCTGCTGTTATTGCTGATTAATGTATATATAATTCCATATACATCTCTAGTACTTTCTGGTGTTTGCTCAGTTTTATTGGACTGATTTTATTGGACTGATAGAGTGACTATTTTAAACTTACATGCTAGCCAATTAGTATTTTACAACAATCATGTTCACTTTTCTTCATGTTAAGCGAAGCGGCTGTAAAGTTTATGGTAAATAAAATTCTATTTAAATATCATTACTGTGATTGTTCTTAATGAATTTAACTGGTAAATATCACCTTCGTTTGGATTAATCAGGAATTCAACTTGCATTTCACATTTTATTAGGTATGTATATATATATATATATATATATATATATATATATATACATGTGTATAACCACATCATCATGTCCACCAGAAAAAATAAAGATGAGAATTTATGATCATTTTTTGATGTATAAAATGTATCACTATTGTTCCTGTTAAAACTCACTGGTTGGAAATAATTAGATTAGCTAATTAAAGTTTGACCTAAGAAAGTGAGTGAGTTCACTATGACCACTAGGTACCATATAAAAATGGTGCTCTGCATTTAACCGTCCAGTAAAGTTACACACAGACAGTGAACACACACCAACCCAGAGCAGTGGGCAGCTAGCAAGCCATGTCGCAAACATATTGAGAGACATTTTCAAGACAGTTTGAATAGTCACGATTTTATTATAACTATTTGTTGGTGTTGTAAAAAGAGGTCGAAGACGTGATGTCAGAAAATATGTGGGGACACGTTGTTTTGACATAGGAAAATAATCTAACATGGAAATCACAAGATCCACCTAAGTTTGGGTCTGTTGCACTCATCCGGATTTCACTGTATAACAACATTTTCAAGCACTTCATTTAAAATTTAAGTATTTTCAAGGCCTTGAAAACTCATTATTGGAATTCAAGCAGTTTCAAGGATTGCAAGCAGCCAAGCACCCACTGGAACCCTGAGTTAAGTTCAGTGGGCCCCTATATCTTGTGGTTTAAACCAAAACGTAAGCATATTCACAAACAGAATTAAAACTAGAACGGTTTATTGAGACCCAATTATTTATTTCAGTAATTAAAGATATAGTATTTAACGCATGCTAAGTAATCGTTCAGAACATATACTAACCATAAGCATTACTCTGGACAAAGAAAATTTAAGAGCAATTAAACTTTATTACATGGAGTCATATGCTTTTAATCATCAGTATCAAACAGGGTTAATACAGCAGATTCTGTTTTAGCTTTTAAAGCGGTGTTAAAAATGGGCGCACACATACGCCTTCTAAACTTGCTTTAAGATCTCTAATTAAACAATCGAAATAACATTTTTACGGAAAACAATTGGCCTGAAACTGACATGTTGTACTGCAGCTTTGAAAACACTCCCCACAGAAAAGGTTTGAAAAAATAAAACCAAGCCAAATCAAAAGAAATTTCTCAGTCAGTTATGCCTTTTAATCCAACGGCTCTGGAAATCTACTAATAATCCCTACTAAAAGTTAATTTAGTCAGTCAGAAAAAGGCTGTGGAAACAAGATCTGGTTAATTCACCACCCTCTGAGTACACAGGAGACTGGTTATACTTGCTTTTCCAGAACAGAGACTTGTGATTTGCTGAAGAGAATGAATCATCACTGAAACATACATTTGACCATAAATGGGGGGAACTGACTACATGGCAGGTTATTGACATTTGACTTACATAAGATATAACATTATGCAAAAGAATTTGTCAAAGTGCTTATCAGAAAAGACAGGTGTTTTTTTCCCCAAATTCCATGTTTAGTACAGTCTTAAAAGACTCGGCATAAGCTTCCATCACTACATCACATTCCTCCTACAGTTGAATATAAAATATTACACCTCCACCAGCTAGAAAAGAGCAGTGAGAATGTGAACACTGAGGTGACGAAACGTGGAGACTGAAAATTCAAGTCTTCTTCTTCAGTTCTTCAAAGCGCCGTGACAGGTCATCGAAGTCGATATCATCCGAACCTTTGGCACTGGCTCCGAAAGAAGATGTCGGGAGTGTATCAGGAACAGAGGGGAGTTCAGGAAGGGTGGTGTTGTCGTAGACTTGAGCCGATGGAGCAGGACCTAGTGAAAGAGAGCTGCTTTAAGATTCTAGATTCAGTCTGATAACAGGTGATTTAAACAGAGAAGCACTAACCTGGGAGAACCTGGGGACCAGATTTTTTGATGGATAACTCATCGATCTTGAAGAAAACAATTAATGCATCATATTACATTACTATATACGCAGGAGTTTAAGAATCAAGTTAATACTGATCTTAAAGTAACGATAATATGGCTATTATGAAAATGTAGTGAAATGGAAATGTTAGTATGCTTGTAGGTTAATGTAGTAAAATCTAGTTAAATAAATACTACAAATTTCAAGAAGATTCATGTTGATTAGTCAACATAATGTCATTAAGTCAACATAACAACAGCGAGGACCAACGTCAAATGTATAAAAAAAAACAAACAAAAAAAAACACTGTTAATAGTATAGGCCAGCTAATAGTGAGAACAAGCTCAAACCAAAAGCTTTGCGTTCACAGTACAAGACATCTTAAACTGCAGATGGATAACACCCTTCTTGAGTTTCCCCTTGTGAGCAGAACAACCAGGTTCACACCAAGTTCAACACTTATCATGAAAATTCACTGCAAATCTGTGAGATTTGTTTGATCAGAACAAAAGACTCAGTTTGAAAAATACAGTTTGCACTTGTGGTTAAGCAAAGAGTGGAATCCACTGCATTCACTTTAATTAATCGTGAACTTTTGGTCATTTTAGCTTTGCAAAACAAGGTTCTAGTTGTTTTTCGTTGGGCAAACAATGTTTCATGTTGCCTACCATGAGTTCTGCAACAAATTCATCAGAGTCAAGCACAGCACTGAACTGACAAATGAACAGTGATCAAACATCTATGGCGGAATTTTCATGACAAATACTCGTCTCTTAGTGAACGAACCACCACTGGGAACGGTAATAAACTGCTCTTTCCTGAAAGGTGAACAGGTGGTCTCCGTCTTTCTGGATGGGTGCGAGAGATGAACTTGCACTTACAGATTCGTATGTTGGGGGGCAGCTGGGAAGCTGTGGGGGCAACCCGCCTCGCACAGGAGGTTGGAAGTTGTTAAAGGCATCATAGGTGCCAATGGGACCATTAAAAGGCTCCTATAAAATGGAAGTTTTAATAGATACTATGAGTGTTTGGTTTCAAATGTGGAACAAAGACTTTAGCTTACAGGCCCCTTAGCTGGAGGGTAGTTGAACGCAGTGGGCATAGGCATTTGCATGGGCATTGGCATGGCAGCAGGAGGAGCAGTAAAGCCTCCTCCACCCCCTCCACCAGCTCCAGGCTTTTTGAAGTCACTATCCACATCAATAAGATCGGCCTCTTCACCCGGACAAACTTCTGGCTGTGAAGCAGACAATGAAAATCAAAAACCAAAAGTACCGACAACACATATGTTGCAAGGAAGAGCACTTAGATTCTTACCCGAACCATGGCATCAGGCTCATAAGGGACATTGTAGTTTTTGGCAATCTCAATAAGATAACGCTCCACCAAAATCTTGGGCGGGGCCTCCACGCTCAGCTTGTGCATAAGCTAAAAAAGGAAACCAGATTTGTTCCCTTTACACTATACAAATCATAACTTCCAATTTACAAGTATTATTTTTAAATTATATATAAATAATAACAAACTTGAAATTTCTAAAAAAAAAAAAAAGAAAGAAAAAAAAAGCACAAACTGTTTTACCTTTACATGCTATCATTGTGTGGCCTGAGCAAATAGGGTAAATCAAATGCTGAACACACAACCTAGGTCAAGGTCTGCCCAGGCAAACCTAACCCAGTTGTCTAAAAGGCCTAAATATTCATATAGTCATATAGACCAGAAGTGCTAGCTACATCATACCCGATCATTAACGGTTCCAATCTGGTTACTCCGACATAGTTTTCCATACTCTTTGCTGTACTTTGCACAAAGTTGATCTGAAACCTGTGAATTATAATGAAAAGAACTTGACGTTAAAGGTTGTTTAAGCCTAGTGCTGCACTAGCAAATCAACACACTATCTTCAATTCTGCAACTTCTGACTGTAGCCGAGGTGCAGCCCAAATCAGTGTGGATACGGCTTCCTGCAGGCCAGGGTCAAGTTCTCTGCAGACAGAATATAGAAAAACATGAGAGAGAGAGCGCGCTGATGAGCGATTCTCCAGTAAAGAGAGAGATTGTCTTTACTGACTTCATGGACTGTATCAGGCCAAAGCGAGTGAGCAGCAGGTCACAGTATAACTCCAGGATCTCCATTGCTTCTACTAAATAATCTTCTCTGATAATGTGCTCCACCCTGATTCTTGCTCGCTCATCTTTACCAGCTGATAAGTAGTCTGCAATTTCTTTTCGAGCCTTCTGTGCTAATTCAGCTAATTCAGATAAAAAAGCACATAATTAATTCAGATCAAGACAACCATTTTTATTTCGATATTTTAAACCCACTGTGATGGGGCACTACTTACTCTTTTTCTTTTCAAGAAGCTTGAGGCGGTTTATAACCAGCCTAAGATTGACACGAAGTCGCTCTGATTTAAAACCTCCACCAAGCATTTTTGATAAATGTGGAAAAACTGAAAAACAAAACATTCCGCATAGCAAGATTATGTAAGTCATTGTGATCTGTGTGATTCACAGCAGTTAAACGGTTAAAGCTTGAACACAGCTTAGATTTGTAAGTAGTATGCCCATCTACACATATGACTAAAACAGATCTTATTTAATAGTGGTAAAAAAACAAAACAAAAAAACAAAACAAAAAAAAAAAACTATAAACACTTTATATTTGCTTGTTTGTTTGTTTGTTTGTCAGTTGTTCATTTTCTTGTAAATGGTCAGAAATCCCTTTGAATCAGACTCGTAAAATGACAAACTTACATTCGGCATTATACTTGATAATAATAAAAATATATAACTATAACAGTTTGTGATTTCGACTTTTTAAACCAGGAAGAGTCTACTTGCGGCTAGTAGCAGCTAATTCACGTTAACAAGCAAACTATTGTCTAGTTGAGGTCTACAGCTGGTAACAAAGAATTAAAGCGGTGGTAACTTCAAGTGAGTTATACTGAATGGAAAAAAAGCAGAGTTTACCTGTGAGTTCTTCTTATTGTGTTTTCTATTGCTTGGTTACGATATCAAGGATGGAGCGACTGTTTAGTTCGTAGTCACTTCCGCGTTATGGCGTGACTTCACGAATGACGCAGGTTTCACGTGATCTCCAGATATAATCGCTCAATGAAGGAAATCCCCTGTTATTTCAGCTGCGTAAGCTTTCGAGTAATTTTTCTTCATTAGTGTACACTAATTTTATTGATGGGCATTTGTAACCTATTTGAAGGCAATTAGTATAAGATTTGTTTATATTTACCTTAATAATGTATTAAAAAAAATGAAGTCGTTTTCAATCATTAAACAATGTATATGTATACATTTTGATTTTGTCATTGTAATTCAATTTCCCCTGAATACATATATGGTTTTTACGTTTAATTTGTAATAAATAATTATTAATATATTGTAATCTTTATAATCTGGATCACTCTAGCTCTAGCTAAGCCCACTGCTCCGGGTTTGTGTGTGTTAATTTCACTGTGTGTATGTGCACTTCACTGGAAGAGTTAAATGCAGAGCATTACTTTTACCTAGTGGGGACAGTGTGGGATACATTCACTCACACGGTCAATTCTCTAAACCCTATTTACCTAAATACATACCAAAACAACACAAGCACTAATAAATATGTTTCATACTGTACATTACTGAACAATATTAAGAAACCAATAAGCCAATGAAAAACAAACCTCTCAAAAGTGAGAGGTATCACGCAATGAATATACTTTACTTACAGAGGAAAAAAGCAAGTAAACTGTAAATGCATTACACAAAGCTGAATCCTTTCAAATCAGGTTTATTTGTTCAAGTTCAAGTTCAAGTTCATTTGTATAGCGCTTTTCTTAGTCCGAGACCAACGCAAAGACGCTAACCTGGTAAAATGACACTCGTCCAAGCGACGGTGTCTCCATCCTGATGGTAACGACACTCCTCAGCAGCCAGACCGGCGTCGTCTCCACCGGCAGGGATGCGTTCCTCCGGCAGGGATGTGGTATGTGGTGTCGTCTCCTCCGGCGGGGAAGCGGAGGAGGCTGTAGGCTGTACGCTCCTGTAGGCTGACTCAACTTCGTCAGAGATGAGGCCAATGATGGGGCAAATGTACTGAACTTGAACACAACTTCACATAGTAGTAATTACATTGTACAAAAGGTATACGGGTGTCTGTGGCTATTGTCCAGTATTCGGAAGTCTGGTGGCTTGTGTGTGTGTGCTTAAAATGGCATGGTGTGGGAATGGATCCTGCAATATTGTGTTGTTCCTCAGATCTTTCCTCACACATCATCTGGTGTCTGTCTACACGTCTGTACACTACTCCCTGCCTGGGCTCTGTGCTTGAGGACGGTCCTCTTGCCGTGCCATGCTGTTGTGGTCAGGAAAGACTGTGTTGGGGAATTGAACAAGCTATCTATACAAATTAATTTAAAACTTTCTCAGCTGTCTCAGACCAGGCTCTGTTGTGTCACTCTGCTTATGCGCTTTGAGCGTCTTACAAATGCACTGAACTTGAACTTGACTTCTTGATCAGTCTCTGAGGGCACGAGCATGAGATCTGGATGCAGAGGAACCTGAAGTTGCTGACTCGCCTCACTGCTGCTGCTGAAGGTAATGATCCTGTCTCTTGCAGTCCATCACAAGTTCTTTGTTTTCTGAGGGAGAGGCTGTTTTTTCGTCATCCATGATCAAGCAGATGATGGCTGTATCATCAGCAAACTTGACTATGACATTAGTTTCAAGTTTCAAGTAACTTTATTGTCACATATGCAGTACATCTGTGATATACAGCACAGTGAAATTGCATTTCAGTGAAATTGCAAGTATGTACAACACAACAATAAACAAGAACAGTGCAAAGTAGAAAACACTAGCAGTATGATAGTGTTGTGCAAATACTGCAAGAAGATGCGTTGTGCTGTTCCTCGGGGGTGGGGGTTTAGTGTTCAGACAACTGTTATTGTTCATGTTCATTGCTAGGTGGAGGGTCCAGTCCGAGGGAGCAGAGGAGGTAGAGCCGGTATGGAGTTCAGTGCTGTGACTGCCTGGTGGAGGAAGCTGTTCTTAATAATAATAATAATAATTATTATTATTATTATTATTATTGGCCTGTTGGTTCTGACTTGGAGACTTCGCAGTCTCCTCCCTGTCAGCAGCAGGCTTAAGTGGCTGTGCAATGAGTGTAGTTTCCGGGTGAGGCGGGAGGTATAAATGTCTGAGAGGGCGGGGAGAGAGACACCAGAAATCTTCTCAGCTGTGATCATGATGCGCTGCACAGTCTTCCGGCAGGCTACGGTGCAGGATCCGTACCACACCGTGATACAGCTGGTCCCCCTATAAAATGTGTGCAGGATGGTGGAGAAAGCTCTTGCTTTCCTCAGCTTCCAGAGGTCGTACAGGCGTTGTTGGGCCTTTTTTTTTGCCAGTGATGAGATGTTCTGGATCCAGGACAGGTCTTCAGAGATGTGCATACTCAGGAACTTGGTGCTGCTCACCCGTTGCACTGCTGCCTCATTGATGGTTAGTGGGGCATGCTGGGTGTGTGCTCTCCTGAAGTCCACAACAATCTTCTTTGTCTTCTCCACATTCAGGTGGAGATTGTTGTCCTTGCACCACAAGGCCAGCCTGCTCACCTCACTCCTGCAGGCTGTCTCATCATTATTGTTGATGAGTCCCACCACAGTAGTGTCGTCCGCAAACTTGATCATGAGGTTTGAGCTGGATGTTGGAGTGCAGTCATGTGTCAGCAGAGTGAAGAGAAGGGAGCTGTTGGGGGCCATAAAGTAATAAGTGATGATAGAAATATACAATAAAAAATAAAAACAGTCAAGTTCTGAATGGAGAAGATTTCAAATGGTGTAAATTAAACTTGGACTTATATGCTGACATAATTAATTCTCCAGTGATTAAAACGACATAAACAGGGATTTTTATGAGTTTTATGTATTTTTTTACTTGTTTTTTGATTGCGCAAAAAAACGTTGGGTTGGTCTGTGACTGGGAAAAGCGCTGTAAATAGATTGAACTTGAACTTCGATAGCTTCCGGAGAAAAGTAAAAACTGGAATTGAACTGTAAAAATTTTTACTGGATTACTTGATAAGTTGTTCTATATTTTCTTAACTAAAGTTTTTCTATTCATTAACCCGGAGATCGCAGGATTTACGTGAGGCGAGCAAACGCGCGCGTGCCCACCCACACACAAATTAACTTAATAAGTCTTTGCCTTTCAATACATTTGGGGGGTAATGTATTGAATTCGTTCATCTGAGCTGTTTAGAACCAAAAAACTCATTATCAATACAAAGTTGGTGTAAAACAGATCGATAGCAATATTCTTTAAAATATTAAATATTTAATGTAAACAGTTATATAAAATATTAACTATTTAATTAATTATATATATTTAGTTTTTAATTTTTTTCTCTTGAAACGTAAAAGCATTCAGAAAAAGATTCACCAGCGCTTAAGAGAGCTACTTCAGTATCTGACCTGCGCATGCGTGCGGGATAATTTGTAGAGAGAATCTCACGCGGTGATGATGTGCGTCTGAACGCGCCCGTTTTCGTCGGGTTTCGTCCCTCTATGGTAAAAAGGTGCGTTGTGTTATGCAGTATCGTTTTAAAATATGACGTGTCGGTTCGCGATAAAACATGCCATAATTATAGCATGTGCTATGAAAGACAGCTGCGGTGCATTTAGGGGGATTCGTGCAATGTGCGATCGCTTTATATTCATGCAAAGCAGATAGTCGAGACATGCATAATCGAATGTGTATGTGGACATTATTTAACGCGTATTAAACGTATTAAATACGTAACAGACTGTACAATCAGTCCATGAAATCGGAAATTATCTTGAAAAGAGATTCAACGCACTCTTCGCGACCAATAGAGGAATCCCCTCTTTATGCCTGTAATAATATTTTTGGCACGCTCAAATTTACGCTATACTAAATAAACAAATCATGAACCCATCTCTACTTGTCGTATTGTGCTATACTATAAATGTAACGTTTAAATGGAAGTGTAATTAAAAATAAAATGTGTGAATAAACATTGGTACAAACATGCATGTTTTAACACATAATTGCTCAGGTGTTCGACAGTAATTGGTCTCTTTGGACATGAAGGCTTTACGTCAGCTTTGCATTGTAGTAGGCCTCAGTTTACCCAGCAGGCTGATAGAATTAATTAAGCAGTATAAATGTTAACTTGGGTTGGAAGTGTTGTGCTCACTTGTGTGGAAGCATTTTGGTAATACGAGGGTTCTGTCCAAAGCTGTATGGGTTCTGAAGGAGTGGAGATGGGAAAACGTCCGCTGTCGACCGCTGGAGGTACCACCCAAGTACAGAATAAGCCCCCCAGTGCTCAAATGTTGGGAAGTGTGAGCAGTCAAACTCTGGGCTGGCTGAACGCTCCTCCGAATGCCTGCTGCTTCTGCTGGTGCTGCTGCTGCAGCTGCTCCTGGTGAGAAAACCTGATATTAACCCAATATTAAGTGGAATATTCTCAAAATGATTTGGGTTAAACAAGCATTTTTAAACATTTGTTTACATTTTGCTTGGTTTTTGTTGTCTGAAGCATATAGTAGTAGGATGTTTAAAAAAGGCGTTTCATTGTCTCCATCAACATGATGGTTGATACAGATCAAGGATTTGATACCCAGGATAAATAAAAAAATAAAACACCTTGAATGTTTTGGAAATTGCAGAGAATTTGTATGCTTAAGATTTTTAAGAACGTGCATTTTTATAGCATTGGAATTCAACCAGAATGGTTTAAAATATGATAGTTGCAAATACATACACACAGGCAAAGATTGTATTTTTTCAGTGCATTTACAGATGAACTGTTACATATATTTGTGTGATTCAGAGCTCAGGTGAGATCTTCAGCAGGTGTTCCAAGAAACTTAATTAAAGCTAAGCCAAGTCTGTGTTAGCCCATTAGAGCCTCTCATGAGACATTAGATGTTTCACATTATGAGCACAGATGATGTCAAAGTGGATGTTTTCTTATTTGTGTGTATTTGTCAAGTCTGACAGTTCGCTCTTCTAAGGAGGAAAGAATTCTGACAACCATCACAGAAAACCAAGAGGCTGGTTGTGATCAAACGTAAGTCAGAAATCTTTAAGCTGTTGTGTGCCGAGCAACAGCAGCCGAATGAGTCAATCCTCTTGGGCAATTTGGGTCTTTTTTTATTACTATAGCAGAATACTATATGAATTATTAAATTGTTAATAATATTGCAGTCCAGGTGAAATTGAATATGAGCCTTAAAAAAACAGATACATATTTGTGTGCAGTGTGACCAGCTGAAATGTGCAACCAACACAGCCATGGTCCACTGTCAACTGCCAATATAGCTGCTTTATGATGATCGCGGCTGTGCAAATGAAATTCAATTTTTTTTTATTCACTAATTATTTAACTATAATTATTAAGGGAACAGCATTGCATGTAATTTTGTGTACAATTTACAGTATGAGGAAATAGATCAGCCAGAATACACATAAAACACACATACATGAGCCGACACTCATTCCGAAGTTTTAAGTTTTATGAACAAAGTATACAAAATAAAGACATAAACACTGTTACTTTCATTCCGCCAACATTCCACAAACTTTTTTGTGGCTAAAAAAACTTAATCTTTGACTTACCTATAGAAAAAGAAGAGAGAGCTATACATGCTAACACATTACATTATTGTGTATTACTTCCATATGTGATATTAAAGAATTATACTTTCTCTAATACTTTGTTTAACCATAGTTGAAGTGTTTCAATTGGATTCCCGTAATTTGAATGTGTGCTCTTTTTTAAGTTTTGCAATCAATTAATAAAAAATGGTAAATATTAGGACAAGAAGATTGTGGGGGAAAGTACACAAAATTAAAATCTTGACTTCAGCACTTTCAGAATGCCTTTTGCAGAAGAAGACTGATGAATGGATTGTGACACAAAAAATAATTTATGTGTACAGTATATGTTTAAAAGATATGTAATAGTTGAATTATTCTCTGTAGGTCTCAGTTGACCTCTGAGGAGGTAAAAGTATGGGGAGAGTCGTTTGAGCGCTTGATAAAGAGCGCACAGGGTCGCTCACATTTTCAGCAGTTCTTGAAGACAGAATTCAGTGAGGAGAACCTGCTGTTCTGGCTGGCTTGTGAAGAACTGAAGAAAGAGACCAACAAAACTGTGGTCGAACAAACTGTGAAACAGATATATGAAGACTACGTCTCTGTGCTGTCACCCAAAGAGGTAAATCCCACATATTATTTGCTATAGCTTTACTATAGCTAAACATCAGTAGCAGGGGCTGAAAATACACTATGTAACTATTTTCTTTGGACATTTCATACAGGTGAGTCTGGACTCACGTGTGCGTGAAGTTATCAACAGGAACATGCAGGAACCTTCCTCACGGACATTCGACGAGGCACAATTGCAGATCTACACACTCATGCAGCGTGACTCCTACCCAAGATACATGAACTCCAGCGCATACACAGATCTCATTAAAAGTCTTGAACAGCCAAATGAGTCGTAACACACCATTTTGCAATAGATCTCATCTATCGATAGGCCTTGTTTATATCTGACCTCTTTGACTGTCTACCAATCACATACAAGACAGACTCTACAACTGGAATATACATTTGCCTCACAGTCCGATTTGTTTACTGCAGCAGATGAAGCACAAAATGAACACTAGCACATCACTGTTTTTGACCATGTTTTTTAAGTTGTTCATTTTACACCAAATTGAGAATGGTATGACTCAAGCATGGCATTTGTTTTCGTGATTTTTCTTTTTGAGAATTTCAAAGTTTTTCATGTTGAAAAAATTATTTTAGTGAATGTTAAAAGTGAAAACTATATTACTACACAAGAAAATATATGTTTAGCTTAATGCTTTAACTGTTTTACTTTGTGTGAATGTTTCATGTCAAGTATAAAAGTCCCAAACACTTTATTGTTGTTTACACAAAATATTATGTATTTAAAAATTTCAGCGTTTTATCTTAACATGAAAATGTCTGTGCTGTGTATATTTACTTATAATTGCAGCGCTTGCTATTTGGCAGTTTTTTGCAGATTAGGATAAGCTAGAGGAGTGATGTGGCTCGTTTCAGGTTTATTTGGTGGCAAATTCCTTTCCAGGCAAAAAATGAAACAACTTCTCATTTTTGGTTCCGTAAGAACAGAACATTTCTACTATTCTATTATTAGATAGAAAGCAACTGTCAATTTAATAACTATTTGTTACAATCATCGCATGCAGGGCAGTCTCTTCATTTAACCCTGAAGCAGATACAGCAGCAAAATAATGCACTGCATTGAAACAAGATTGCTCAAGTTCAAGATTGCCTGGTCTTAATTTACTTCTATAGCAAAGTGCATGGTTTCATCCTGCATCATCTCTATGGTTAAGGCGAGAGAAAAGAGCTAGACATAGAACTCAAAATGGCTGCCTCCGCTCACTGATGCAAGGAAGTTAAAATGGCCCAAAGTTTCTAACACTTTGTTGAATCTGAGCCATGGACAAAATGAGTCCTCCTGCAAGAACTTGCAAGATGTCATTTAAGAGTTGGTCATTGATTGTGCCAATTGGTGCTGTCAAGTACTTTAGGCTGTCGAGTACAGTTTGTTTATTATACACCAAAAATCTTCTTTTTAATCACACACCAAAGGAAGGCTGTAATAATCAATAATAGAGGAAAAATTTACATGTGTGACGTTCATATTTCAGTACTCAATAAACAGAGTTCAAGATTGAGATGCATGTGTCTGAATTTAACTTTTGATTTCAAACACTTAGTGAACATCAACTCTGTAGTGGCAATGTGCAAATTATCTTTGTTTTACAACTATTAAACACAGCCTTGTCGCATGCACGCGCACACACACACACACACACACACACACACACACACACACACAATTTAGTTTGATCAGAAAACATCGAGACCGGGTCATTTTGTCCTCCTCGTGCCCTGTGTTTGCCAAAAAAAGATTTACCTACTACACGAACATGTCATTAAGATTGTTGTGTTCAGAACACACTTCTTTTTCTTATTCTCTCTCACTTTTGTTGTCCCAATTGATCAGAATCTTGTCCCAATTAGGCAGTCAATATAATCTTATGTCGTCTTGTCAATTGTTAAAAAAGGGTAATAATAAAAAAAAAATGTATTAAAATTAAAATCGTGACTTACAGAATGCCTTTCGCCCAAGAAGACTGATGAATGGATTGTGACACAAAAATTAATTTGTGTACAAATGTTTAAAACAAATGTAATATTTTAATTATTCTCTGTTGGTCTCAGTTGACCTCTGAGGAGGTAAAAGTATGGGGAGAGTCGTTTGAGCACTTTATTAAGAGCGCACAGGGTCGCTCACACTTTCAGCAGTTCTTGAAGACAGAATTCAATGAGGAGAACCTGCTGTTCTGGCTGGCTGGTGAGGAACTGAACAAATAGAAAATAATACACAGCATTGTGAAAAGGTAGCCTGGTCTTGATTTCCTTCTAAAGCAAAGAGCATGATAGCATGGCTTCATCCTGCATCATCGCTATGGTCAAGGCAGGTGAGACAACAGAGCTAGACCAGAGATGCTCAAAAGTATCTGCATCCGCTATGCGATGAAATGAAGTTAAAAACTATTTAATACATCTCTCTCTCACACACACACACACGCACGCACGCACGCACACACACACACACACACACACACACACAAGCAAGCACACAAATAAGTCCATAAGAACAGTAATGTTAGAAGAACAGTAATCTATAATATAGAATAAAGCCGAAATTAGGGCACAATTGTGTGTAAAAGAAAAACAAAATGCTTGTATTATAACTTCTGTTTTCTGGCCACAATAATTTCTTTACTTACTAAAAGTAAAAAAAAAACATAATGGAAATCATTTAATTAATCTTTAAATAAAGAGAACTTTAATTACCACCCATAACAAATCCAGAATAAATAGTGTATTTATTCGTAGAGAAGGTGGATGAAGATGCTACTTCGAATCAATCAATTGGAGGAAGTTGCCTCTCAATAAACTGTTTGATGTCAATCATTTCCTGTCAGAAGAGGGAAACAAAAACAACATGAGAAAATGTAAAATTCCAGGCCACAACATTGATCACAACATTTGTCTAACTAAACAAAGCCATGACAGTTTTGCATTGAAAAATTTACATTCTGATTATAGAACATGTAATCTATGCATCTTTAACATCTTTCTATCATGTCTGGATCAGAACAGACTAAAACAAATTTTAGTCTGATAAAATTTACTAACTTTAGATGATGCAAATACAGTATGTGATTCCAGCAGAGGGTGAAACAGACATTTACACTATCTCACACTAATATAAATTGCGTCTCTAGTTCACAAGAACACATGTTTTTGGTGAAAACACATGTTAAGGTTAATTAAATTTTTAATAAAATCAGTCATATACCTCATGACATGCACTATGATCCATTCCAGCATATGTTTTGAACGTGACCATGGTGGGGTTTAACATTGTTTTGAGCTTCTCTACTGTGAGCGTTCCAAATATTAGAGGAACCAGAGGATCTGCTTCACCATGACACTGCAGCACTGACAAATCCTTATTACTGCTCTGCACGGACTAAAGAACAGGACAGAGTTTAAATCAATGGCAAACATGAACAAAATCTCTAAACAACCTACTTGTGAGAGGGATTTCCTGAGGGGCAACCAGCAGCTAAGAGCAACCACACCAGCCAGTTTCTGATGGGAAGTCAATGCGGTGTATAGAGAAAGAGCACCACCCTACACAAATACAGTACAACCATATACAAACCATCGTACTACTGGACTAAAGAGGCCAAACAATACAGTTTCTGGATGCCAAAGGAATAGAAACCTTTACTAGTCTGTTGAATGGTGTAAAATCAATGCTTGAATATTTATACTAAAAAAGCCTAAAAACATGTTTTGTTCACAGTAAAAAAGTAGTTGTATGATGTAGTGATGGAGGTAAACGGTTGATAATATCTGACAACATTGTTGCTGTTAAAAAATCTTTTTAATTTATGTTGTTAATCGTTTAATGTAAAAAAGTACATACAAATCGGCAAAAGTTGAATGAAATTGATTGAATTTAATTAATTGCATTTAGTTATCATATTTAGTATTAGTATTTTTTAAGTAGTTTTGTTTACGACTTTGTTTTGTCGACTTTAATTCTGTTAAATGTATTGTTTTATTATAAAACTAAAGTGAAACTTTTGTTTACAAGTTTTGTTTCCTAGACATTTTGGCATGTTATGAGACGGTCAAATAAAAAAAAGAAAGAAAGAAAAAAAGAAGAAAAGAAAGACCTAAAAAGTGCAGAAACATTTTCATACCTGTGAAAATCCTCCAAGGACAATACGATGAGAAGGAATACCATTCTTTACTTCTTCATCAATTAGTGCTTTGACTGTAAAAATAATAAAGTGAATATTACCAAGATGTTGTTAACGGTTTTAAACTTAACTTTAATTTAACACTTAACTCCCTTCAGCTGCTTTCAAAATTCCTGATTCATCTTCCTCTGCATCAGGACCCAGGCCCAAAATGTCAAACCTAGATTGGCACAGCATTTCCTAAACATTATATTATGTATTAAAAAGCATTTTTTAAATAAAGCAGCAAGTTGCAAAGACAGGTTCTAACCATTATAAGTAGCACAATTGTTATTTTTTAAAAGGTTTTTTTGTTTTTAGAAAAAAAGACAAGAAAGAAATCTGACTTCAATGATTGGTCTAATATTTTAAGTAAACAGCGCAATTTGCACAGGTAATCCGTTGGTGTAGGAGCCCTCCATAGATACATTTAAAACTGGTTTGAATTTGATTGGACGCAAAACCTCCAACACATATCTGGCAAACATTTGTCAGGTATTTTTTCGGTTTAAATCCTCAGTGGCAGTAATCTAAAGAACATGACTGTACAAAACACATTTAGGAGTTACAGAGGTAAATGCATTTGGGGATGGACAGATGGTCTGGTTCTGAGTGTCTGAATTGGAACGTTTGACTTTTCTACAACTTACGGGTATAGTCTATGCACAAAGTTTATAGCAGAAACAAAATATTAAAACATATTAGCAAATGCAATTGCTCTCTAGCCCTTTCAGGGCTTGAATCCTAAAAAAGTCAAGCAAAAGTCTCACCAGGAGGGCATTCTCATTTGCATGTTGAGTGTGACAGGCATCACTGGACTGGCAAAACATGTATTAGAAAAAAAAAAACATCTATGAGAAACAGCAGTATACATAAACATACAACATGTTACACCCCCAGTGCTACCGCAGGTCATTTTTCTCACTGTCATTAGATTCCACAATATACAGTGGTATGCAAAAGTTTGGGCACCCCTTTCAATTTTCATGATTTTCCTTTATAACTCACTGGTTGTCTGGATAAGAAATTTCAATTAAATATATCATATAGGTGACAAACACAGTGATATTTGAGAAGTGAAATAAAGTTTATATGATTTAAGGAAAGTGTACAAGAATTATTTAAGCAAAATTAGCCATGTGCATAAATTTAGGCAACCTGAAAAGCTGAAGGTCATTTGATTGATTTCAATACCTTTAGCACAAATTATTAGAACTCAAAATTGGTTTGGTAACCTCAGTGACCCTTGACCTCCATACACAGGTGAATCCAATCATGAGAAAGTATTTAAAGGAGGCCATTTGTAAGTGTTTCTCCTCTTTGCATCTTCTCTAAAGTGTGGCAAAATGGGAGCCTCAAAACAACTCTCAGATGATCTGAAAACAATGATTGTTGAACATCATGGTTTAGGGGAAGGATATAGAAAGCTGTCTCAGAGATTTAAGCTCTCAGTTTCAACTGTGAGGAACATTGTGAGGAATTGGAAGACCAGAGGCACAGTTCTAGTTAAGGCCCAAAGTGGCAGATCGAGAAAAACCTCAGATAAGCAGAGGCGCAGGATGGTGAGAATAGTCACAGTCAACCCACAGACCAGCTCCAAAGACCTACAACATCATCTTGCTGCAGATGGTGTCACTGTGCATCGTTCAACTATTCAGCGCACTTTACACCAGGAGATGCTGTATGGACGAGTAATGCGGAAAAAGCCTTTTCTCAGCACACGCCACAAACAGTGTCGCCTGAGGTATGCTAAAGCACATTTGGACAAGCCAGCTTCATTTTGGAATAAGGTGCTGTGGACTGATGAAACTAAAATAGAGTTATTTGGGCAAAACAAGGGGCGTTATGCGTGGCGAAAAAACAACACAGCATTCCAAGAAAAACACTTGCTACCTACAGTAAAATTTGGTGGTGGTTCCATCATGCTGTGGGGTTGTGTGGCCAGTGCAGGGACTGGGAATCTTGTTAAAGTTGAGAGTCCCATGGATTCCACTCAATATCAGCAGATTCTGAAGAACAATGTCCAGGAATGTGACAAAGTTGAAATTGCGCAGAGGCTGGATCTTTCAACAAGACAATGACCCTAAACACTGCTCAAAATCTACTAAGGCATTCATGCAGAGGAACAAGTACAACGTTCTGGAATGGCCATCTCAGTCCCCAGACCTGAATATTATTGAAAATTTGTGGTGTGATTGTCCATGCTCGAAAACCATCAAACCTGACTGAACTGGACATGTTTTGTAAAGAAGAATGGTCCAAAATACCTTCTGCCAGAATCCAGACTCTAATTGGAAGCTATAGAAAGCGTTTAAAGGCTGTTATGTTTGCAAAAAGAGGATGCACAAAATATTGAGTTGTTTTTTTTTTGGTGTTGCCTAAATTTATGCACATGGCTAATTTTGCTTAAATAATTCTTGTACACTTTCCATAAATCATATAAACTTTATTTCACTTCTCAAATATCACTGTGTTTGTCACCTATATGATATAATTAATTGAAATTTCTTATCCAGACAACCAATGAGTTATAAAGGAAAATCATGAAAATTTAAAGGGGTGCCCAAACTTTTGCATACCACTGTATATTGTCACATACAATTGTTGCTGCACGATGGCAATAATCGTGAGAGCCTTTGTGGACAATTGTTCTCCATCCACTTCTGTCCTGAGTTGTTTGTTCCCACATGATGTGGTTGATGTGGCCTTTAGAGCAGCCATTAGATTGTCTTTGAAGTGCTTATTTTGGCCTCCATGAGAGGTTGTATTGCAGTTTTTTCACTTTCGGTTTGATGAAAATGCAATGAATAGACACAGAGAGCCGTGCTAGTGTCACCCAGGTGTGGTTCATGAGACACTTGCTTGTCTCATCTATCTCGCTGTGTTTGGAATGTTCTTGAATGGACTTGTTAAAACTGAGACTCGACCTTTATTAGACGTTTCAACTGCAAATACGTAACTTGTTCGTCAGATTCAAATCTCTGTTCAACAAGCCGCCACTGTAGATTCATAGGGAGTAGTTAAAGACAATAGTGTATTTACTTAAAGCTTAGAATGTCTGTTTTTAAATATAAGTGTATGTAATTTCTTTATGTACATTCTAAGACATATGTTTCATGTTAGAGTGATTTATTAGAGTATTTATTAAATTATTTTGTTTTCAGGTGACAAAAAGAAGGCAAAACGTGCTTCAAGTTTTAGTTTTAATATTATTTATTTATTTTTTTATCAAAAACACAATGTCCTGTTTTTATTAAGAGTGTAACCTAAAAATGGGTACTTCAAACTTTCAATTGATGTATAACACTTACATGTAAGTCCAAAATTGACCTTTTTTGTGTATTTTATTTTGAATAAAGAATGACTCGACCTCGGAGGGTTAAAAAACCAAGAAAATATATTGCAAATTGAACAAATATTATACTCAATTATATTGCAGTATTTAAACTAGTGTATATTTAGTGTTGAGTTCACATTAATTTACATATTACACCTTATTATCCATTATTCCAAGCTTTTCATCAAGCTTTTACTTTTCAATGAATTCTCATTCATTTAAGTGCTATTAACTAGTAAAGTATATAATATTGATACTATTTTGAAGTTTGTGTGTGTGTGAGATATTTTATACATACGCATGAGGGCAAATGTACTTGACATAAGGTGTCTTGATTCCGGCCAAAGCTTCAGCCCACCCATGACTGAAGAAAAGCAAAGTCAACGTTTTTTCTTAAAAAAAAATTCAAATTGCGTTTTTTTTCCAAAACATTTAATTTTACCCAGTGTCTCCAAGACCATGCAGAAAAATCACCTGCACAAAAACACAGTTTCATAATGTAAAATAGTCTGCAAATTAAAAGTTGATTCAATTATGTACTCAATTATGTACATTCAAATATGTTTACTTAAATGTTTAGTTATCAACAGTGACTGTCAGTCGCGTGGAAATGAACACACTTACTGTTGCCGTGGCTTTACAAGCCGCAGGAACAATGACAGGCAGCAGCGCTGACATTTTTCCTCGTGTAAAAGGCAAAGCCACCGGTATTTAAATTCGTGATACTACGTAAATGATACTACGTCCAGTAAATCATGCCTTTTTTACTTTGATCCAACGAACGCTCGCTCTTACTCACACCGGAAGAAGAACATTCTAGAGTTGGTTCCTTCGAAAACAAAAAAATGATAATAACAATTAACAAACACACATACAGTCATATTTTCACATAGGTTAAAATATATTTCTTTTTTTTTATTTAATCATCGTTTACGTATATCAAGTAAAGTGCTTCCGGTTCAGTGTACCACGTGGTTCTTTCCATGTCTGCTGTCCTTGAATAGCGTTTCAATACTACAATGTCCGCTGCAAAAACAACCGGAGGGAAAAGTATAAATATAGTAAAGAATTTACCTCGAGTTACACTCGCGAACCTTCGGCCAAACCCAGGAGCGAATAAAGATGTAAGTTACATTACGCTGTTTTAGAGTAAAGTGATAGCTCAACAAAATTACTCGAGTCGTTTCAGTACATGATGTGTGTAATTTTCACCGGGTAGTGGAGATAAAATATTAATATAAAAACTCCCTTAATGGTACTATCTATTATTAATAAATGGCTTCAGCATTTGCATGGGAATAGGAACGATAATGTCACACAATAACAACACTTCAAAATCATTCCTAAAATTTGGATTTAACATAAAATCCCGATATATATTATAAAGCTACTTTTCTTTGCTAAATGACCTTTTTATATTTGCCCTTTATTATTTTCTAATATTGTCTGACTTTACAGAAAAAATGCAGAGGTCGAGGTATGCATGGAGGAAACAGAAGTGGACGTGGGCATAAAGGAGAGAGACAACGTGGTAACAGACCCCGACTTGGGTTTGAGGGTGGGCAGACACCATTCTATCTGATCATTCCAAAATATGGCTACAACGAGAATCACAGGTATTATGTTTTAGATTTTTTAATTTTGTTTGTTTCCTTTGGGAAGAGATTGAAAAGCAGAGGTGTCAGTTTGCATGTTCTGTACAATTCTGTTACAAAAAAAGTCTGTTTGTTCCGTCAGTCGGAGACCACAGTATCCCCCTCTGTCTCTGCGCCGACTGCAGTACCTAATAGATTTGGGCCGTGTTGATGCCTCGCAGCCCATTGATCTGACACAACTTGTCAACTGCAGAGGAGTCGTTATCCAGCCCCTGAAAAGAGATCATGGAGTTCAGCTTGTGGAGGAGGTTGAACTTTTTCGTTTTTCACATTATGTTCTTGCAAGGCACTAATTTGTGTTATGAGATGGAGTTCTATAAATCGACTGTTCCTTTAACCAGCGGCCCAATTAAGCAGAAACAATTGTATATGAGGAAAGACATGTATATACACACATATACACACACACATACATATATACATAGAGTTAGTATATAATTTATTTTGGATTAATTATAGTCACTCATGCATGAGGGAGTATTTATTTCATTTTGGTTTTGCTTTTTTGAAATGTATAATTTTGTACCATTTAGTAATCTGACGTTTACTTGGAAGAATTTGATCGTCCACAAGAATGTGTTTGTCTTGTGAAGCTCTGAAGACTGCTTGTGAATGTTGCAGGGTGAGGACATCTTTTGTGCTAAAGTAAACTTGGAGGTTCAGGTAGCGTCGGAGAAAGCCATTGCTGCAGTTGAGCGAAATGGAGGCGTCATCACCACCAGCTACTATGATCCTCGCAGCCTCCGTCAGTATCCTATACATAGTATAATATACAAATATTATTTTTACAATCTTTATTTAACGTGGATTATTATTTGTGGATTTGATTCTCACATTGATAACAAAATTGAAAATATGCTACATAAAAAACATTTTTATTCATATTTTTTAATGTTGCTTTCAGAGGTTCTGATCAAACCAGTGCCATTTTTCACATCCGGGCAACCAATTCCCAAGCGTCTACTTCCTGTCGAAGACCTTCTTCCTTTTTACACAAACCCCAATAACCGCGGTTACCTCGCAGACCCCGAGCAGGTCCAAGCCGCACGACTAGCTCTGGCTAAAAAGTATGGTTACAGCTTGCCTGACATCAGCAGGGATGGATTGTTTGAGATGCTGGCTCAGAGAAAGGATCCTCGGCAGATCTTTTTTGGACTGTCGCCAGGCTGGGTGGTCAATTTGGCAGACAAGAAGATACTTAAACCCACTGATGAGAAAATCTTGCAATATTATGGCTCATGACAATTCAGGCTAAAACAAATTAATGTGTATATAATTACAGAATTTGACAAGTTATTTAAATTGTTTAATAAAAAATGAAAAAAAAAACTCGTATCTCCTTCCATTTTTAATATTTAATATTATCCTTTTTTTTCACATTAATAGGAAAGTGTATATGTGTGAGATAATTTGCATCGGCACTTCGATTTATTGCACGTTTTTATATAATCGCAAACAAGTATTATAATTATTTACACATATATTGTAAATAGGGCAGCACGGTGGCGCAGTGGGTACCGCTGCTGCCTCACAGCAAGATATTTCCGTTTGACACTCGAGGTATGAAAACTGTGTGTGGAGTTTGCATGTTCTCCCCGTGCTTGTCTGGGTTTTCTCCGGTTTCCCCCACAGTTAAAAAAACATTCACCACATAGGTATGAGTGAGTGTGTGGCTGTGTTTGTGTGTCCCACTCTGCGAATGGTTGGCCACCAATCCAGAGTGTGTATCCTGCCTCCGGCCAAAGACACTTAGATAGGCGCCAGCTACCCACGCCACAACCCTAAAGGATGCAGCGGTAGAAGATAAGATGAATAAATATTGTAAATAAATGTAGACATAGTATCAAATATAAATATTTAATATTAAAATAAATAAAAACAATTACTTCATACAAACAGAGAAATGTTTAGCTATTACTTTAATACATAATGTCATGTTTGTGCAACAACACGTTTCTATTTGAAACTTTGGCACATATTTAGAACCCCTTGAGAGTGATTGTGTGAAAATTCGTGATGAATTCATAATTGATTTTTATAATAAAAAAAGGTCTATGTAGTTTGATTAAAAATGCAATAATTATATATTATATATAAATAAATAAAATTGCATAAAATATAAATATTTGTTAAACACATACATCAATATACCATGAATTATTATTATTTTTATTTTACTTTGGACAACACACTGACATACTGTAGAGGCGTCCCTGTAAATTTACGCCAAAGTTTGTCTAAAAAGCAGTAATGGCGACACCCAGTGGTGGTAAATGAAAGATACTGAATCAATAAATTCCTAAACTGCCTTCAAATAAATCTATCAAGTAGTATATCCAAAAGACTTGATCAATTCAAAGAATGAGTGATGGTAGTTAAACATGTTAAATCTACTAGAAAAGCCTAGAAATTCTGATGGGATTTTTGTAAAAAAAAAAAAAAATGTTCAATTACAGATTAATTTAGTCATGTGTCAATGACTATAATGACTAAAATGCACATTATGAAATTATTTTAATTGCTAATCTATAACATTAAAATTCTGCAAACAAAACAAGACTTTATGTCTCTGTGCTGCAAGTATGTGTGCATAATCTTTAACCGCTGCAATTGTTCTTTTTATTTATTGCTTTTCTGCTCAGCAGGCGACTAAATATAGTAACTGCTCATTGTCATAAAGAATCAGCTGCTGCTGACATTATCAAAGGAAACACATGCTTCGTGTGAGAGTGTGCAGCAACTAACTTACTAGTTTTACCTAAACTCTACTACAGTAGCTTCTTGTTTACACACATAAGGATTTACACATAGGAATTGCAAGTTAAAATACTACCCCGCCCCCAACACACACACTTTTTTGAACCCAGTTCATTTTTTACCCAGAATTGTTCCGTTTTTCCCCCTACTTTTCCAATAGACTCTCCCGAAGCAGCTGTATAAAATTCTTGCATTTTGACTGTTGTTCATCAACACTTTGACTTTGGCTAGTGATCAAGCAACAGTTGTGATTGTGCCTAGGAAAACAAAGCAAGTTATTACTAAATCTGATTTTTTTTAAAGTCGTAAAAAGTTTCACTTGGGATGGAGTTTGTGTCTATATTTTGCACTTTACAGCAGATATTCTAATAAATACATTTGCAAATACATACATTTTAATGGACACATAATATTAATTCTAAGCTATTTATATTAATTGTTCCTCAAAAATTGTGTAATCCAGTCTGTGGAGATGTCCATGTCTGTACATGGGTGGGTCTGTATGGCCCCGTGAAGGAGTTCCTGTTGCCAATAATAAACCTACTTCAAGGAGATATTTACATGGCCAGAGTCGGACAGGATAAACAACCCAAATCCTTTCAGTGCTATTTTCCAAATAAATGAATCCTTCAGGAAAACAAGCACACAATCAGTGTTCATGGGCGAAGACGAAAAGCCCATCTTCAAAGCAGCACACAGCATGTCGATATGTGGGCCAATATGGTCTGCAAAGAAAGTGTAAAATATAGACAAGAAAGTAAAGCTTATGGACTTTTCAACTTCAATTTTGTGTTTAAAGTGTCTGGAAAAAGGACACACACCTGACCTATAGTGATTTCTGTTAATGAGAAGAGTACCAGAATAAAAATAAAACAGGAAATCTCAGTTTCGATCTTTTAGTTCCATGTGAACAGGCAGATGTGGTTATGGTGAGGAAGAAGATCTTTGAGGGGAACTAAACTCTGCTTGAAACCTCAAACTTAACCTCTGTTCAACTACAATGGATGAATTGTTAATAATAAATAAACACTTATTTTATTGAAACTTTGAGGTCTAAGTGAAATGTTGTAATGTGGTAAAAAATTACTCAGGATTATCTCATTAATAAATCCCACCAAATCTTCAAAATGACAATATGTATTTACTTTATGTATAGGTCACCTCTCAAAAAGTGAATGCACATCAAAACATTTATTCATATTAGCATTTCTACATTAAATCATTAACAATCATTAAATCATAATGTAATTTCTACATTAAAGTAACATAATAACACTCAAAAAATATGACAGCTGTCATCCTTAACTCTGGTTTACATGTTATAATATTTTATTTGTGGTCTTGTCAGACTGGTTGGTCAGTAGTATTGCTGTATCATATCAAAGATGCAGCTTAAAACATTTCTGGTGTGTGTGTGTGGGTGCGTGTGTGTGTGTGTGTGTGTGTGTGTGTGTGTGTAAGATTACAGTGCAATCTCCTGCTGTGCCATACAGTAGTTGATCACAGTGAGCTGGGAAGTCAACAATAAGAGGAACTGATAAAAACCTTATCACATTTTGAATACAATCAATCATTACCACTCAATACATCTTTCTCTTTCACACCAGGCACTAGGGCAGTAGAACAGAGGGCTGACACAGCTCTTGACTTCTTTTACCTACTAATGATGTTACAAAAGAAAGAAAGGGGAAAAAAAAGACAAAAACATTGATGTAAATAAATGAGCAGAACATACATTTTCATACTTTTATTTTTTTGTTGTTGTTGAAATTCAACAAAAACAAATACATTAAAACAATACTTTTCAACTGTGTGTGTATTCTGATGATTTTTAAAGTTAATTTAATGGGTTAATTGTGCTATAATAATTTTAAATAATAATAACAACCTATAAAAATTGTAACAACAACAACAACAACAACAGCAACAACAATAATAATAATAATAATAATAGTAATGAGTGAAGTATAGTAATAAATAATAAAAGTAAGAATTAATAGTGAAAGATTCAACAAATTATCACATGAAATCATGCCAGAAATAACTATGGCATTAGATGATTGTGTTGTACTGTAGAAAAAGTAGTTATCTGATGTAAGAGGCGGGGTTGCATTGTGTTCTACTAATTGGGGCTCTGTAAGCAAGAAGCCCCCTCAGGAGTCTCGTAAGCCACTGTTGGTTGGCATGTGAGTGTGTTCTGAGTAGACTTCTGTTTGAGGAGGGGGTGTGAGAACTGCATTCACACTTGTGTGTGCTTACTGTCATTTGACAGACTTACTTAGTTTACACGCGATGGTGAGGAGAGTCGAGAGAGACTAAATGAATTGAATAGCAGTGTTTGCTTGATTCCACTGCCTGCTGAGTCAACACAATGCCACACACACAATGGCCATTTCATGCGCTTCATCAGACAGCACTGTATGTAAGTTACATGTAATCACTGAAGCATCAGTCTAGATTATTTCAGGGGGAATTGTGAAACCAGAACTACTTACCAACTCTTACACACGGTTGTATCTCCCTATTCTACATGTCTGACCAAATGCATAACATCCTTTCTCTTTTTTGTTTTTGTCAAAACACACACAATCCAAAAGTATTTGTCCGATGAATCATATTTGTTCGATGAGTCTCAAAACATATATCCACAAAGACTGCTGTTCCATCATCATGGAAAATAAGCCAGAAGAATCCAGAGAGTCAGTAATAGTCAGAGTCCGGTCTAGTTTCTTTCTTGTACTGGCCCTGGACTGAATCAGTCCCATATATGACTGCTGGCTGATACAATGGAACATTGTTTTCAGAACAATCCTCTTTCACACAGAACAAAGACCATTGAAATATGTCCAATCAAGATGGATTATCACATCCTTAAAGGCTATGAGCAAACACAGTCAGAAGAAGTTGCTGGACATAAAAGGATCTGATCTGTAATGTGGGCCTGTGCTGTACCTTCATGAATTGCCTGCAGGTTCACAATCATAAAAAAATTGAAAATATTGTCTAAAAGTGATTTAATTATAATTTTATAGTTACTCAAGTTTCCTGAGATTTTTATTGAATTAATACTGAACCCATCACCCATTTTTTCTGTTTTCTTGTATAGGGAGTTCTAGTTGTATAGGGAGTATATGATGGGATCGACAACTGAGAGTTCCTGAGCAAGACACTCTCCCCCACATGTTTCTCGGGCACCACGTCTTAAGGCTGCCCACTGCTTCGGGTTTGTGTTTGTTCAGTTCACTGTGTGTATGTGCGCTTCACTGGAAGGGTTAAACGCAGAGCAATGTTTTGATACGCTCCCTAGTGGCCTTAATGACTCACTTTTTTTTGTTTTACTTCAATTACATCTTTGTTTTGTACTTTTTACTATTTTTACTAAAAATCAATGGATGAAGCCACCGAAACTAACATTATTCTATTCACGCTGAGACGCACGAGCTAATTAACTAAACCCATTAACACTCTAAACAGCCCAACACAAACCCTTTAATACTCGGATGTGGATTCAGTCTTATATCTAACAGGGTGTGAAATAAGAAAGAAAAAGGGAAACATTTTCATAAATAAAAATTTAAATAAAAAAAAAAAGTTTATTGCTGCTTTGTGCAGATTTCAACTGCTTGTTTTTATTACTTCAGGATGATTTTTGTAAATAAACAAAAAAAATGTCTTAATGAAACGTCGAACATAATTTAAAAAGTCAAATCATTTGTCTTTAAATCGTGTCTTTTGATTATCTATAAGCAGATCCGTTTTCGAAATGTTAAGTGTTATTTTGGGATGCATCTTTTTGGCGGAATCCTTGTTCAATTCACTATTCATCATAATCATCGGGAGATCGAATTAGTCTCCAATTAACAAATACTCAATCATCTAGGTCTCGTGAGGTAAATGATAAAACGACGCTCGACATCAATTCGATTACCCTCAGTTTCATTAGACTGTCTAACATGCATTATTCTCAAATCGTATCGATTAACGCAGAGCTTTGTGAAAGACAGGTCGCAGGTTTCACTGCTCCGTCGGGTAGACATGACGGCCAGACCGCAAGATAAAATCTAAACTTTGATCACTGGTCTCATTGAATTAACTGCGCGACTATTTCTGATCAGACGAGTCTGTTTAATCAAGGTGTCAAAGCTTTTCATGATTCTATTATGGCTGCCATAGCTGACTGCCCGAGGGCATTCAACATCAAGCCGGAGTCTTTCACTCCACACAAGGGCAACAGGTGCATTAGACTCGCCCCGGGTGAATCTCTGGCTGCATGCGTCGGCCTCTTTGTATTTCTAATGTAGCCAGTTATAGAAGTGTGGCTGCAATGTGCTGAATTTGTGAATATTGTACTATGATTTTTTTAAACCAAGTGTTTAATTCAGATTCAACAATGAGCTAATTTCACGAGGTTGGAGAAAAAGGCTTTTTTTTAACTATTTTTAAAATAATAGTTCTCATTATCGTTTTTTTTTTTTTTTACTGAAACATGTTTAGTAATCATGCAAACAAGTTAGCACTTATTACGTGAATGGAAAATGTCATAAAGGTTCTTCTGTTTATTGTGCAAATAAAATGACTAGTAAAACGTTTATATAAAATACGTTTAATAAAAAAAATTATTATTATTTAGCTCGATTCAAAACACCCTCCTCAAATAAAGTGCAATCTGCAGGTAACATGATTTCGCGTGAATTGTACTAATTTAAAAAAGTAAAAAGGAGAGATAAAAAGATGCAAATTGAAAGAATATATTTCAGACGCCCATATATAATAGACGCACATACTATAGCCAATAGTCCACTGAATTATCAAATAAGATTGTTAATTTTGCCCTTTACACATCTGGATCTTCACATGGTTATCAGCTTTTGGGAAAGGCCGAAACTTCTGGCGCTTCACACCTTTAATCCACTCCTCCGCGCCCCTATTGGATAGCCAATCTTTTTAAGTCCCACTAGATATCTGGGGGGAACAGGCCGAATAAGAACCAGGTGGCAGAACAGCATGTACATCAATTGGACTCTCGCCGATCTCGACATGGGCCCCGCGACAGTGATGCTTGACAGTCAGCAGTGTCATTACGCGCCGCCGCCGCCGCCGCCTCAGCAGCAGAACGAGCAGCTCTGCGCGGATCAGTGTCCAGTCACAGGTCCACCGAGCCCGGTGTCTGTAGAATCTGACTCCAGCTGCTCGAGCCCGGATGCTAAAACCGTTTTGGAGACGAGAGTGCGACGCCCCCTGAATGCGTTCATCATCTGGACCAAAGAGGAGCGCAGGCGCCTTGCGCAGCTTAACCCGGATCTTGAGAACACCGACCTCAGTAAAATACTTGGTAAGTTATGTTTTTGTATTATTTTGATGCGTGGTGTAGCCTAATTATATCGTAAAAGTAGTGCTGGTTTCCTTTTTATTTTTTTGCTTGTTTTTGAAGGTTTATTCTAATTTGCAGGTAAGACATGGAAGGCCATGTCACTGGCAGAGAAACGTCCCTACATGCAAGAAGCAGAAAGACTACGCATCCAACATACTATTGACCACCCCAACTACAAATATCGGCCTCGTCGGAGGAAATGCAACAAGCGGGGCAGCAAGACCCCCCCAGGCGAACTGTCCACCTCTCCAAATGTTCCTCTTCACCTGAGCTGTATGTTTCCAAGTCAAGCTTCGCAGTACCCATATGCGCCACAGCTGCCATATAACCAATTTCACTCCTATACTCACACAAACAATGGATTTGCTTACCAAAATCACAATTTAGCATTCCATCATCAGTCAACGTCCCAGCATGGAAGCAAAGTATTCCCCGCAACTGCAGAGTCGCAGAACGCTTCTTCAGCACAACCGTATCCAAAGGATTTCTACTCAGAGTCACTGGTGTTTACCCAGAATGCTATGCAGCAGAGCAGAGTTGAACACTATGAGTTGAAGGCAGGTGAGATATGCGGTTGTGTGCTCTGTTTGGGTGGACCTTCTCTAGAGTTTTACCTGGAACAGGTGAGATCAGACATGCTGGATCAGCTTGACCGCAGCGAATTTGACAAATATCTCAATCCAACACATCTTTTTGACCAGAACAAAGAGTAAAAAACGTTTTTGTCCAAAGACTGGCTCAGTGAATTCTGCTGAAACTCTCAGAAACTCTGCTGCTGCATGAAGACTGTAAGAATGAATGCGTTTGAAGTTATTTATGATTTTTGTTAAGTTTGTTGACACATGATGACTCTTGAATGGTTTAAAATAATGGCTTGAAAATGTTTACATCATTTTTTAATAGATATTGTTTACTTGTTTGCAGTTAACATAAAAAAACAAACAATAAAATATATTTGAAAATGTATTCACTGTGTACATTTATTTTGACTAATAGTTCACTGTGCTTGTTATACATTAAAGCTCAGTAGTATGCTCTTGGTGGATAACACTTAATCTGTTCAGGATGAGAACAGGTCTTTGGTTCTTAGGACGCACCTTACAATCAACAAACCCACCCATAAAATCCCAAAGTTTTCCATGCACCTAAAGAAGAGAGGGTTTAAATCTCCTAGTGTGTCATTTTCTATACCTTTATTTATTTATTTATTTTTAAAATGCAACAAATGCTCAAGCAAAATGGTAGCTATTAGCTAAAGAAGACACATTTAAAGAATTCAAAGAATGTAAGTGTCTTTACACTAAAAGCTTTACTAAATCACTCATAAAGCACATGTCCGGTAATAACTTGGGAATGTCTGACATTGATTCTCAATTTCAGTTATACCAAGCAAACGTGCAAAAGTATTTCTTTGCCCCTTACATCCAAAATATGGATTTTTTCTTCAATAACTCAACTCAAAAATGTACAATTATTAGTCCTTTATATTGTTAAACACACCAGGGAACATTAACAAAAATAAATCAGTGCTATAAAATAAACCTTAACAATAAAGTTTATCTCTTCCGCAATGCATTTTTTTTTCAAAGTATCTTGCATCTAAACATTTTTCTTGCTTTTTCTAAAATTGTTACACTACTGAATATTGTCTAGAAAAATAAAAAGAATATAAAAGGTTAATACGGACTAGGAGTCAAAATCAAACAGTAAAGGCAGCTGCCCGTAAAAGAAAATACATTCTGACTGTTGGCAAAAAAAAGTAAAGTGTGTGTGTTGGTGTGTGTGTGTGTGTGTGCGCGCGTGCGTGTCCGTGTGTGTGTGACTTGTGTTTGATCTAAGTAGCATTTGCATACAATAGCTGAATCTTGACTGTAAAATTCTTATGTCCTGCATGAGAATTTGTGAAAGTAACTTCAAAAGAAGTTTCTAAAATTGTAAACTAAAACATATAATTTAAAACAAGATATGATGATATTTAGATTTTTACTTAGATACTTAGATCTTTTTCCACTGGTGTCTCTGGGAATGTTTATTAAGCATCAATTAGTTTGACATGACATTAGTTTCTGTTCAAAGCCGTTTTGCATAAAAAAATAGTCTAAAGTATTAAAGAAGCCCAAAAACACAAGATTTGTGTGTTAAAGTCACAGTACTGTTTGCATCTTTTACTTTTTGCATCTCTAGCTTCCTTGAATTTCTGAGTCAGATTTGATCTGGGTGCCATATCTGTAATGTCACTGTAAAAATGATGCAAAATACACGTTACGTTTTTTTTACAATAAAAATTACAATGTTTTACCACAGTTATTTTACAATATTAAAACAAGAAACAAATATATCTTTTTACAGCTTTATAAATAATTGCTCTGAGAGAATTATGAGAGTAAACTGTAAAGAGTGGTGTGGAGTATGCGTCTGTCAGTGTTCCTGTGTATTAGGAGTGTGTTAGGATGTTGGACTGTAAGTCCCCGAGCACTTCCTCCCCGACCATGGCTTCCTCTTATTTCTTTCAGAACCTTAGAAGGACCTGCGTTTGTGTTTGATTATGTTTGGCATCCGGATCGAATTATTACAGTACAGGAGCGGTCTGTTGTAAGTGGGTGCACGGACGGACGGGAGGACAGAAAGACAGACAGACAGACAGACAGATAGTTAGTTAGATAGATAGATAGATAGATAGATAGATAGATAGATAGATAGATAGATAGATAGATAGATAGATAGATAGATAGATAGATAGATAGATAGATAGATAGATAGATAGATAGATAGATAGATAGATAGATAGATAGATAGATAGATAGATAGATAGATAGATATAGTTTTTTATGACTGTTGAAAAGACGTAAAGGCTGAATGTATGATATAATCGGTTCAATAATCAGACTTGGTTGTATTGGTAAATCATCAAAGGGTTAAAATCTGATTTATCTTGGTAGGACTTGAATCTGAATGTTTGAAGTGAAGTGTGTTTTTTGGACATTTTGAGAGGACCTTGTGCTTAACATGACACTCATTCACTGTATTTATGGCTGTTATAGTGCAGGGATACCAGATAACGCCTGTGCTCGGCTGATAGCGCCTGTGTTATTGTAAAGCCACAAGGCCATCTGATAAAGGCCTGCCGTGGGGATAAGCTCTATTTGGGATGGTGCTGAGCCAGAAACGCTCAATCTCATTGAGATCACAAATGAATCTCAAACATTAAACTGCAAAAAAGATTTTGTAAAAAAACTACATACGTCTATAGATAAAATATTTTTAATGAAACAATTTGGCTAAATGTATTTAATAATAAATGTATTTATAACTAAATGTATTTATAATATTTTGATATATGCAGACAACCTGTTCACTTGATCTGAGAAAAGGGAAGCTGTTCAGCACAGCCACGGATGGGAAGTTAACAGGAGGTTTGACGTGTAAAATCACTTCTCACAATTTTTATGCATATGTGCTTCATTATATTACAGGACATGCTGAAGTGTGATGGTTAGAGTAAATAAAATAATTCAAAATAAGCTGTTGAAGCACACATAATAAATCAACTCCAAAGTAAAATGAACAGATTAGTCAGTGAAGACTCGGATTTGTGTAAGGTGGATCAGGGAGACTGCCTCTCCCACACAACACATTTGCTATATGAAACTACAGCTGAATGAGAAGCAAAGAACTCCAGCGGTAAGATTGTGAGACAACAGAGAATTTGTGCACACCATGTACTGATGAACATGTCTTCTGAAAGTTGTAAAGTTGAGTTAAAAAAGGAAAAGTAAGTTAAACCCGTAAAGCAACATTAGGCATAAATATTCTTTCATAAATATCTTCTGCTTCTACAAAAAAATAGAACAAACTCTAGTAATAGTGTAAAGCTATTCAACCAACATGGTTTGTAAATAAGTTGTTCTCATTAAATGTTCAGTACAAAATATTGAGGCACAGATTTATTCTTAATCTACGTTTAAACGATCTATATATTTTTTTGTTAAATATACAATAGAGTTCAAAAGAAAATCAATGTAATATTTTCAAAGATCAAAGAGAGAGACAGAGGGGTGTGTGTGTGTGTGTGTGTGTGTGTGTGTGTGTGTGTGTGTGTGTGTGTGTGTGTGTGTGTGTGTGTGTGTTTCTGTCTGTGTCTTTGTGTGCTCCCGCTGTATGTGTTTTTTTGTCTGTGTCATACAACATATGACACACACAGATGTGTGACAGATCGATTGATTCACACACACGCGTACACACTAACTGATGATCATTAACTTTTATTCAAACTTGTCTATCTCAGAATCAAAGCAGTTCACTCCATGTCAGAGTCAATATTCAGTCATTGTCATGTCTATGTGTGCGTGCCATGGCCTAGAATATCTGACTCAGACTTTTTTTTACCCTGGCCAAACTTGGGTCAGAGCTCCCAGGTCATCATATCTGTATGCAAAAGAACAATGGAGCAGTTAAAACACAATATATCACTTTTTCTCTGCCAGACTCCCCTCTTTCTTGTCGGAGTTGGTTGTGTCTGTTACCTCTGTCTCACACTTTCCCTCAAAAACTCATCCACTACACTGTCTTTCACAGGATGTTAATTTTTTTCTCATCTTTACTCATCTTTTCTTACATCTTTTCTCATTTTTTCAAATGCTCATAAAAATGATTAACTATTGTAATAATCAGCGACAACTTTGTAAATGTGGGTGGCCATGCTTTGCTGATGTCGAGCTTGCATCAGAATTTCAAAATCACTTTGATTTTCGCAAGGAAATTATCTTCTATTAAATCTTCAGATGAAATCCAGACATAAAACTTATTTAATCACTTTTGTTATCACAATTAAATGGTTCTTTATTGAACAATGAGCAACAATCAGCAGCGTAATGTTTTTGGTTAAATAAAATAGTAACTTTAATAACTTTTAAATGTGTAAAACATTGAATCAACACAAATTAAATTGTAATTTAAATGTAAATAAAATTGTATTGTGTACAGTTAAACACATATGTGCTTCGTTGTCGCATATGTGCTTGCTCACTGGTCATAGTCATAGACATTACAGTATCTTAACAAATTAATAAAATACAACAAAAAGCGCCTTACAGAAAGATTTATATTATTTATTTTACAATTTTATGGACATTCATGCAGCATGCACTTTTAAACATTTTTCAACATATTTTGTATTTTTCACTGTATGCCTGCAGCTAAGTTTTTCACTTACCACAGCACATACGATGTGGGTGATGTGACCATAAAAGTTATTTGATTTAAAACAATACACATATGGCAATTGACAGATTGTCAATATAAAAACAAGAAATTATCAACTTAATTCATACATCCATTAACTGTCAAGGTGGGATCCCTTGAACACTTGGATTAGTGGCCAACCACTTAATTCTTATTTCTGCCCGCTGCCCACCAAGTTTGGGTGTGTTCACTTTGCCCTGTGCATGGACACTGCACAGGATAGGTTAAACGCAGAGCATGATTTCATTATGGCCCAAAGTGGCCATATTGACAAACTCCAATCACTTTCCAAACATTGATTACCAGCAGCAAATGTCTGTCTTTGTGACGGACGGATGGACAGCTAGACAGACCAACAGACAAATCATTTTTTTCTCCTTACAACTAAATGACATGCCTACTATAAATATAATCTGTACAAAAGGTTACCAATATTTATAAGTTTTGAAACACGCTTCCCTTACTGGAATTTTTCAGGTCCACTGGGTCATGTTAGGCGTTTCTATCTTTTTTAGGGTGTTAACATGCATGTGAGGCTCCAGCAAGGCCTTGGGGAGTCTGGAGTGGTGAAAGGTGTGTGTTTGTGTGTGTGGGAGACGTCTCTCACTCTTATCTTGGCTACTGCTTCAGCCTGCATTTCCTGTCCCTCACAAACTGCTTCCTGTCCTTGCTGTTGAAGCACACACTGTTCGCCTTCAGACACACACTCCCTACAAACAGTCTCACACTTGTGACTCTATGCACACAGTCTGTCGCCAGGCAAGCCTTTCTGGGGAATTACACAATAGCTTAGGCTCCCGAGTGCCGGGGGTCTTTATATGAGTCAGACGGAAGCTGTATATGTGTTCACACTAACACACAACACAGATTTTTTGCCACATAAGTTCTGAAGTAGTAAAATAGACGATGACAGTATTATAGATCTACTATGAAAGGCAGGGACAATGTTGGCATGACGGGGTGGGTTGTGTTGGTGCTGCTCTAAATTTGCAATCTTAAAGAATGTTTAGTTTGAATCTTTTCAAATGTACAATTACAGTCAAAAGACATGATGGACAATATAATACATCTTCATTGATGTCAATACAATCACAATTCACTAGACATGAAATAACATCTACCTTTCAAAAACATGCCATTTCCTTGCCTCATTAAAACAAGGCTGCACAGGAGTAGTTGCAACATTTGTTACAGCAACTCTTATTATTATTATTATTATTATTATTATTATTATTTCACAATCGAGTAAACTGTTTAATGTCTTTAATTTCAACATTTAGTTAATTTCAAATGTACACTATAATTATACTAATTTTATTATTATTTTGTTTTAAAATTATTTTGACTTGTATTTTGGGTTTATATTGTTTCCAAAATTAGCCCATTTTTAATTAATTAAAAATTAATTAACACAGTTATTTTTTTATGTTAAACGTGCATGAAAAAACATGTTGTCAACACAAATACATTGTTGAATTTTAATAATTTCATGATGAAACCAACAAATGTTTTAAACAGTGAAAAGAAAAGCCTTAAATGCTGATGAGACAACATAATCCCTTAATTTAGCACTGTCTTTGCGGGGTAGCAGCATCTTCTCACTCTCTCTTCACTAGCAGTGTGAAATCTCAGTCCCTCCTCTGTTTGCAAAACTTGACCAATGTCTAAACAGTGGTTAAGATAAAAACTAATCTAAACCAAGCACGGGGCAAACAGCCTTTTGTTCTCTTCTTTGTGATCTGGTATTTTGAATAATTCTCTAATCAAGTATTACATTTTTGTAATCGTTGATTAATGAACATTTAACCGGTTAATTTGCTAAAAGTGGCGTATACTTTATTCTTTAGCCTCTTGTTTTCTAGTTAACATAAAAAAAAGAATTCTCTTCTTGTCCTGCATGGGAACACAAAAGGTCAAGTTTGGTTCCAGTGGGCGAGCCGCCCCGAACAAGGATCCTTTCACACCTTTCACGGTGCGAATCCCGCCCCGCGCTCCTAAACGCGATTGGTCACTGCTGCATTTAAAGCTGCCGAGCGTCTTCAGCTCAAATCGAACTTTCTAACTTTACTGACTTAATTTGCCGCCCGCGCTCGTGGCGGAAATCTAAACAAGAATACGTTCTTATTCTTGAAGACTTTCGTCTGTGATCGGGGATACTTGTCTGCTGCGTGTGGGAGATGAGCAGTCCCGATGCGGGCTACGCCAGTGACGATCCGAGCCAGACCCGAGGCACCAGCTCAGTCATGATGCCCGGTATGAGGCAGTGCGCGTGGGAAGACCCGCTCAGCCCGCTTTCGCTTTCGGACTCCAAAGTCAAGCATGAGACCTGTTCTTCAGCGGCTCCCGGGCGCGGAAAAGGCGAGCCGCGCATCCGGAGGCCGATGAACGCGTTCATGGTGTGGGCAAAAGATGAGCGCAAGAGGCTGGCACAACAAAACCCCGACCTGCACAACGCGGAGCTAAGTAAAATGCTCGGTAAGGTTAACGTTTTTAAACGGGTCCATTCAATAATTTTTGTTAACTGAACCAATGCACTAAAGCAATTTTTCCCCGAAATGAAATGGGCAATTAAAATGTGTTTTATTTACTTATTAAAACGTCAATAAAATGACAAAGACGAAGTACAAGATGACTTACTTAATTTGCTCAATGAATGAAAACAAAATTAAAAAATGAAAATCATTCTAGTCAAACGCAGTGTGTTTTTAAGAATTATTTGCTTAATAAACAGCAGTTTTGACAAAAATCCTTAACTGTCCATCAAATTCATATCCACCCAGTTTCTATGTTGATGCTTACAAGTTAGTAGAATGTATTTTTGTATAAGGTTTAGATTTATCAAAATGACTCATGTTTGAATGACCACTCTTGAAACTTTCAGGCAAATCATGGAAAGCATTGCCAGTGGTAGACAAACGTCCTTTTGTTGAGGAGGCTGAACGTCTTAGAGTCAAGCACATGCAGGACCACCCAAACTACAAGTACCGGCCAAGACGGCGTAAACAAGTGAAAAGAAATAAGCGACTGGACCCTGGTTTTCTGATGTCGGCAGCGGGGGATGGCCAACCTGCTCTGGTCATGGAATGCATGAACGTGGGTTGCTCAGGGCTTTCCCAAACTGGACTTCCTTCATACTGTGAGAACCAGGCTTTGTTTGAGCACTACCGATTGCCTTCTCCTTTGGATGCCGGGTCGCCTGATCTTTATCCCCATCTTCAGGAAGAACATCATCCATCAGTTTATGGCTACCATCAGCAGCAAGAATTCCCCCTTCAGGAAAATGGGCTCAACAGTGCACCGGGTCTTACTATCACACAGACACTTACAAATGCCCACGCACAACACTGCAATCCCAGTGTAGTCAACACCGCTCACTCGCAGCAGCTTGCCAGTGCAAGTACCAACCCACAATCCAACCCCATCCGCCATCCAATTTCTCAAGCCATCTTCAACAGAAACCTGTCCCCCTGTTCACATCAAGCCACCCCCCCTTACCTGAGCCGCCCTTCAAGTGTAGGGGTCTTTTATAGCTCCAACAACCAAATAAAGCATTCAAACGAGGAATTGTCGCGTACCCACATGCACTCCACTGCTGATTTACAACTCCATTCCTCAGCATCACACCAGCACCAGGCATCTGCTGAAATGGTAGAAGAGGTGGACAACATCGAATTTGAACAATATCTGTCTTATGGGGTCTCCCACACACCCTTGCAGGGGTCCGAGCTAATATCAACTGTACTGTCTGATGCAAGCACTGCGGTCTACTACTGTGGTTACAGTAATTCTTAAAATTAATGAATCTGACTATTGTTAATACCTGAACCAAAGATCACCATTTTTGACCATCCTACCGTGTAAGCAATATTACTAAAGTCAAAGATTGTGTTGGTGTGACTTTGGAATAATGTTTTAGCTTCCAAGTGATGAACCAAAAGTTTATTCTGACTATTTTATATGCCACAGGTTGGTCCACACTAAAACTAAAATTGCAATTAAAAAGTATATGTATGTTATTTCTGAAGCAAGTGTCTGCATAATTTTGTATTTTTTAAAATAAAATAAAACAAAATCTTAATGATAGAATTGTTCTTGAAATCATCATCTTCCTCAAAAATGCTGTGCGGATTTTTCAGTTCTTTGCTAGTCTCTGCATTGTGTAGCGCTGCCCTCCACCTCCTATTGTGTTCGTTTCTGTGTTTAAAAAAAAAAAAAATTCTTCCCGTTCAAAGTAGCGCTTTTGGCACTGATGACTTAAAGTGAGCATAATCTTTGAACTTCACTAAACAAAATTCATTAACATTATGAGAGTGAGATGTTACTCTTTTTGCTTAATTAAATTTTTTGTTGTTTTAAATTATTGTTAAAAGCATTTGTAGATTCGTGGTAGCTTGTAACGTTTTTGGGTTATTTAATTTAAAAATGTAAAGATATAGGACAAAAGTCACCTATCTGTGGTGCAAAAAAAGTTGAAGACTGCTGGTCTAGAGGATTCCTTCAAAATAATGTAGACCAGGGGTGGCCAACCAGTCATAAACTAAGAGTTAAAAAACTAACTTTTTTTCTGAGTTAGAGCCACAAAGTGCTGCAAAGAGCCACATCATACACATGTGCACACATAAACATCATCCCATTCCTTAATCTTGTGTGTACGTACACACACACACACACACACACACACACACACACACACACACAGACCTTTGATCAGACAGATTTAATGAAAATTAACATGATAATATTAGTTATTTTTCAACAGTTAACATTGTGTGCATTTGTGACTCATGTCATGGCCACTTTGTGTAACTTTGTAAATAACTTTTGCCACCCCTGATGTAGACTTTATATTCTTCAATGTAATGTGGCATTTCAATGTGTTTTTGTCCTAAAGATTAAAGTTTATAAAAATAGCCCATGCTACGTTAACAGCATTGTTACTGCCAATATTTAATAATCAGATCTAATGTGTGAATAATGTTTCATTAATCTTGTTTTGCAACACTGTTGTGTTTATTTGACAATTTGTTATTTTAGACAAATTGGTGTTTGTATAGAAAACATTTACATGTTATTTTTTGGCACACAAGCAATAAAAATCAAATTTAAACTCAGCATTCAGAAAAGTTCATACAGCATTTATAAACTGAAAGCATTACTGTGCAATAAGTAATGCTTATTGCTTTGGTAATAAGGCATTGGTCTGCCTGTGCTTGGATATTGAATCTCTAAACAATTTTGTGTACTGTACGTCAGAAGCCACTGCATTAGACACATCTCTTGTCTGATAAAGAATGTGCCTTCATGTCTGGTGTGTCCGACCATGTGACTGGATCTCATAATCCTTGGAATATGTGTCCCCTCCCTGTCCTCATCACTTTCACGACACGGCTTTCCCGAACCAAGTTTAGTTGTGCTGGCTGCGACTAAAAATAGGCTTAAACTGGATAGTTGCAATGACACAATAGGCTATTTTTCACTGATTTGACCCTTTAGATTTTAAGTATAACTCACACATGATATTGAACGTGTGCATGTGATTTTATGTGTGTACAGTAGCGTTGTACTTAATTATTAAAACCCACCTCCAAAAAAAACTCAGCAAGTCAAACCAGTCTATGCCAAAAACTACAAAAGTATGAGTATCTGACCAAGCATTATATAAATAAGTTCTGCTCCTCCAAGCAAATGTAACGGTTAATATTTTTTATAGAACAAGTGTTTGCATTTATTTGGATTGCTCCTTACTTGCGCTTATATTTAATACTTAATACAGTATAACCACCCCCCACATTTTGAGATTCTAAAATTAGAAAAAAGGAGTACTTTTATTTATGAAAGCTGGAGCGATAGAACGTTTTAATAAAACACTAAATAAAAATGCTCAACATGGCTGTTACTAAAGATACATTTGTTAGGGACGGAATGCTGAATGCTAAAATTCAAGACATCCTTCAAATTCCAAAAACAATTCAAATTTTCAAATTCAAATTTTATTTGTCACATATTATTCGTGGTTCACCATGTGAAATTGTTCCATCCCCTTAAACATAGGGATGGGGGAGATACAACAAAACGTGCAAAGGGAAATAGAATAAAAAGATAAAGAATATAAATACAATAAAAACAATAGATATAAAAATGTAAATGAAATATGAATAAAAACACAAAAAAAGAATACAAATGTATCTTTTACAAACAGATACGAGAAGAGTGAAACAACAAAAAGTGAGTAAAATACAAAAAAAGTACAAAAAAGTGATTCCAGAAAGTTTTAGTGTCCAGTTTAAGGTGTCTAAAAAGTGACTCTGTGATCCAGAAAGTGTTTGTAAAAGTGACCGTTTAATGTGTCCAGTTTAACTTTAAGTGTCCAGTTTAACTACGTGTGTGTGAGTTGTTATGGTGAAGATGCCCGGATATTAGTGAATGCTAGTGTGTTTGGCTGCCGCTATTATGGGCAATTGGCACTTTAGTATGCATGTGTATTGTCATGTACTGTAAGATGACCTTGAGGGTCTCATGGGTGTCATATAAATTGAAAGAATTATTATTACTATTATATGTACATACTAACACATTCTTAGCACATTATAGTTAGATTCCTAAAACCTCCAGGTTCAACTTTTTGGCCAACTTTCCCACAATCTGAATACTTGCTTGTTTAAACAAAGAAACTCTCTGAAATGCACTGTTTCAGCAATCTAGGAAAGCGGAATTTCCTCAGAAACACAATTTCTTCAAAACGAAGACAGGGAACACAACTCTTGATATACGTCAGACATAATATTTCAGTGTATGTGTGTGTGTGTGTTTTCAAATGTTTTACCGCTGTTCCTGTTTATATTAAGTTCCACATTTACACCTGAGAAAAATAGGAACAGATATCTTAGTTTACCAATGGACTCAGTGAGCCATTTTTTGTTCACAGATCTTTTTAATAATAATATATACAACTTAGTTAGTTTATTCATTAGTTTATTCAACTAATGCCCCAGGGGGGTTCGGTGTCAACTTCCCACTGGATAAACCGATATGAAGTACAGTAAAATAAAAGGATTGAGGTTTGTCAATATGACCACTGACCACATTACTGTATCAAAATTGTGTTCTGCCTTTAATTCATCCAATAAAGTGTGCATAAATACAGTACAGTGAAGGTAACACACACAAACATGGAAGAAAAGTTATTAAAATGACTTTGTGTAACTTTGTAAATAACTTTAAATAACTTGGCATGGTTTTTTCCTGAAAGATGGACTGGTTTGAGTATTTCAAGATCTGCTGGTCTACCATCTGTCTCTAAGGTTTACAGAGAATGGGCAAAAGTATCAAGCGAGAGTCAGTTCTGTGGGTGCAAATGCCTTGTTGATGCCAGAGGTCAAAGAAAAATGGCCAGACTGGTTCGAGCTGATAGAAAGGCAAAATTAACCTAAAATAACGCGTGTTAGAACTGAGGTATTCAGAAGAGCATATCTGAACATCAAACCTGGAGGCGGATGGGCTACAACAAGTTCAAGTTCAGAGCATTTGTAAGGCGCTTTTCACAATTTTAACCGTCTCAAAGCTCACAAGCAGTTTAAACAGTTTAAACACACCAGGTACCACTCCTAAATAAAGCAGGAAATTGAAGCTACAATTCACTATCTCACAACTGAGTCCCAATTGTGTCAACACATTCCACCTAAGCATTGTTGCTGACAATTTCCATTCCTCTACAATCACAGTGTACCTGTCCTTTGATGTCCACTTTTAGCATGATAGGCCATTATGTCATAAAACAAGTAAATTACGACATAAAGCGCAAATTATTTCAGACTTGGTTCTTAAACACGACTATGAGTTCACGGTTCTCAAATGGCCTCCACTGTCAACAGATCTCTACTGTTGAATCTATGCCACACAGGATTAAAAAGTGTTGGAGTTATGATTTGTTGAATTGACATTTAATGTAATTTCATGATTCATTTTCCAAGTGTTGAATGTTTTCTGCCCCAGGTGTGGGACTGTTCCTACTGTTCCCATTGTATTTGATCTTTGATGCATTGGAAAGAACTGAGGCCTTACAAGAAGCCATTTTGACCTTACAAAAAGCCATTATAAAGGCAAAACTATGTCTAACAAAAAAACTAAGGTTTACCTAAAAAGTGGCTGTGGCAATTGCGTGTTGGAACTCAAAACGTTAATGGTAACAGGTATTTTTTTATTTTATTTATCGTTTGTTTCTATTAGGATTGTTTAAATAGTTGGTTAAACAGGTTGAGTAGAAAATAGGTAGTAACTCTAGTAACTGTGTCAAGTAAACTCAAATATATTGAAAGTACATAAAATGTTACATAAAAGTAATGTTTTAAAGGTGTAGGTCTAATTATTTATTACAATACAACAACAATGTTAATCAAAGGAAAGTTGTACAAGATCAGCTCAAGCGTTAGAGACAGTGGCAGTGGGAAAGAGACAAGAGGCAGAGACGGAGGCAGCGGAGATGAAGATGTTGAGGTTCTCTTTAGGAGGGTTAGGGGTTAGGGTTACCTGTGCTAGCATTGTCAGAGAGGCCAAACTGAGATGTTTTGGACATGAGCAGAGGGGAGAAAGTGAATATATTGGTAGAAAAATAGAAAATGACAACCAAGGAAGAGATATATGGATGTGATAACGGAGGACTGGAGGTTGGTTGGGGTCAGAGTGGAAGATGCCCTAGATTGTGTGTGGACAATGATGTGGAAAAGGATTATTCGCTTTGGCGACGCCTGATAAGAGAAAAGCCGAAAGAAATAAAAGTATTGTTATTATTTTTCGTAGTAGTTATATTATCATCATCATTTTACATTGAAAATCCAACAAAAACGTCTGTGTTGACATGTTTAAGCGAGACATAAGTACAAAGACATACATTTGCACTTAGGTGCGTTTGGCTTTAGCTTCTCTCAACCCAGAAGTGAAGGAAGTGGTTTTAAAAAAAAGGAATGGTTGAAAGTGAGCAAATATTGACATGTTGTGGCGAGACATGATAATGTTGAATAGATTTTGGGTTCGATTTGGGGTTAAGGTTATGATTAACTTACGTAATAATCCTGTAAATTGGTACATTGTGATGATTGCAATGTGTGTGAGTTATGACACCGTTGTGTTTACATTCAAATAACTAACCACAGTGTTTCCTTGCACATGTGATCATTGATGTTTTTAAACATGGTGATTAAAGAAGAAAATACAACTGATAAAAAAAAGCCTTCCAGTATGATGGGCACAGTACCTACTGGGCCTTTTTTTGCACTGTTTGTATGCTTTCACTGTGCTTGCTTGAGTTTGTTCCAGGTCTTCAGTTTCCTACCACAGTTGCAAAACATACGTTTCAGGTTAATGGCCATTGGATAAAAGTCCATAGAGACACGAGTGCTTGTGTATGTGTTTGTCCCGCTCTGCAAATGGTTGGCCACTAATCCAGTGTGCATCCCACTGGCTGAGGCTCCAGTAAGCGGTGGAAAATGGATGGAAAGATGAAACTCATAAAGCTTTAAGATACTTTCAATATTATTCAAAATGTGTCAAGCTATTTTTTTCATTTTCCTATCCACTGTTTCCAACTTTCTACTTGTTCACTAGTTATTGTCAATTGTCATAGTCATTGTCAATATATACTGTTAAATAAGGTTGCTTTACTATTTTGTACCGCTAATTTGAGGTGATATGTGAACACAAAAAGTAAGCTTTTAAAAAATAAAAAATTACAAGCTTTTTAATTGCAACAACAACAACAACAACAACAACAACAACAACAACAACAATAATAATACATAATGCTAGAAAAATTATGTTTTGTGGACCTTGTGACATAATGAAGATATCTGATGTGTTTTATGAGATCTTGTTACCAATAATTTATTTTCCATGTACAGTATATACGGTGTAGAAAATTAGTTCACTCTATGTGTCCATGTGTCCAGTCCCCATGCAGGCATATCACACAAATCCACATTTATCCCAAACATGTCCTGGATGTTTTCCCAGCATGTGCATGCTTGGGGATCTGAGACCGGCGCCTAGACCACAGCAAAGGGTTAAATATAGTGACACACACGTTGCAAACAGAACATCTCTGAGTGTAGTGATGCGGAGCACGAGTGAGAGATGACTGTTAAACTGAGAAAAGATTCCATCTTCATTAAGGAATAAGTGGTTCGCTGCTGGAAACTTTTGAGATTAAAGGCTGTTACATGATACGATTGTGTTACTTGAGTCAAGGCACTTGCAAAAGTAGCATGTGTGCTTCAGTAGACACAGTGGAAAGAATGGGTAAAGTGTGACCCCTAAAAAAGTGTACTGGAAAAATAGCAACATTTTTTCCATATTGGTACTTGGTGATTTACATTTAGCAGAATTGTATGCCACCAAAAATATTAAGTGCTTTTACAGACAACTCTTTCGAATAATGTCTGGAAAAATGCCCCACATACTGGGTACTGTCAGGGTTCCAGTCACATCTATGACCCAAAATGAAAGGCTGATCTAGTTGTGCCTAATTATGGGCTTTTGGTATTTGGTTGTTTTTTGCATTTACCATGCAGAAATATTTTGTTCTCCCTGCACTTTTGTTACATTTGGAGTTAGATTAATTACAGGTCACCTGCCATCCTTGTTAACTGTTCATTCTATCACTCTGAAAACTAGTCACTTCTCACTCTGCACATGAATCACTTTTTATACTTTTAAAATTATTTTTCTGGTCACTTTGAACTTCTTGGACACTGATCACTTAACCCACTGATCACTTTTTACAGTATTGTATTTCTATTGTATAATTTATTTTATTCAACATCTTTATTGTATTGTATTGTATTTTATTGTATTGTATTTTCTTTTTTTTTATTAACTTTAACAAGGTAACTTTAACTTGTTAACAATTACCTATTTTCCGGACTATAAGCCGCTACTTTTTTCATATGTTTTGAACCATGCGGCTTATACAAAGGTGCGGCAATTCTGCGGATTGGCCGCTCTAAGCAGATATAATTTTTATAAATTTTAATCAGCAATGTTGCTGGTGTTAAAATACAGGTTAGGAAAGGATCTATTAGTTACATACATGTACATTTACGATTCAAAATTTCTGTTCCTGTAGTAAATACAGTGAACCCTGGTTTATCACGGTAGATAAGTTCCAAGCCCGACCGCAATAGGTGAAAATCCGCATTTACGTATTTTTTAACACTTATTCAGACTTTTAAAACACTTTTTTTAAAGTAGTATTCTTTATTAAAGTAATGTTAACAAACATCTCAGTACAAAAATCACAGGAACAGATGTCTAGTAATAATGGCAAGTAAGTGCACAACATAAAAAAACGAAAGATTGTTAAGCAGATACATACAGTACAACGGATGTCAAGCAATAAAACAGTATGTTTTTTATTGTTTCATGCACCACGTATAAAACGAAAAATTATCATGCTACCAATACCAAAAATTGTTATGCGTACAGTAACGGAACAAGATATTCATATATAATATACATAGCACGCGGGACCGGAGGACGTCCGATATACGCATCTCCGCGCCAGATGCGTCCGCAGAGGCCCTTCTCCAGCCGCTACCAGACACGCAGACCTATTTATTTTACAATTTATGCATACCTAATTAAAAAAATCTGTGAATCCTCGAACATATGTAATAAAGAAAAAAAAATCAATCCAAAAACATACATATCTGTGGCTTGGAAAACTCTCCAGGTTTCGACTGAAACCCTTGTTCCCTGTCAGGTAATATTGTCCCCAGTAGTGTCAAGTGAACAACTGGAAAGGGAACTTTTTTTAATAGAGTGGATGTAGGTGCGGCGTGTATGCAGGTGTTGTTTATGTTTTTTGCTATTTTTTTCGATATATATACAGGTGTATATATTTGTATACAGGTGCGGCTTATAGTCCAGAAAATACGGTAAATTAATTTGAATGTTACAGTTTAATTGCATAAATTACTAACTGATTGCTCCAATCTGACAGCATTATGTTATATATATATATAGTTACAGTTATGTTGTTTTATAGTCTTTTGCATTTTAAATACATTTTCTCTTAAGTTACTTTCATTGCTTTGATATTCCAGAAGAAAACACTTTTATGCTTCTCTGGAATTTACTCTCACAAACATTAAACATTGATGCTGGTAACACTTAGAAACAGGACAGGAAAACATTTCTAATTTTATTTCTGATTTAGGATTGTCAGTCATTAAGACATCAAGTCTCCTTATGTAAGTCGCTATAAGACAAACGTGGGCCAGTGTGACGAAGCTAAAACAGAGGCTCCTGGTGGCTATAATAGACTTGTATGGTAGGTAACAGCCAGTACAATTCACACAAGCCAGGTTGCAAGTGTAACACGGCCTCTGGTTGGTTAGATTAACAGTGAGGAAAGATTAAGCAAATTAACTCAGAAGCAGTTGCCCAAAATAACCTCTAGTCTCTATAGCAGAGCTTCACTGCACAACACCGCTGACCACACGGGACAAATTCTTACATGGTCGTAAATTCTGAAGCAATTACAATGTGGTAAGTATTTAATAATCTTTATTTTAATTACTTGTGTTGATTGTGATTTTTAATGAATGTAATTTGAAGCTTTTCTAAAGTGTTTACTTGACTCACTTGGCCGATTGTGTGCTAATCCTCTCAAACAAGTCTCTGTTTAACAGTAAGAAACAGTAATTTAGAAAAACGTTGAGTTTTGCTAAATCTATATGCCATACATATATATATATATATATATATATATATATATATATATATACTTGTCATATACTTGTCACTGAAAGAAAACTACTGATTGAATTTCTACAGTGAATTCTCGCTGACGAAAAAATGATTTTTGCAAATTATATAAGATAATTTTCACTTAAATTATCAACTACAGCTTATTATGTATACTTTAGAATTGTATCTCTATCTATCTATCTATCTATCTATCTATCTATCTATCTATCTATCTATCTATCTATCTATCTATCTATCTATCTATCTATCTATCTATCTATCTATCTATCCATCCATCCATCTTGATTTTTGCAAATACTATAGGATAATTTTCTCTTTATTTATCAACTACAGCTAATTATGAATAATTTAGAATTGTATCTATCCATCCATCTAATTGTAGTGACACTCTATAGTCCAGATCTATACAAATCTAACATGATGTCATAACGGTAAATAATTTGTAGCTGAAACGTGTGTTAGAAATTACAACAAGACAGTGTTGTATTGCAATTTTACGTGTGCGTGTCTATTTTGTGCAGTTTCGTCAACAGTTTAATTAAGGCCTGCTAGACAGTAAACAACACCTGCCATCTGACTTTACTGCACATGCTCAGAAAAAAGAAAAAAAAAACTAAATACACCACACACACAAATGGTCACGAGTCAATATTAAAAATCATTAATATAAATATTACAAAACATTATATGTGCCATAAAAGGGTTATCATTTTTGACATATAATGCTGAGATAATTTCATTCTCAGTTGAGTTAGTTTTAACTAACTAAATAACTAACTAACTGACCAGCCAACCAACCAACCAAGTAAAACTAACTACCTAACTTTTCTACATTGCTTCCCATAGGTTGTGGTTAAACCTCTATCATGAGTGAAGCGCCTGTAGCGAGGAAGGCGATTCCACAGGCCCAGTCCATTGGCAGTGGTCACACTCAGGTGACCTCAAGACAGCCATACATAAGTCAGCCCATCGCCTCCAAACATGTGTGCTTCTACAAAAGTGGGGACCCTCAGTTTGGCGGCCTCCCCGTGGTCATCAACCATCGTACCTTCAAGACATTCGAGGCTCTTCTGGATAGCCTGTCCAAGCGTGTTCCACTGCCATTTGGAGTACGCACCATCACAACTCCCCACGGGCACACGGCGGTGCGCTCCCTCGACCAGTTACAAAATGGACACTCCTACATTTGCTCTGATCGCAGAACTGTCAAACCTATAGATCTAGAGAGGGCACGCAGGAAATTGCCTCCGTGGTACCATGCCAGTCCAGTAAATGTCCGGCGCTCTGGTTGGCACCCAGGTGGGACTAGACAACCAGGAACTCGTAGAGCAAGACTGAATGAACACAGCTCTGTGTTGAATACCCCTAAACGTCTCATGGTGTTTCGCAATGGAGATCCTGAGGTGAACCACACGCTGACACTACAGAGAAGAACAGCCCACACGTTTGAGTCACTGCTGAATTACATGTCAGAGGTCATGCGCTTCCCTGTGCTCAGGTTATACACACCTGATGGACGAAGGGTGAGGATATCCTCTTCCTCTAAATGACATTTAGTGCATTTACATTTGATCTGTATGTCAGTGGGTTCTTCTGAGCGAGTAAGTACGCTGACCCAGTGTGTGCGTGAGCACAAATAGTATTTACAGATTTGAGGAAGACCTGCTGCCCAGCAGCACTAAGCCTCTTTCCCTTCTCATCCAATTATACTTCAATGCAGACTGGGATAGAAAGAAGACATAGCATTTAGACCTCTGAATAAGTGTTAAAGCAAAAACATTTGGGAGACGAGTTTGATATGTTTTGTTTGTGTACGTTTTCTGTAAGTTTTGAAACAAGGTCTTGTTTAAAGTGTCTAGTGCAATGAAAATATGAATGAAACAATAAAACAATGAAAATAAGACCACAGCGCCCTCTTCTGACATTCAAGAGGCATTGTGGGTCAAAACAATTAATCATTAATTATTATTCAGCTTAAAATAATGTTAATACTTAAAATTAATGGTATTTTGTAAAACTCATAAATGATGACCTAAACCTGTGATGTTGCCTAAAATGCTTTTTATTATTTGACTTTGACAGCAGTAGTACTCGTGCCGATTAGTGTTATCCTAACAAAAAACATAATTTTACATACTTTTCTTTGCATATAATTTTAGGTGGACGGGCTTCCTGCCTTGATTTTATCCTCTGGGATCTTGGTCGCAGCTGGAAGAGAGCCATTTAAAAGAAAAAACTATGATGTCCAGAAATATTCATCACCCACATGGCTACGGACAAAAAGAATGATCCGGAGACGCCCAATAGCAAGTGAGACCAAATTATTAACTTTTTTTAAACATAGTTATTTACTTGTTCAGAATTAACAAAAATGATTTGCATGTAACACTGAATAGATAATCTGTTCCTCAGACTGTCTTGAGCCCAGGGCTGAGACGTTCATATTATGCTGTAATACCTAGACTGACCTATATTCCTACATATAGCATATATTATCTCTAATCATTGTTTCTCTGTTCTCCTTCCCTTTTTGCCATTTCAAAACATCAATATTGTCATGATCTGTCCATCAACTTCTTGTCTTGCTGAACTCAATAATTCACAAACGAACTGAAAAACAAAGGAAATGGAAGGAAAATGAAGACAGGCAGCATTAAATCGCGACCTTTCTCCCCATCCTCTGAACACTACTTTGTTAATCAGATACACAACAGCATTAATGGAAGTATGTGTGAATTACCAAGCAACCAAACTGACTCCTTGGAAATGGAATCTGGAAAACATTTAGAGTCAGTGGCCGAGACTGAGACAATGACATGTGTGGATGGTGCAAGAGAAGGAGACATAAGTCTACCACCTGATGATGACATTGAGAAATCCTTTAGAGTCAATCAGGATGGAACCATGACTGTGGAAATGAAAGTACGCTTAACAATTAAAGAGGAGGAAACTATCCACTGGACCACCACAGTCAGTCGATCCAGTGTGCCCAATCCATTGAACTCTGACTTTGAGTTGTGCCCGAACATGAATTCCTACTTACCCATTTCACTTCTTGAAGAGGATGCCACAGAAACAAATAAAAACACCAATTGTTATTCAGAGAAGAAAACTAACACAGGTGAGCCACACACAGAAGCTGAATGGCCGCTTTCACCGCTGAATCACAACCATGAGTTGGGAACAGTTCAACAAGCTTCTACTGAGAACACCACAACCGTTAATGACAACGAAATGAATGAGAACATTTTGTACTCTTACGCTGAAAAGTATGAGAACAGTGAGATAAAACAGGATCACTGTATACAAAGGCCATGCAATCCCCCTGTTCCTAAGCCTCGGGGAACTTTACTATCCGAGACAAATGGTGTAACCAGTACACAAGTGAGGTCTAGCAGGTACAGAGCTTCTGAAATTCTTCAGCTCCAAGATGATCAGAAGGAAGTTTGTGAGACTGTGGTACGCATTTATGAAGAACAGACCTCCAGTGAAAAGTACGCTGGCAATGCACATCTTGTTGTGCAAAGCTTTGGCAGTTCACCTTTTGATTCTCGTCATGGATACACGGCATCTTCTGAAACGGTTTTTCCAGCATCCTCAGAAAAAACATACAATTCGTCTACTGAAAATATGGAGTCTTTGAAACATCTCGAATCAACCGGGAAGGGCACGACCTTGAAACCTTTTATTTCTCCTTACAAGAAAAGCATGGTGGTTTTAAGTCCACAAACAACCACGAAAAGGAGGCCGGTGAGAGTGATTGTAAAAAAGAATTACTTGCTCAAGACTGCTACAAAAGGAAGGAAGCAAGTAAAAAATGGAGCTGATATTCTCAAAGAAATTAAGAAAATAAGAGCAGATATTTATAGGCAGAAAGGGGCAATGAAACTGAAAGAACATTTTAAGCCTCAAAGATTGAAAAAGAGAAATGCTGTTAATCAAGACAAATACAAGGACAAGAGCCAGATAGATCATGAAAAAGAACAGAGCAATGTCCAAGAGAGCTTCATTATAGCTGAGAAAAACCGGCTACATGCATCTTCCAGTAAGACCATTCTAACGCGACAAACATCAATGCATAAAGAGAATGGCTCTCGTGGAGAGAACCATGAACTTGGTCAAAGTTTGCCTTTTCCTGCTCTGCATTCCTCAACTTCTCTTGTCAATGAATATGTTGAACTCTGGCTCCAGAAGAGTCAACCTGAATCAACTCTTCGGATGGATGAACAGCCTCTTTGCACAACCAAACTTCCGAAAGTAACAGCTCCAATTGGCTCCAGAAAGCATTTGACAGAGATTCCAAGTTTAACCATTGAAAGTAAGAAGACAGAGACAAACAAAAACTCCAACTCACACGGTCTTTTAGATTCAGAAAGAGCATGTCCAAAAGATCCTCAGAAAACACCTAGCAAGAATAATACAGACGATACAACTTCAGATTTTCACAATACTGCACTACCCAGTCAGCCTTCTTTAGAAACGATACCCAAAAATAACACAATGTTAAAAGCATCCCTTTTTAACAATCAGTCTGCTATGAAAACACCAATGACATCTAAGGAAACATCTCCTAAGAACAAGTCATCAGAGGCCAAATCACCAGTTGTTTTAAACAAAAATCCTGTAAACAGTAAAGATCGAAACTCAAGAGAAACTAGCAAAGATTCAGAGTTGAACATCAAGACCAACTCAGAAAACGTCTCAATGAAGAGATCTCCTGATGTACAAATATTGCCTTCTAAAGAAGCTGCAGATCTCCAAACACAGAAATTCTTCACTGTCAAAATGGCTGTTAGCCCAGACATGAAGTCTGTGCTTGATCAACTTTGCTATTCCATTCAGTCACTAAGTGAGATCATACGACAGAGGAAAAAGAACAAAAAATTGCCAGACCTTTCTTCACACTTACCACTGATATTTGGCTCCTCGTCCAGAGTTCTCTTTGTCTTTCTTTCTGTCATGACTTTGAAAGACGGCATTAGACAGTTATATGCACACAATGTAAGTCTTCATAGTCAGATGCTTCAAAATCTTTCTGAGTCTATGCTCATGCTGCAAACTCTAGCAAAACTGGCTGAAATTGAGGACGCAGAGCAAATGAGATCAAGTCTCTCCAGAATGTATGGCTCTACTTCTGATCAGCTGCGGCAGACCTGGAAGAACTTCCAGAAGCTAAGCAATGATGTATGGAAAAAAGAATCCAACTGCAATCCACAAGAGACAAATCATGCAATCCAAGTGCTGATGGAAGATCTTGGTGTTCCTGAGAGGGTTAGAGAAAACCTTGAAGTGCTCATTAATATTGATAAACAGAGAAAAGCCACTGACAGGAAAACAAATGGACATTTAGAGCTGTGCCCAGAGAAGACAGATATTTGTTCAGATTTTGTTCTGAGAGACTACGTAAATGTGTATGTCAGTTCTATAATAAACAAAGCAGTAGATGTTCATAATAAAAAGAGTGATAACACGGAGCATTCACTGGAAGACAATGTGAATACTCCTACTAGAGATATGGAGATAACCGATCAACACCAAAAGGACAAGAACATTTACAACATTGTAGGAACTCTTGTAGGCGACTCCATTCCCGACTCTGATATCTGTGATGATATGCCATCAAGTGAATCAAGCTTTGAGGCAGAAATATTTAAAACACTACAATGTAAAGAAAAGGAACAGTCAGGAGTCCTAGAGAGGAATAGTATCGGAAGGGTTGAAAACGACATTAGAAAAGAGGGAGAAATGCTGGAGATGAGATCAGAGACACACAAGGGAATGGATGAGGGCCGAGGTACGTTAGATGAGAACAGTGCTGAAGAAGAGAATTACAGATTTCATGAGACAGAGCTAAAAATAGACGTCATTGAACAGGTCATACAAGAGGTAGAATACACAGTCACAGAGGAAGATTCAGACTTTTCTGAGACCCTTGTTACCTGTGAAGGAAAAGGTTTACCCTCTGAAGAAAAAAATATTAGTTATCAAGATTGGGTCCCAAGTTACCTTGAAGAGAATTTCCCAGAAGAATGTAACAATTCACGGGAATGTCCTGGGACAAATGACAAAGCTGAAGATGCATCCATAAAGGAAAACTATTCAAAAGATGGTCAAAGTCAGATGTCGTCAAAGAAAAATCAAGATCACACACAGAAAATTGTGTTACATGAACTGCAAAGACATGCTGATGATGTTCAAAATGAATCAAACGTAGCCTTCAGAATTGATGAGAAAGAACCCCTGCTCCCATATGACATCTGCGGCAGGCAAAGTGCGTCTTATCCTGAGGAGCATGTGATCGTAGAACAACCAGAATGCTACACCGTCTACCAGGAAAGCTTTGTGACAATTCCAGAAGAAGAAGAAGAAGAGATTGAGGATGAAGAAAATGAAATTCACGTTGAGAAAGAAAGAACAAATAATGTCGCCAACCTAATAAACACTCTACAGGAGCGAGAACGATCATTTGATAAGAGGCCTTATGGAACAGCACAGAAATCAAATAAAACTTTATTGAAGCCAAGCACTGAAATATCGAAGAGCAGCAGAACATCCAAGAGCAGGTCAACTGACCCTTTGTCATCAGCGTTAGCATTCAGTTATGATTCTAAGAATCTTTTGGCAAAAGATCCTGAAGAACAAATCCAAATCAACAAAGTAAAATCTATCAAAGAAATGTTTCTCGCAAAGAGCCACCCACACACACAGCATACACAGACACAGATGACCAGTCCGGTTCCTGATTCATCGGTCTGCCAAAATGAAACAGACAGCAGAGAGTGTCGGTCCATTGCAAAGGGATATGTGAAAAGAACAATTGAACGACTGTACGGAAAAAGTCCCAAAGGATCTAATGCCAATGAGAAACGACCTCCATCTAGCTTCAAGGCCAAAAAGCGAGAATGTCTTAAAGGAAACATCTCTACTTTGCCCTCCATTCATGAAGCTCCTATGAATTTACTATCAGATCTGTCATATTTCAATCCCACAAGCTCGGTTATTGAATTCAATGAACCTGGACGTTGTGTTGCTCTGAATACTCAGTTGGGACCAGAGGATGCCGTACTTATTGATAAAGGCCGCTGGTTGCTCAGGGAAAGCCAAATGAGTTCCCAAACTTCCACAGACCCTGAAGAAACATCAAAGAATCAAACAAAGAAGACTGAAGTGGTGGAGGCAGAGCAAAGATCTGGGAACGAGGAAATTCCGTATTCTTTGTTTGGTCACACATCTGTGACACCTGATAAAGATCAAGATGTGAGCAAAAAGAAGGAAATTACAGGATCCCCAGGGACAACATTCACATACTTTCATCTTCCAAATGCCCAAGAATTAGAGCCGGAAAATGTTGGGCATGAAACCGAGCTACAAAAAAGGCCAACAGAGAACAAAGTGTCTCCTGAGATCATAACAGAGGCTCCCAAGTGTGGTCCAGAAAAACACAGTGTTCTCACTGTCTTCACTGCAGTGGATGCCATTAAAGCTGGAAATAAGGTGCATCCGATAACAGATCCTTCATCTCCAGTGGTCACTCAACCAAACAAACAAGCAAAACCACAGAGAGAAATTGCTAGATACTCTGCAGAACCTGATGTCCTAGAGATGCTTTATGTTTTTTGTGGACAGCACTGTCCTATTCTGTAAAATTGCCTCAAACTGTAAAAGCAGTTGTGTTTTCTGTGTTTGCATAGGAGGTGTACACGATTTATGTAAAGCCATTGTATTTCTCTTACTCTTGGCCAAGCTGCCTACCAGCTGGAGACTTGTTCTTTCCCAGCAAAAATTGAATAATTTGTCTTTGTACGCATGTTTGTGTTATTCGCCCCTATATTTACAACTCTGCATTATTCATACTTTTATTTGAAGCGACTTTCATTGCAGGAAAGTTCTTCATTGAATCAATGGTTGTAACTAGGAATTCAACCCACAATTTTTGGTGTCGCAAACACTGCATGCTTTACCAAATTTGAGCAACAGGAAAGCTCAAGTTGGGAGAGCGGCGTCATTGGAAGAAATTGCTAATTTATACAGTTTCTACTTGTTTAAAAGGATCTAGCATTGAGGTAAATAAAAATAGCAAAATTCAACCTTTTTTAGTAAACTGATTTTGTGTATAAAACAAAATCAACGTCTACAAATATGGTGGACAACATTTTTTTTTAGAAATCAAATGTTTAAAACTGCAGCTCCTTGAATAATGGCAGCTGATATTTATTTATTACATGGTAAAAATAAATATCCTTTCCATCATCTCTCATATAACATACTGTTTATTTCCTGTGATGATTCATTCAACATGTTTCTTTCAGCTCTGCCCTATTTTGTCAGCCGATGGCTGCTGAATGTCATAGAAAATTACACTTTACAATAAAGAGGAAGTCATTTTGTTCAGTAATTGTCCTTTTGTCGTTGTTTATTTAATCACTTAAGAATCACTTAAACATTACGCTAATCAACTAATCAGAACATGCTAATACAATACATTTTTTTAAGCAGTTCCGTTTTCGATTTGATGCTTCTCAAATTCTAATCACAATCTTTGTGTTTTTAATCCAAATATTTATTTCGCACCTTGTTTTTTTACAGCTCCAAATAATAATCACGTAATTATGTAATTATATAATTAATTTAATTATCTTGTAATAATAAACAGTACCGCTCTGCAAATGGTTGGCCACCAATCCAGAGTGTGTATCCTGCCTCCGGCCTAAAGAAGCTAAGATAGGCGCCATCTCCCCGCTGCCCTGTAAAGGATGAAGCGGTAGAAGATGAATGAATAATAATAAACATAACATTTGAGAAATTTCATACCGGACTGGTCGAGGTCCACAGGGAAAGGCAGAGAGCTGGTAGATGTACTGTGTGTGCAAGAGGAGTACTGAGTATTGGAGGACTACAGTACGTTAGTGTGTAAATACAATACGTTATTACACACTCTTTGCACTGGGTGCATAGCAGAGATTGCTATGAGGTGAGGAAGGCTTCAAAATGAATGAAGTGTGGAAAGACTGTTGGTCTTGATGATGTACCTCTGGAGATGTGGACTTGTCTTGGAGAGACAGCAGTGGAGTATCTAACCAGTTTGTTTAACAAGATATCTAGAGAGTGAGAAGATGCCTGAGGAGTGGAGAAGAAGCGTTCTGGTACCGATTTTTACAAGAATGACACGCAGAACTGCAGCAACTACAGAGGAATAAAGCTGATGAGCCACACAATCAAGTTGTGGGAAAGAGTAGTGTAAGACAGACAGAGGAGTTCAGGGTGGAGGTTGGACTACACCAAGGATCAGCATTGAGTCCCTTCTTGTTTGCTATGCTGAGGGACAGGTTGACAGATGAGGTTAGACAGAAATCTCTCTGGACAATGACGTTTGCAGATGACATTATGTTTTGCAGTGAATGTAAAGAGCAGGTGGAGGAACAGCTAGAAAGGTGGAGGTTTGCTCTGGAAAGAAGAGGCATGAAAGTCAGTCAGTGGTAAGACAGAATACATGTGTCCAAACAAGAATGAGCAGGGTGGAGGAGTAAAGTTACAGGGGAGGAGGTGAAAAAGGTGCAGGAGTTTACTGTAAGTAATCAGTGCAGGCAGGGTGGAGGAAAGTGTCAGGAGTGTTGAGTGACAGAAGAGTGTCCGCAAGACTTAAAAGAATGGTGTACACGACAGTGATGAGACCAGCTTTGTTTTATGGCTTAGAGACAGTGGACCTGAAAAAGATACAGGAGGCAGAGATGGAGGCAGCAGAGATGAAGATGTTGGGGTTCTCCTTAGGAGTGACGAGGTTGGACAGAATGAGGAAAGAGCACATCAAAGGGACAGCTCACGTTACCTGTGTTAGCAACAGTCAGAGAGGCCAGACAGAGATGGTTTGCAGAGGATTAGAGTAGAAGGATGTTGGAGATGGAACTGAGAGCGCAAGAGGACGACCAGGGAGGAGATACATGGATGTACGTAGTAAGAGAGGACATGAGGTTGGCTGGTGTCAGTGGAAGATGCTCAGATAGAATGAGGTGGAAAGGGATGACTCGCTGTGGCGACCCCTGATAAGGGAAAAGCTGAAAGAGTAGTAATAAACATACTATTTTAGAACATACCGTATATTTAAAAAAGGGTTTTCATGTATGTAACATTTAAATACAGATTAGTACACAAAGTTGACAGACAATAAACTTTAATAATTCAAAGTACAGTAGTCTTTTTTTTATAGTTTATATCAACGACTTTTTGTTCTTGAAATCTTAACTAACATGTATTTGTACACTTTATATAAACACAACAGCATTGACACCATATAAACTAAAAGAACATGTCCAACATCAACAAATAATCAAATAACAAAACAAAAAAGAACTTTAATGTTCCAATAAAACTATCCGTTTTTACCTCCAAAGGTGGCCAGAGCATGACGTAATTGTTTAACGCGCATGTGCACAGCGCTAGGAAGAATTTTTCCCCGGGTAGGAAAATATCTTAGAACATTTATGGTCCAGTGGTAGGGAACTTGGACTGGTGTCCAAAAGGTTGCCGGTGTAGGTACAAAAAGTGCTCGGCCTGCAAAAACCGCTCGGGGTCCTTCGACTGGCGATGACGTCACACTACGGTGAAACCACTTGGACAAACCTTGTAAATCGCGATGTTTTTGCCAATAACCACCAACTGCAGAACCGCAGAATGACAGTCTGAGACGCCGGAAGTTAGCGGAGCAAGTGGTGCCTTAATAGGCATGTTGTACTTTTTACAGTTTAAACCTAAAAATTAAAGTTATAATCATGCATTCTTTTTAAACGGTTTAATTGAAAAGATTGACTTCTGTCCGTATATGGGTTGAATATGTATATACACATATTGTGAGTGTGACACTTTGTTTCTAATTCACCAGAGATTAAAGTCTTTATGTGTGAATTTATATAAAATCAGAGTTAACAATTACGCCATCCTGCCAACAAAAATAATTTTACTACAAATTATTTACTACAAACTATAAATGATAAGAAATACAAACGATTCACCTCATAGTGGTTGCTGGTGTGAATGAATAGCAACTGAACACAACTAAAAAAATAAAAAAATTAATAGTCTTAAAACGTGGCTAAATTAAAAAAACAGCCTTAGAACAAAATAAACTTAAAAAAAATGCCTTGGAACGAGGCTAAACTTTAAAAACCAGCCTTCGAACGAGGCAAAACTTTAAAAAACAGCCTTAGAACGAGGCAAAACTTAAAAAAAAAAAAAAACACACACTTTGAACAAGGCTTTGGGCTAACCAAATATTGCAATTCATACTATTTCAAAGCAGACCTGATAGATGAAGCAGTTTACAAATTAAAATCTTGTCATTTGCCAGATTGGTCCAATATTTTCTGTACCTGCATGATGGAATACTGTGAATTAAAAAAAAAAATCCCAAACTGAACAAGCCACAGAACAGGGCTGACTTATGTTACAAAACCTAAAGAGGGTATGGAAACAACTGTCGCCAAAGCCGTCTGGATTGAGCGAATCCAGCAAAAAACAACTCTTTCTTAGCTGGATTCAGAACCTATGAACCAAAAGAATTTGGACAATTGCGCCCTACAGCAAGTTATATTTACTGAATTAAATTAAATTGTCGCTTGTTAAATGTAATTTATATTTACACTTTTTTGTTGGCCATTTGTGGTTTGTGCAATAAATATTAAAAGTTCTATTGTGCTTTATTATTCACAATATTTACAAAAATTAAACACAATATTTATATAATAAGTGTATATTAATGTGCAAAGCTTTACAATCATTTTACAATGCATTGATATGCTACAATGCTTTATAATTTCGTTCTTTTAACATAGTTAAAAAGGAGAGCAGCCAAGTTATTTGACATATAAATAAAAAAAAAACGTAATGCAATAGTTATATTCCCTCGTAATTATTTAAAAATAATGGAGTTTCGAGCGTGATTTGTCAGCGCAAAATCCGTTCGACGTCATTCCAACTTACGGCCAATCAAACTGTGTGACGTCATCACCAGTCGCAGGACCCCGCGGTTTTTGCAGGCCGAGCACTTTTTGTACCTACAACTGAATTGTGCCGGGCAAGATGGCGAAGGGAGCAGACGTCTGGTAAATATCCAGCGCAGCAAAACCTTGAAAAGTCGAAATGTAAACTTGGTATTTATAAGACCGACTCTTGGCTACATGTTGTGATAAAAGATAGCAAGTTCGTTAACCTGTAAAACGCTGTATAACAGAACTGCATATAAAAATGGCCAAACCTAACGCCAAAGTTTCGGCTAATGCTAAAGCTAATATGTTGTTCCCACACGAATACTGCATGTCTAAGGACATGGAAACGAATGCCAAGGGCACAAAAAACAGCTTAACATCGCCCTCGAAACCACCAGCACCGCAGAAAAAATCAAGACCAGAAGTAAACACCAGTCTTGAGACCGATGTGGATCATTCTCACGTCTCGAACGCCACAATCTTAGCTGCGATTGACACTCTCAAAGATATGATGAGCGACTTCAAGGCGGAGCTGAAGCAAAACACCTTGACTATAGCCAATATCGCCAAAACAGTGGAGTTTAACTCTACTGAAATCAAAGAATGTAAAGATAGAAGCAAAAAGTTAGAAACGGAAGTGAAACGTCTAAAAGAGAATAATGCAGAGCTGGAGAAGAGAGCGTCAGAATTGGAGAAGAAAACATTAGAAGCGGAGCGATACAAAAGAAAATGGAACCTGAGACTAAACGGTGTTAAAGAAGAAAAAGATGAGAACACTCGAGCGCTGGTGGCAGATATCATCACAAAGATTGCACCACACTGGAAAGAGAAGGTGGACCACATTCTGGACACGGTACACAGGCTGGGCCCGAACGATACCAACCGTCCCCGACAGATCATCATTCAGTTCGCGGGGAGGATCTACAGAGACGAGCTTTGGCGATCAACTAAGCATCACCCGGTCTGCAGAGACCTCAACATACGGTTTGCAGAAGACCTCATCAAAGAGGACAGAGAGGCGAGAAAAGCAGTGTGGCCCAAAGTTGAACAAGCGAGGAAGAATGGATGTAAGACTATGTTTCGAGGCCCCTACGCCTTCATCAACGGCCAGAGAGTCACACCATGACTTAATTCTGACACAAGATGATAACTAAAATTCAGGGTTTTGCTACCATACGTTCTCATTTGGTAACACTTTCTACTTTATTATATAACTGTTAAGTTTACTTTTCTGTTTATGTTGCAATTTAATACTGATATTTCTTTACTTTCTTTAAATGCACGGGGTCTAAGAGATTTAACAAAGAGAAAAAGCTTTTTTTTATTTTGTAAAGGGAAGAAGGTGAACTTTGTATTTCTACAAGAAACACACTCTACAAAAGAAGATAATTTATTTTGGTCCCAGCAATGGGGAGACAAGGTTTTTTTCAGTCATGGCAATACAAGGTCAGCAGGGGTCGCCATACTCCTCAACAACTTTCAGGGTGAAATTGTGTCACATGTGGTAGACGAATGTGGTCACTGGCTGATCGTCATAGTAAGCGTTGATAATTTGAAGTTCATCCTGGTTAACATATATGGCTATAATAATATCAAAGAAAATAAAAGTTTGTTAGAACAAGTCACATTGCATTTGGACCAACTAACCTTAGCACACTCATCCAATAACATCATAATTGGTGGGGACTTGAATCTAGTACAAGATGACTATATGGATAGATTTCCCTCTAATTATGTTTCAAGTCACCCCAATGTAACATTTAATAATTTTTGTAATGAACAAGGCCTTACCGACGTATGGAGACACCTTCATCCAGGTATAATACAGTTTACATGGTTCAACTCCAGTTGTAGTTTGAAATCAAGAATTGACCATTGGTTAATTTCAAATCACTTATTATGCCATGAGGTTAAATGTAACATATCTGCGGCTCCACTGACAGATCATTGTGTAATATTATTACATATTAAACCCCAAAATAGAATCAAATATGTAAATAAATACTGGAAATTCAACTCCAGTCTTACTAAAAATGAGGATTACTGCCAAAATATAAAATTACTCATTTCTGAAATTGAGGCATCTGAGGAACTCGATTCCCCAGTCAAAAAATGGGAATACCTTAAGTACAAGATCCGTAATTTCTCAATCTCATTTAGTAAAAGATTAAAGAAAGATCTTGAAAAAAATGAGCTGGACATTGTAAAACAACTAAATGAATACTGTAGCAGACCTGACCCGTCTGAGAGCGACCGGCAGCAGATACTGAACCTACAATCTAAACTAGATCATATTTATACTCAAAGAGCCCGAGGAGCTTATGTCAGGTCTAGAGCCAAATGGATAGAAGACGGGGAAAGAAATTCAGCATATTTTTGCAACCTAGAAAAAAGAAGACAGAAAAGAAACAGCTTCAAGTCTATTATTGTGGATAATAAAGAAATCACTGATGAAAAAGTAATATCCCGAGAAATCTATAAATTTTATAATCAACTCTATAGCTCTAAATTTTCTAGAAATGATTGTGACAATTTTTTAAAAGACATTGCGCAACATATCCCCAAAGTACAGGATAATTTTAAACAAACGTGCGATAATCAACTTATGATGTCGGAGCTAGATGCAGTGATCAGTCGACTCTCTCTTAATAAAGCTCCAGGCTCAGACGGGCTCACAGGGGACTTCTATAAACACTTTTGGGAGCATATCAGAAACTTACTGTATCTTGTATTTCTGGAAATTTTTGAGACCTGCACACTCCCAACTACAATGAGACATGGGGTTATTATTTCTATCCCAAAACCTAATAAAGACCCCAGACTTATAGAAAACAGGAGACCTATCACTTTACGGAATTCTGACTATAAATTATTAACGTACATCTTTGCCTCTCGTCTCCAGACGGGACTCTCAGGGCTTGTTGCGGAAACACAATCTGGTTTTTTGAAGGGCCGCTCAATTCACAACAACATAAGACTAGTTATGGATATTATTGAGTACCGGCACCTTATAGAAGACAATGGTTTCATTCTCTTCCTGGACTTCTACAAGGCATTTGACTCAGTGGAGCATCCGTTTATATTATCTGTACTGGAAGATTTTGGTTTTGGCACTAAATTTATAAACCTAGTTTGTGGTCTATATAAGAATATTAATAGTTGCGTTAGTCTTCCAAATGGCACCACCTCGAGTTTTAAAATTGATGTAGGAATCCCTCAAGGATGTCCTATTTCGCCATACCTGTTTATATTAGCCACTGAAATGTTGGCCATTCATATCAAGAATTGTGGTGACATCAAAAAGTTAAATGCCTTGGGCACAGAAATCATTATTAGCCAGCTAGCGGATGACACAACACTGTTTTTGAAAGATAAGCATCAAATTCCAACAGCTATTGAAAAAATAAAACTCTTCTCCAAAGCCTCGGGCTTAAACTTAAACTTAAATAAATGTGAACTCTTGGCTATCCATGACACATCATTAAAAGAAATTAACCACATTCCTATTAAGTCAGAAATTAAATACCTGGGTATCAGCATCAGCAAAGACCAGAAACTAAGCCAATCAATGAATGTAGGCAAAAAACTGGATGAATGCAAAACAAAGTTGAACTTGTGGCTTCAAAGAGATATATCGCTCCTAGGACGAATTTATCTAACAAAGATGGAGAGTTTATCAAGATGTATCTACCCGTCTTATTCTAATGCTGTCCCAAACAAAGTAATAAAATCCATCAACCAAATGAATCTGAACTTCGTTTGGAGAAATAAGCCTCATTACATGAAAAAAGCCTACATGATAAAAGAAATTAAAGACGGTGGTCTCAAAGTTATTGATTTTGACTGCCTTAATGGTACATTAAAGATAAACTGGTTAAAATCATGGATCAAACACAACCAATCCATCTGGTTTTGTATCCCAAATCACTTATTTAACAAAGTGGGCGGCCTAAAATTTTTGCTCACTAATGACTTTGATGTTAATAAGCTCCCTATTGCACTGTCAGAGTTCCACAAACAAATCTTACTGTATTGGAAAATGCTGTATGTACATAACTTCTCACCACATTCAAATGCCATTTGGAATAATAGATACGTACTGCATCGCAATAAATCCATATTCTGTGCTGAATGGTTTGGGAGAAATATATGGTCAGTGACTGATCTGATGGATGCAGAAGGCAATTTGTTAGATTATGACCAATTTTGTTCGAAATACAGCTTCAATCCTCCCATCGCAGAATTCTTAAAAGTACAGAATGCTCTTCCTCGAGAATTTATATTTCTCACAAGGAACATTATGACACATCAATTTATAAATCCACAGTTGGCCTCGTTATCAATTGAGGGAATATCTATTTTGGACAAGAAATGTGACAATTTTTTGATCAGAACATGGTTCACTGAAAGATTGTTTCCCGGAAGACAGAACAAAAATAATATATTGAATAAATTTGACAGAAACATAGTTACTAAATTAAGAACCCAATTTATGAAACTTCCAATTCCCCCAAAAGCAAAAGAAACACATTTCAAAATTATGAATAATATCTATCCCTCCAAGGAATTACTTAGGTTACGCTTTAACATTGAAGACAACAGCTGTTCCTTTTGCCAAAATACTATTGAGGACACTGACCATGTATTTTTCCTGTGTAACGCAGTACAAACTTTCTGGTTAGATATATACAAATGGCTAAAAAATAAATTCCCGTCCATTAAATCCTTTTTTTCTAAGGACAACATAATGTTTGGTATAACGTTATACAGCAAAATGGATAATTTATGCGTTAATACTGTGTTGTGTTTGGCTAAGTTCTTCATACATAGACACAGATTACAGAAATGTCCCCCCAACTTTATCTTCTTTAAAAACGAGTTTAATTTATATCTAAAATCTCTTTTTTTTGTTGATTCACCCAAAGCCAAACAGATTTTTGATATATTGTGTGATCTTCCCCATGTATCAGATAGTTAGAATTGTCTGAGATTTATTCCCTGGCATTGTGTTCCTTTTTTGCTCTTCGATTTCTCTGTTCACTCTGTTAGCTATGTTGTTAATGTTATTTGTTTTGCTATGTTCAAATGCTCCTTTTTGAAAAAAAAAAAAAAAAAGAAAGGGAAGGCTGTATACATGCATATGCCATATTTTGTATAAGTTTGTTCTGAATAAAGTTCAAAAAAAAAAAAAAAAAAAAAAAAAAAAAACTTTTTGTACCTACACCGGTTCGAATCCCCCCTACAACTAGTTCTACAACTAAGTGTCCATGGGCAAGACACTGAACCCCACATGCCCCCCGGGCGCAGCACCGTGGCTGCCCACTGCTCCGAGTTCATGTCTGATCGGATGGGTTAAATGCAGAGAAAAGATATCCCCATGAGGGACTAATAAAGGTTCAATTTAATTTAATTTAATTTTAATTTAAAAAATGTATCGTATTGTAATGTACGTAATAAGCTACTGCCCAACACTGCAAACTATTCAAATCGCATAGATAACTACATAACTACAATTTGCACTGCATAGGCTTTCTTATTTAAAGAGGATAATTATGGTGCTAAAATTCCTTAAAGCTTTAGCATCGAAACAAATGCTATTGTTTTTTGCAAATTCTGAACAACAGTGGTGAGAGGGTGTAAGTGTTAGCAAAAACACCTGACGTCACGAACGCGGAAGCAAACCGCAGCAAAGAAGCACGCGATTTCCGCTAACTAAGGAATAATGCCGCGCATATACCTTGCGTTCGTTGTCTTGTCTGCCAGCGCAGTGTTTGCTCTTCAAACCGGACCTCCAGTAAAGACCAATGACAGACCAATAATCGGTTAGTAGTTGTATTTAATAGCGCGTTTATGGGAGTGTTTTTAAAATACACCCTCTCTGTTACGTTACCTTTATCCAGGTGTTCTTTCCCAGGAGGTGTTTGACCCCTCACCGGGTAGAAACTCGTATATTGCAGCGTCCTACGTCAAGTTTTTGGAGTCCGGCGGCGCCCGAGTTGTTCCGATCATGTGAGTTTTTACACGTGACGTAACGTACTACACATGAACATCTGCGTTCAACCCTACAATATGTATTCATCAGCAACAAAAGTAAATGAAGTACTACTTTTTATAACTTCATAATACTGCAATTACCATTAGAATTAAGAAAAACCTTAGAAAACTGTAGGACGCACGTGTTAGTATGATTGTAAACAAACACACAGGCATGCACACACACAAACAGCACTAACTCAAGTAAAAATACACTTTCATGTGGAAATGATACATTTTATATAAAACATTTAACTACAAAAGGGTAAACAGACAAACTTATTATACACTTTCATTTATTTAAATATTATATATATATTTCTGTTTCTATATATATATATATATATATATATATATATATATATATATATATATATATATATATATATAAAACGAAGGAGCATTTTGTTTTATGCAACAAAAATGTTTATCTGGTCTTGAAATATAAACATTTATTAATTAATTAATTAAATTCCCTGCGACCGTGTAAAGGACGAAGCGGAAGAAGATAGAATGAATTCGACTTATACATGCTCAATAAAGTTATACCAACTATTTTGCAATACGTGTCCTAATATCCGTAGTTTCAATTTATGAATCATTTGATGCATTTTCATGATAGTTTCTTTTTAATCTCTTTGACTTTAATGTCTTTAGGATCAATAAGTCTGAGGAGTATTACATGCGACTTTTTAAATCCATAAATGGGTGAGTGAACTCTTCAGTTTAAATTACCTTGATAAGACAACTTTTTCTCTTTTGGCTTTTCCCTTATCAGGGGTCGCCACAGCGAATCATCCCTTTTCACTTCATTCTATCCTGAGTATCTTCCACCCTAACCCCAGCCAACCTCATGTCCTCTCTTACAACTTCCATATATCTCCTCCTTGGGCGTCCTCTTGCTCTCTTTCCTGGCAGCTCCATCTCCAACAACCTTCTACCAATATATTCACTATCCCTCCTCTGCACATGTCCAAACCATCTCAGTCTGGCCTCTCTGACTGTTGCTAACATAGGTAACGTGAGCTGTTCCTCTGATGTGTTCGTTCCTTATTCTCTCCAATCTCGTCACTCCTAAGGAGAACCTCAACATCTTCATCTCTGCTGCCTCCATCTCTGCCTCCTTTCTCTTTCTCACTGCCACTGTCTCTAAGCAGTTTCTCTGCCATAGAGCAGAGCTGGTCTCACTACCGTCTTGTACACCTTTTGTAAGATTCTTAATATTTCTGGAGGCATTATGAATTATTATTGGTCGAGCGGTCTATTCCTCTCTCTCTGTTCGTTTAGCGGTGTTTCTCAAGGCGTCCGCAGAATGGTGACGAATTGCGGCCAGAGTGACGTCACAGAAAGCAGGAAACCACAGTTAGAGTCTAACACATGAGTTTATCCAAGCATTATCCGTTCAGTCACTGAGGTTTACAAGATTTCACCATTGGTAAATAGTTTCACAAGCATGTACTGAAACAAAGAAAGTCCAATGACGAGAGAACAGCGGGTGGGAGGTGGTCGCCTGAAAAACCTTCTTTTTTTCAAAATTTGTCATGATTAAGACAGAGTAAAACATGAAAGTTAAGTAGAAACACCTAGATAGCAATACATCAAAGCATAAATGTATTAAAATGGAATAGAAATCAAATATAAAGACATTAAGGCTCACATAAAGACATAAATCTACAAATTAATTCTCACACCTTTCCTGTGAGTCTTGCTGACACTCTTACTGTCATATAGCACTCCTTCACACTTTCCTCCACCCGCTCCACCCTGCCTGCACTCGCCTCTTCACCTCTTTTCCACACTCCCCATCACACTGCACTGTTGATCCTAAGTACTTATCCTCCTGCACCTTCACTCCTCCAGCCTGCCCCCTCTCGTTTAGACACATGTTTTCTGTACGACTGACTTTCATGCCTCTTCTTTCCAGAGCAAACCTCCACCTCTCTAGCACCTCCACCTGCTCTCTACTCTCACTGCAAATCACAATGTCATCTGCAAACATCATTGTCCAGGAAAATTGTCCAGGGAGACATCTGTCATCTTGTCCATCAGCATAGCAAACAAAAAGGAACTCAAAGCTGATCCTTGGTGTAGTCCCACCTCCACCCTGAACTCCTCTGTCTGGCCTACAGCACATCCCATCACCGTCATACTCCTCTTGTACATGTCCTGGACTAGTCTAACTCTGACACTTCCGACAACCTCATACAGTACCACAGCTTCACCCTCGGCACCCTGTCATAAGCCTTCTCTAAATCCACAAAGACACAATGCAGCTCCTTTTGACCTTCTCTGTACTTTTCCATCAACATTCTCAAAGCAAAAATGGCATCAATGGTGCTCTTACGGGGCATAAAACCATACTGCTGCTCACAAACCTCCTTCCTAAGCCTGGCTTCCACTCCTCTTTCCTGCAGAATTCTTTTTCCTGGCGGAGGAGTCAGTTTACAATCATCTGGTTATTCCAAAGCAGCTGGATTCTTCTACAAACTTGCTCTTCAGGTATCATCACACATTCAAATAAAACGACCTTACACATTTGCTAAAGTGAAGCTATAAATCACTGCATTAGTATTTTATTATTGCTAATACTGATATTTGTACTGATGTGTGTCAACAGGCAAATGCAAATTCTGATTATTTCCCGATCTGGGGAACCTGTTTAGGATTTGAACAGCTCACACTACTAACCTCTGGAGAGTTGTTACTGTCCAACACCAATACTAGTGGTATCGCCCTGCCTCTGAACTTCACAGAAGGTAAAACTTCCTTAACCCTCCTGTTATGTTCGGGTCAAATTGACCCGTTTTCAAAGTTTAAAATAAATGTAAAAAAAAAAAAGAAACTTCTCATGCTTGGCTGATTTAGTGTAATCAGCATATATTTAAAAAATTGTTCCGTTCACATATTTGTAACACCCGCTATTTTTTTTTTTTTTTACATTGATTATGTTCGGGTCAATTTGACTCGGCATACAAAATGGAAGCTAAAACGAGTCAGAAAGAGCATATACTATTTGCTCCTTTGCAACAATGAGTCATAATAAACAGCTGTCTCACACTGTCTCTCTCAAACACACACACACACACACACACACACACATGCATATGCTTGCATTCTATGGGCCTCATCTTTGAAGTTTGAGAATGCATGTGTTTTCAGGGGAACTATATCAGTTGCTGTGGCCAAACTCCACCCACAGCGAGTGGTCAGTCAGCAGGGGAGGGGCTAAACATAAATGTTCTCTGAAAGAGAGTCCTACCACCATTACACTTTGCAGCTACACATGATACTGTCAGAGAGAGAAGCAAAATGAGTGGCAGGAGTAAAAAGATGGCAGACCTGGAGGCTCTGAAACTAATACTTGATCAGGACAGTAAGGTAGAGGAGAATGTCTCTGAAGAGGAAGACTATGTTGAATCTGATGATTCTGATTATCAATATGAACAAAATGAAGAAAATGCTATGGATTTACAGCATTGCAAGACATTTACATAAAAAAACTGTCAAATTCAGTGGTCTTCATCCCCAAATATAAATCAACCATTAGTGTCTGAAGAAAACATGGTGAAGAAAGTGCCAGAACCCACTAGGATGGCCAGACTCGGACAGACATCAGGTCAACTTCTGAACTGCTCATACCCAGCTCAATACAGAAAATGATTCTTGAAGTGACTAATTTAGAAACCAGATGTGTTTTGGGGAACAAGTGGCAGGAAAAAAATCAAATGCATTTCCATACATATTTAGTTACATATTTCCATACATATCCTTATCCTGGCTGGGGTTTATAGGTCAAAGGAGCACTTTGCACAAAAATGTGAAAATCAGTACAAGAGAGGATCAGAAACCAATGGTGATAAGATATTGATAAAAAAAAAAGAGAAAAGAGTTCATAATGTTAAAATATTTTGTTATTTTGATTATTTATGGTTAAAAAAAATAAATGTTAAATAAAAATTACTTGCAGTAATAATTTTTAGGACTTGTTAAAACGAGTGAACTATGATTATTAAAAGATGAATTGTGAACAATACATAATATCAATAAATTAAAAATTCATTGAAATAGTTAGAAATAGAGTTACTGATGAGATATAAACATTGTTTTTTGGAACTTTTTGGTTTCTGAAACTTATATGCATAATAAATGGCCCCCGGGTCAAATTGACCCGCGAACATTATTGATGTACCTCTGACACAAACATAACAGGAGGGTTACATTTCAAGCAAGGTCGATTTGCTTTAAGAAGCAAGACTTATTTACGTAAGCATTGATTATTTGTAGCATATTATTTAGACAATGTATGTGCATAGTTAGATTAGCATATTATAGATGGCCATACTATATTGCTTTATTTTTATTTTTAGAAAAGTTAAGTTTTAACATTTAAGCCGTGTCTAGTTCAAAGAACCCACCAGCCTGGGATTCGAACCTGCAACGCATGGGTAACAGATCCAACTCCTTTCCACTAAGCAGTAAATGTAACATACAGAGACAGCAGAAAGTGTTCTGATACTAACATGCATATTGTAGATAATATGTATGCTGTCTTAAGTGGATTATTAGAAGATGTTCTAAACAGTACCTGTTGAATCTTCTACTGGTTTGGAAATTACCTGGTTATTTCAATGAGTAGACTATGTTTGGTACAGATGAGGTCTTCACTGGTGTTGTTGCAGAGGTATTCAAAGAAGAATAAAACATTTTGACTCTACATTAGAGTTCCAGTGGATTGGATGCCAATGTGTTCTCTCTTCTGGTGTCCTCATGGTTCTATTTAGTCTTCACCACTATTCTGGAATGTTGGTTCTTGTGGGTGCCCGTGCTTCTTCTTTTGGCCATGTTATCACCTAGCACAGTAGTTCATTAGTGATTTTGATGCTGAACTTTTGAGGCCATAGGAAGAACAGAAGAGTTCTGAGAACAGAGAACACAGTGTGACGAGTCAAAAAGAGAAGATGTTTAATGGTGAACTGTAGTGTCATAAAATTAAATAAATACAAAAAAAAAAAAAA
>CM051504.1:554682-667027 GCA_028031935.1 Paedocypris micromegethes
AAACTTGGTTACTATTAAGTGTTATTCATTCGTTGTTTTTTTTTTTTTTAAGTAATTTCTTAATACTGTAGAAGCATAAATCATAAAATGTGTGAACATTTTATATTTATTGTAATTTATAAAAATAACAGGAAATGTATAATTTTTTCACTTCAGTCAGCATTGTGAAAGAACTTTTGCAATACAACTATTTCAAATTTTTATTTTAGGATTGCATCATTTCTTTTACTCACTTGAGTTCCAAATGAATACTAATTGAATACTAAACATTTGACCACATTTAGATGCAGAAGACAGCAGGATGTTTAAAGGCTTTCCTGAAGATCTCATGAGATCACTGGCAACCGACAGAATCACAGAAAACTCTCACCAGTGGAGCATCACCACAGAGGTTCTTCATCTTCTTTTTTTCATATTTCAAGTCAGGAGCAATCACAAATAAACGGAAACATGACGTGTTTATGCAGCGGCGTGCATGTCTTTAAATAATGCGTAGGTAGATGTGCATAGAGTAAGCTTTTATTGGCTCAATAACAGAAAGAAACATTAGTCACGCAGCGACACTTAAAAGGGAAAAAATAACACCGGAAGTAGTAAGATTAAACTAAATACAGTAATTAATATTTGAGTAGACAGATCCCCCGCTATTGGCTAACTGCCAGTGCCTGAAAACGACTCCAGCACACATAAACTTTGGAGCAAAATCTATGAAAAGAAAACAGTGTAAAACGAAGAACGCCAGAGTCAAACACAATCAAACCGCTTTATCTGCAGCACAGCAAAAGTGAAAGTGACAAAAGTAAAGATGGCATTATGGCCACTAGAGACCATACTGAATTGGTGCTCTGCATTTAACCCATCCCAAGTGAAAGTGCACATACACACAGTGAAGTGAACACACACAAACCCAGAGCAGTGGGCAGCCTAAGCCGTGACACCCGGGGGACATGTGGGGTTCAGTGTCTTGCCCAAGGGATTCAAACCTGCAACCTCTCAGACACAAGTCCATGTCCCCTACCTTTGGACAACTTTCCACAGGCACTCTGTAGGTCAACAGTACAGGTAGTAGTTGTTGTTAACCCAGGCCGACCAAGGTATGAAGTTTCTGTAGACCAGGGGTCCTCAATTATAAACTTGAAGGGTCCACTTTCGAAATTTCCGTTCAGTCCGAGGTCCGGAAAAATATCGGTCAAGTAGCAAATATGAATCGATATGTGAATGGCACGTCATCCGTATAGAAACAACATGCTTCAGGTCAATCTCTCGATCTCTAAGAATCTGTGTCACTACTTCATAAATGTAATCCCTCCTTGTGTGACGTTTGTAAGACCCAAAACATCTTCATACATTTGACACAATATTGTTCACCTCCCTTTTCTTTATCAAACAATCTGAGAAAGATCATAAATTGTGAATTATCCTTTTGAGTCCCTTCAAACAGAGCAGTCACCACTTCACTCACACACTCATTGACTATTTCAGCATTAGAGAAAGGTGTCTTGTGTTGTCCCAGGACACATGTGAGACGTTCGTTGCCTGTGTGTGATGTGTGTGTGGAGGGTAATTAGTTCAAATTGTGCGTGCTTGGATTAATAAATGGCATTTCACGATCACTTTTGACGATCGCGACAGTCTCGTTGCAGATTAAACACATTGGTTTTCTGCTTCGCGCGGATGCATATTATTCTGTCCACTTAAACTCGCAGTTTTCAAAGTCAACTTTTATTTTCTAATCAACGGCCATCTTTGAGCTCGCCATATTTTTTAAGGTTAAAAAAATCTCTCGATTTACGCAAACGACAGAGCGCCCGTTCGCCTGGCTCTGGCTACCCTGAAGACCTGAGCGACTAGTACGCGCCGCGGCCGTGTTTTAAAGTAACTGAACGCCGCCAGAGCGCAAACGGATGACGTAGTTGTCACGTTGCTCTTACAGCGGCTGTGATTGGACAAATGTCGCAGCTAAAACGAGCACAATCATTCAAGATAAATTATATACATTTAAAAATATATTCGTTTGTGTTGGTGCGTGTGTGTGAATGAACAATGCAGAATAAAAATTGCGTGACCACTGAAAACGCCTTTGGATTTTGATCACAAGAGTAGCATGTTGGTTTTGCCGTCGGTCCAAAAGTAATCGCCTATTGAGTACCCCTGCTGTAGACGATTAACATAGTTACTCTTTGGCAAGTTTTACGCCGGATGCCCTTCCTGACGCAACCCTCTGCATTTATCCAGGCTTGGGAACAGTGTTCTGAAAATTCTTCCTTCAGCTCAGAATTTCCTACACTTACGTCACTGCTCAGCTGTTCCTAGCTAGCGCGCTGCGCAAGCGTGTTAAAACACGTCAAAACTGAATACTAATATAAATAACTACAAAATTTTGTAACATGTTACGGATATCTTGTGTACTGTTATGTGTCCATGTCCATTTAGTGCATTCATTCGTTTATGTTTATTCATTGATTTATTGCTACAAAATCAAAAGTACATACAACAAAAGTAAAGGTAGGAATGTTTGTACGATCAAGTAGGAGAAGAAACCGATAGATTTACCTTTTTTTTTTTACGCACATGTAGGAAATTCTGAGCTGTAGGAAGAATTTTCAGAACACCGGCACTGAAGTCACTTGCTTGCAACCCCTGTGGCTAGATTAGTTTGTAATTCAAATAAACAGGTTATTTCTGATGTGGCTACAGGGTTACCCTCGACATTATTAAGGTCCCTACCATGCACTCAATGTATTAGGACACTTTGTTTAATACAGTTTAAAAAAAAAAAAAGCAAATAATGGTAGTTAAAAAATGAAGTTACATTAACATCAAGCATTTTATATAATGTATATCTATGAACCCTGTAAATTAACCTTATTTCCGTAATACCGTTTTCATTCCAAATAAATTGTGTTGTAGTCTTGTCTGCCGGCAGATTTGCTTTTTTCTGACGCGTTAATCAATTTCAAATCCTACGTTTCAGAACTTCACCCGAAGCGAAAGGCTGAACAGCTTCTACAGAGTTTTGAGCACCAACACAGATGGACAACACGAGTTTGTGTCCACATTGGAAGGTGAGTGATGAGAACCAGTCATTGGGCGTTTTCGTCATTGTGACAGCATCTTGTCTATCTGCATCTACACAGCATATGATTTCCCCATCTACGCCACCCAGTGGCACCCAGAGAAGAACGCGTTTGAGTGGACCCGACCCTACATTCCCCACACACCTTCAGCCATTCAGACCACCTTTTATATGGCACACTTTTTTGTCAATGAAGGTATGGATGATCATTTTAAATGTGTAGTAAGTTTTTACATGTTATTTTTAGAAATGCAATGACTTATAGCAATTTCCTGCATTCTATTGCAAGCAAGAAAAAATGTCCATGGTTTCGCCAGTGTGGAGGAAGAAGAAGCGGCTCTGATTTATAACTACAATCCTGTGTACAGTGGAGGCAAAAGTGCATTTGAACAGTTGTATTTTTTTGATTAGCTGAAACTTCCCATATTTACTCACATAGGTGAAATGATCAAATATACATTTTGGTGGTGAGATAATATGAGAATGATATTTTTAAAAATGATTATTGAAGAACAAATTTTTTTTCAATTTTAAGAATAGTCAATGATCAGAAATTATTTTTAATTATTATAAATTATCAGTTTGTCAATTATTAGTATACATTATTGTTTTTGTAGAGTATTAAAAAGTGACGCTACATGACATGTAATGCAAAAAACACTTGTGCCCACAATCTCGAAACTGTGCTTTAATAAATCTAAAATTCACAGGTGTTTGATTATATGCAGTAATTTCTCAAAACACTTCTCAGCAGAATTCTAGGCAGTACCACAATTGGTGAGAACATACAAATACATTAGTAACAAATGGAGTCCAAATGCATCACTGCTGAATCCCTCAGTCGGGCAGTTTTTAAGGCTGGAACAAACCACAATTAGTTTGAGTGCGCTGGTCTCCATAAAAACACTGACCCATGACATACAGGGCAAAGTTCCGACACATAACCTTAATGACTAGATGTGACTCTGTAAGAGATAACAGCTTGAACTCAACATTCTCATATACTGTACACTGAACTCTTCATTGGTCCCACAAAAGTCTCTTCATTGGTCTCCCATTTGTAGTGTAACAATTAGAAAACAATAAATACATCTCAATCTTTCTCAGTCTGATCAACCTTCCTTTAAAACTGTAAACTTACCACACGATTCAAACTGTCAATGTATTAGGTTTATAGAAATGATACATTCAGGTTGCCTTGTAAATGCCACAGGGAAAACCGGTAGGTAAAAGCACTGAATCATCCTGATTGGCTGTTGAGCTCATTGAAGTTCTGATTGGACGCTGGGATTCTATATGGGCGACAGAGTGCGTCTCTGAAACTGCGTGAGTTGTGGGTGCCACACGTCAACAATGAAGATGAGCCTAAAGCTTTCTGCCTCCTGCCAGACTTCATGTTCAAATGAGTCGTCAAATATCAACACCTTTCCTTCATCCCACTCCCTAAAAAACATTTCAATGAACATTTACTTTAATATGCCAAACATTAAATATGTATGAGTTGCATTAAAGTGGTGAACAGAGGTTCAGGTAAGAAAGACTGAGCTCACCTGGTTTCATTTGTACAACGGATTTTGCATCCAGCAGGAGGAATAACGAGGCCGAGATGCATCCGTAAACGACAGTTAGTGGGACCAGTGTGAGGCCAAACGTGAGTCCCGGGCTGCATAACCGAGAACTTTATCTGAGATACAAAGGCAATAATAAAAGCACCAGTTTAAAGACAATGTGTATTGGAATAAACAAATCTAAACTTGTTTTGCTTGAGAATGAAAGAACAAGATGACTGCTGAGCAGATTTTTACCTGGCCTCTTTTACAACCTGTGGCTTCTGGGTAATGCGCAAAAAAAGCACAGGTTTTGGGGACATTACGGCACGAAGAATCAACCTTTCGACCTGGTGAAAGGGAATTTAATATTTATTTCTGTAATTTTTGACTTTAAGGTGCATCTAATAAAACAAATTGTTACTGTGCCATGTAATCTGTAAAAAAAAAAAAAAAAAACATGGTGACATAGGACCAAAGACTAGGATTAAGAAGTGTGCACCTTAAAGTCTGAAAAACTGTACGCAATTTGAACAACTTATTGGCAGTAAAATAATTTTGTTTTAAATGTACACACACACATTCCTCCAACAACATGTCTGATGCTCGGTTTGAACAGTAGATGATCATCTTGAACATGTCTACAATACTATTGCATTTTTGCGTTATTGAGCAGTTTGCCTAATGTAGTGGCCAGTGAGTGATTATATTAACACTAAGAATATGTGATGTGAAAATCTCCTCATTTTCAAGATCATATTTTCTATGAAAAACAGTGTATACCTTGCTGCCAGAGAGTAAACTGGCCCCAGTTTCCCTTTTCTCTTAGATTTTCATCTTCTGGTAGAAACTGCCCGCTGTTTGCGTCCAGCACAGATAACGCTTCATCTCTAATGGTCAACCAGTTGCGCTCCAACATCTGAAAACAAAGGCATATTAGTTTTAAAATGAATTGCAATTTTAACTATAATTTCTTTCTACATAGTTACACTTTCATAAGTCACAAAAACGTTCTGGTTTCTCCAGAAAAAAATATTTTATTTTAAATATTCATAATATTCAAATACTCAGAGAGCATTTTTAATCACCATTCGGAAAGAAAACTTGTCAAAACACCAATTTCTGCAAAATTAGTACAGATTCAAAAAAATCATTTTTATACTTTCAAATCCTACTTTTCACTCACACTATATGGTATGAAAAGCAGTGAATTAATTAACCGCTTTGTAAAACAAAGTACACCTAAAGTAAAAGAAAAATGAGAATGTAAAATGTTTAAAGGTACAAATATAAGTACAAGCACAAAAGGAAATACAATATAATGATTTATATTTGCAAGCACAACTAAATGTTTTTAACCTATAAACAGGGTTCCTATGGGTGCTTGAAATCCTACAGTGGAATCCGGATAAATGCACGTATTCTGGACCGGATCCTAACTTAGGTGGTTCTCCCGCTTTGTGTCTGGTTTTACACGACTTTGATTCACAGACTCCGAGAGTCAGACAGACAGAGAGACAGATAAAGTGAGTCACTATGGTCTGATTAAAAGTGCAGAAAGTGGGAAGCATCATCAACTTTATTGTTGCAGTTTTCCCTGCTTTGTTACACTTTGTAAAACTAAAACACACTTTTCTAAAAATGGAGAAGAATGTCTGATTTCTTAATTTAAATGGTTAGAATACAAATTTTGCCTATAATGTTAGTTAGGTCTACTAAAATGTAAAATGTAATTTTGTCCCAACAACACCACAAAACCTTCCCCAAGATGGTAATGTTTCATTTAGATTGTGTTTAGGCGTAGTTTTAAATATAATGTTTACAAAAACTGTATGGTGCTGGAAAAACTTGAACATGAACTTTGAAAGTGCTTGAATTTTATTTTTCAGAAAGTGTAGGAACCCTGAATAAACAACGGAAGCTTGAATTTAAATTTTGTAACAGAGCTTATGTGTCCCTCCCGCAATCATCGAAAATGTTTCACTAAAGACCCACTGAAATGAGGCCTAATATCTCTTAAGCCTTACATGACAGTTTTATATTGCAACTTTACCTTGACCAAATCTGTATATCCAGTCTCCTTAGCCGTCCACCAGGGTTGAGCATGGAGGCCTTGGACGTTATAGAGAGATCTCTGCCACACTGAAGCGAAGTGACCCTGTCTATGTCCAGCTTCATACCAGTCATAGGCCTGCGGGAGCACACATACATACAGAAATGTCTTCTTCTCACAACAGACTTCTCATATGTGTCACCTTACACTCTCATCTCCTGTTCTTTGTAATGCATCTCCGAGATGAAAGTAAAAGCGTCCATCATCAGTACCTGGGTCTCCAGATTCCAAACCCTCCTAAAACATAAAGAAAGAACCTGTAATGAGGACATCAGTATGTGCACGCTGCAGTCAGAGACAACCAAACTAGTCCCTACTACCCTCAGGTAAGGAATGCTCTCTGCAATCTTATTTTCAGATTTAAGGATGAACCCATAATGCACTTTGGCAAATCCATCTAGTGGTGCAGCAGCTAAAACCTGAAAAAAAAGTATACAATTAAAATTGTACAAAAAACAATAATGTTTACATTTCAGTGTCTCACAGTGGTTGTATCGAACCTCCTCGTATATTCGTTTTGCACCCTTGTTGTCACCTAAAAGCAGATATGCCACCCCCAGATGATTCTTTAAATCAACGTCTTCGGGAAAAATATGAACCAGCTTTTCCAAAGTGGCAAGAGATCCCCTCGTCCGGCCTGCAGCAGAAACGGTTTCAAATAAGCTTAGAGAATAAGCTTTACAGACTCTTATGGTAGCTCCATATAACAGTAGAGTGAATACCTAGAAATTGTTGTCTATCTGCACATCTCTTTAAAGTGGCTTTGACGAGATCCTTTGGTACATCAGGAAGTTCAGCTACTTCTTTGTATGTGTTGACTGCCTTCAGCAACATCTCGTTGCTACGCCTTTTCTCAGCCAAATCATCTTCTGCCTAGACATTTATGTTACATAATGCGAAGAACGAGTGAATACCAAAATGTACAGAGTTTTATTTTCTCTCTCCAAGCATTACCTGTGCTTTACCGTAACGGCATCTCGGACTATGCGGAAACTTCTGGATAAGCACTTCAAAGGCACTGAGAGATTCCTCTGTTTTACCCTACAAAATGTTGAAAGTTTACAACTGCCTAAACAGATTCATGTCTTGATTTTTTAACAGTATATAGCTTTACCTTTTTGCGCAGTTTCTCTGCATTGTTGATCTCAGTTTTTATAGTTTTGTCAAAAGTATTAAACAGCTTCGGTTTCTTCTTTGTGTCTGTCAGGGATGGACATGAATTGTGAATTTTTTTCATTATTAACTTCTTTAGGTCTGACTGAACATGTTTATGAAATACGGACTGTGCAGTCTTTTTTAGTTACACGAGAGGTCAATGTTCTGTAAATAACTGCAATGCTAATAAATAATATAAATGTAAAACAACTATACTGTTTCTAAACAACCAATTGATTCAGTTTACAATGGTGTCTCGACCAATTCTGCTTGAAAAGAAGAGAGTTGGATAAACTTTACATTTTATAGTTTTGTATAGTAGAGAAAACATTTAACCAGGGGTGTAAAGAGTACCGGACAGCTATACTTGAGTAAAAGTACAGATACTTACCGTAAAAATTACTCCATTACAAGTAACAAGTCACCGATTTCAAAAAGACTTGAGTCAAAGTAGCAAAGTATCCAATTTTAAGAACTTAAGTATTAAGAAGTATTTTATCAGATATAGACCAAAAATAGAAATGTAAAAACAAACTATTGTTTTCTAATAGAGAAACAAAATTTAACCTCAATGTTTGAAAAAAGGTAGAACAAGATAAAAAGAACAAAAAGTCAGTCTCAATCACCTAAATTTGCAAGTAGATATAAAATAAAATTCTTTTTAGTAAATGTATTGTATTATCGGATTAGTAAATTGATTTAGGGGGGTTTGTACCCAGGACGTTTGGCCCCCGGGGCTTTGGACCCGGACGATTGATCCTTAGGACTATTGGACACTCGGATGGTTAGACCCGTGACGATTAGACCCGAGTTTTGTTACACGGCTTATTAAGAATCATATCTTCGGCCTTGTTGTTTGGACTGTTCTTTAGCATGCTTTGTGTATTTCACCACACGCTTATAGGATAAACAAGTATCGGCTATTTAAGCAAAGCGGCTGCGCGCCCTGCATGAACTGAACTGGTCGAAAAGTCTGGTCACCAGTAAATTATATATGTATTATGTAAAGTTATATATTATATAATAACATTTGTAAAACACATTTTTCCTCTTCTGAGTATTCAAGGCTGGATGATTGAATCATCAATGGATGATTGTCCAGCCCTGGATGTGCTGCGTTTGCTTCGTCGTGTCGCTAGTTAAAACTCCTACAGTAGTGTACGTACATTTACGCCCTTAATTTGCGTTCTTGTGGTTTCTAATTCACAAATACTGTCCATTACCTTCAGCAGCCTATAGATGGCTATATTCGCCTCATCCGCCCAAGAAATTAACCGCGGTACAAATCGATTCTGGCTTGTAACGAGTAAGTGTAACGAGTGTGTAATGTAACATGTAACGAGTGTACAATATGTAACGAGTAACAATATGTAACGAGTAACAATAAGTGTAACGAGTGATGTAACGAGTAACAATAAGTGTTTGTTCAAATGTAGTGGAGTGAAAAGCACTGCTACTCGATCAGAAATGCAGTGGAGTAGAGAGTAAAAGTTGCTTATATTTTTGATACTCAGTGCAAGTACGAAGTAGCTAAAAACATGCTTAAGTAAAGTAACGAAGTACATTTACTCAAGTACCTTACACCCCTGCATTTAACAAATTATATTTTTATAATATAAATCATAAACCTTCTTTTAAATGCAATGTTGTTGATTGAGAGACTTCTTGAACCGTAGGGGAGACGTTTGGCTGATTTTGTGTGGACGGTCTGGAGTCTTCTGTTATGATCTCAGATGACACCGCCTCAATGGTAGACTCTAGTGGGAAACAAAGTAAAAATAAAATTGTAAATAAAAGTTCTCATACATTTGCTATCACTGCAAATTATTTTACCATGATCTGTCAAACTCTTTGGTTCCTTTTCGCTTTCCAGTGTTGGTGCCTCTGACTTTTTCACTTCTACTAAAAAAATAAAAGACAAATCAAATCAAATCAAAACAAAACAAAAAATGTTTGGACAAAAGTTAAATTCTTCATAAAATAAACAACAAGTGTGTGTACTACACAGTGCATATTATGCCAATACATCTTGTAACAACTGCAGGCTGAAAAAAGTAAACAATTTCTTTTTCTAAACTTTTTCCCCCACTATAATGCAAACACTTAAGTCCATACTTTATCATGTACGTATACATATAATGTCATAGTATACTGTCACACTAACACTTACATGTATTGATTTTGACAAGAAATTGGACCAATCTATAAACCTGGTTTGATGGCAACATCACTTGGTTGCAAAAAGGCTGCGTACGTGAAGACTTCATGCAAGTAAAGATATCACGCACTCATAGAATCAGTGCTTTGAATATATGTGTGTGTGTGTGTGTGTGTGTGTGTGTGTGTGTGTGTGTGTGTGTGTGTGTAAATAAAACTGCTCAAATCCCGGACTGGAAGGTTCCACAAATTAAGTGTCCTTTTGCAAGACACTAAGACGTTTGGTACAAGATGGTATGGGCTTTGTGTGTGTGTGTGTGTGTGAGAGAGAGAGAGAGGAGAGAGAGAGAGAGAGTAGGTGAGAGAGTGAGAGAGGAGAGAGAGAGAGAGAGAGAGAGAGAGAGAGAGAGAGAGAGAGAGAGAGAGAGAGAGAGAGAGAGACTGTATTAAGGAGTTGTCTCATACTATCCAATGTCCTTGCTTACATGACGCGTGACATCAAATTACAGTGAAACATTGATTCATTCCCATAATAAAAACAAAACAACTATTTTAATTATTATTATTATTAATATCATAGATGAAGTTATTGAAACAAAAAAAAGTCAACCAATCAAGGCTACTGATGGTTTTATTCATTAAAATAAACAGTTTTATTCACAGTCCCAGCGAGTGGTTGGCATGCAATAGTGATTTTTGTGGATGTGCACGTAAATAAGTCAAACGTGTAAGTAATAAAAATCCAAAATCAACTAAACGCTGCCCTTATTTTTAAGTAGGAGTTTAACAAAAAAAAATTTTAAATCACACAAAAATGTTCTAAAAATTCCATCAAATATAATTTCCTTGAAACATATTTTTTGTTAAAAAAATGTAAAACACTTTTCTGTTCCAAAAAAAAAAAAAAAATCCACTTTATAGTTTAAAATAAAACATTTAAATATGAGTCACAGTTTACAGAAATGTGAAAATCACACACAAATATACACTTACATTTAGTGGCAAAAACAATACACTTAAAAATATTCAGATACTTAATAAATAATAAATCTAAAATTCTCCCACCATATTTCTACAATAAATTAAGAACAACCACTAATAATAATAATGTTTATGATAGAAACATTTAATGTATCATTTTAAAATGAGAAAACAGATGATACAATCAAGAAGACTTTGCAACTTGCCGGGATACATTTACTAAAAATAAAACAAAACCACACACAATGACACCTGCACAATATACAGTATCTGCATCATGAGCTGTGGTGGCTTGTTTCTGACACAGAAATTGCAATAATTTATCTTAGCGACTGTTAAAAAATAAACATGTTCAAGTTCAATTATCTCTTAAGTAAATGTAAATTTAATTGGCCACAATTTTGACCACCATATTAGTTGAATTTTCAGTACAAAACTACTAAACGTTTTCAAGAATGATTGCAAAATTACTAAAAATAGCCCAACATTTATATGCATGAAACACTCCCTCATAAAAAATGTGACGTTCACCCACTTAATGAAAAATAGTTTCATGTACATATATTCTGAATATATAGTAATTGTACAAAAACCAGGCATCCACAAAATGGCCATTTCTGTCGAATGCCAAGTTTAAAGAAATGTACATGAACAAAATGTGACATTTGTACTGAATTATTCACAATACCAATCACGACGTAATTAGAAAGTGATAACAGTTAACTTGAGTTAATTCAACAGATTACTCCCCCCGCCACACGTTAAAAGTCCTCTAGACTTCATAGTTTCAGAAGAATGCAGTGGCTTCTATCCCTTATGCTGATCAATCAAAATCAAAGTATTAAAATGGGGGGGGTATCTGTATTCAAACAATTATCAGATTTTTCAGACGGCATTTTACGGACTGTTGATGAAATGTGCCATGATGAAAATTATCAATGAAATAATCAATGAAAATAAGTCCATTCAGACTGGCCTCAAATCTGTTGGTTTGTGTGGATCAAACATCACAGAGCACTATGTGTCAGAGTTTGGGCTACAACACTTCTTTCAAAAGAATAGCCAAAATTCCACTGGTTTCAGTCTGCTGTTACTGCCATTCATTTCGTACTTTCACGTCATTTGTTTTTCTTGTCTGAAGATTTAAGTAAACCACGAACTGACACTTTTTCTACTTCATTTTCACTTTTTGAATCGTCAGATTTAGTTTTATGTAGTTTTCCATTCAAGCTGTCCTCCTTTTCTGGTTTGGAACTCTTGGGCACTTTTTCTTTTGTTGCCTTCTCTTTTAGTTTGTCTTTTTCTTCTTCGTCTTTTTCAAAATGTTTGGTTTTTTCTTTTTCAAGTTTATCTGCCTTTAGTTTCTCAAGTTTTTCTTTTTCTGCTTTTTGTTTTGCAAGTTTTTCTTTTTCTTCCTCAAGTTTATCTGTTTGTGCCTTTTCTTTCGCTCTTTTTTCTTCATCTGCTTTTTCTTTTGCCATTTTTTCCTTCTCTGTCTTTACTTTAGCCAGTTTTTCCTTTTCTGCTTTTTCTTTCTCTAGTTTTACATTTTCTGCTTTTTCTTTCTCTAGTTTTACCTTTTCTGCTTTTTCTTTTGCCAGTCTTTCTTTTTCTGCTTTTTCTTTTGCCAGTCTTTCTTTTTCTGCCTTTTCCTTCGCAAGTTTTTCTTTTTCTGCCTTTTCCTTCGCAAGTTTTTCTTTTTCTGCCTTTTCCTTCGCAAGTTTTTCTTTTTCTGCCTTTTCTTTCGCCAGTATTTCCTTCTCTGCCTTTTCTTTCGCCAGTCTTTCCTTCTCTGCCTTTTCTTTCGCCAGTCTTTCCTTCTCTGCCTTTTCTTTCGCCAGTCTTTCCTTCTCTGCCTTTTCTTTCGCCAGTCTTTCCTTCTCTGTCTTTTCTTTTACCAGTCTTTCCTTCTCTGCCTTTTCTTTTGCATGTCTTTCCTTCTCTGCCTTTTCTTTTGCCAGTCTTTCTTTTTCTGCCTTTTCTTTCGCCAGTCTTTCTTTTTCTCTTTTTTCTTTCGCCAGTCTTTCTTTTTCTGTTTTTTCTTTCTCTAGTCTTTCATTTTCTGCCTTTTCTTTTGCAAGTCTTTCCTTCTCTGCCTTTTCTTTCTCTAGTCTTTCCTTCGCTGCCTTTTCTTTCTCTAGTCTTTCCTTCTCTGCATTTTCTTTCTCTGCCTTTTCTTTTGCAAGTCTTTCTTTCTCTGCCTTTTCTTTCTCTAGTTTTTCCTTCTCTGCTTTTTCTTTTGCCAGTCTTTCTTTTTCCGCATTTTCTTTTACCAGTCTTTCCTTCTCTGCTTTTTCTTTAGCCATTCTTTCTTTTTCAGCTTTTTCTTTCTCTAGTTTTTCCTTCTCTGCTTTTTCTTTTGCCAGTCTTTCTTTTTCCGCATTTTCTTTAGCCAGTCTTTCATTTTCTGCTTTTTCTTTTTCTAGTCTTTCCTTCTCTGTATTTTCTTTAGTCAGTCTTTCTTTTTCTTTCTCTAGTCTTTCCTTCTCTGCCATTTCATTTGCCAGTCTTTCATTCTCTAGTCTCTCATTCTCTGCTTTTTCTCTTGCCAGCCTTTCTGCTTCTGCTTTTTCTTTCTCAAGCCTTTCTTTGCCCAGTCTTGCCTTCTCTCGCTCCCTCTCTGTTTTCTCCTGCTGGAGTTTTGCTTCCGCTGCCTCTTTAGCAGCAAGAGCAGCTCGTCTCTCCTCGTCCTCCTCTGCCAATACACTACGGACCTCAGCAAGTGCAAGTTTTGCAATCTTTTTAGCTTCAATCTTCTCATGAATGATTCGTAGTTGGTCCTTTAATGCTGCTTTCAGCTTTCTCCCGATATCCCTTGTAGGAGGTTCTATGAATGAGTAACAAAGAACCATCATTTTTTTTATCATAAAGATCCTCATGCTTCTTCCATGCAATTAAACCGGTCATGCTGCAGTGCAGTCTGAAGTCCATGCCTATTTTCACATTTTCAACTTGGTTTTTGCCACAACTTGCATAATGTTCCATTTTATGATGTTTTGAAATTAATTGAATAAATGCATATGTAGTAGTCACTAAATGTTCCAATTTTATAGATGCAAAAAACACTTGCGACGGTTAATGCCATTCTCTATATTTAAATTCAAATAACTCATTTAAAAAAATCCTTTGCTTGTCCCTGGGAAGCATCCCTGACATAGCAGCACAAACATCTGATTGGGACACCAGAAAGTTAGAAACAATTGTATTAATGGGTCAGGATTATAAAAACATGCTTTTTATTGAATAACGTTTGTAAGAGGACCATTTTAACACCATTTTATCAGGCAAAAGCAAATTAAAATGAAGTGAAAACTAAACATGTTGGTTGACAACTTGCAGCAATAGCTCAAGCTGTAGTTTGAGGTGCTAGCAACACCAGGATCATGGATTGGAAATCATGACCTTTTATGTAAATCTTTGTATAAAATATTTGGGTTGAGATGAGAATTTAGAAATGTAAATGTTGACCCCAACAAATACAATTTCAAAATATTTATAATCAAACTATCACATGCTTTCATGTTGTTAATAAAATACAGCGCCAACAGCAAACCTTTAACTCTACCTTTGATTTTCTTAATTCCCACTTCCTTGGGACTCTCATCTGCATTAAAATTGATACAAACATTAAAATATTTTTTAGGAAGAAAAAAAAAAACATACACACACACACACACACATATGATATGTAAATAAATAAATATATATTTATAATGTGTGTGTGTGTGTGTGTACACAGACATGTATGTGCTGACATGCTACAGAAAAAAAAACACTGAAACCATCCTAAACTAACTCAAAAGCAAAAACACGATAGAAACAATTGCCAAAAAAATCCCTTTGAAAACGAATTTTCTAATGGCATATAGGCACTTGTTATTTTGCTAGATCAAGATTTTTCACAAAATTCCAAATTCCAAATTTGTAAGTGTGATGAAAGCAAAATACATTAATAATCATCTTATGGCAAAGTGAGAGTTTGGTCAATGGAAGTGGCACCATCAACTGGCCAATGTTTGGTGAGCATGAACGCAATTGTTGATGAGAGTGATTAAAAAGAAATATTAATTTACTGTAATTTTCACAAACAACCTTCCCCTGGGTTTACTGAGAATGGTCGGAAAAGAGAAAAAGTCCTGCGAGTGGCAATTGTATGGATGGAAATACCTAGAGACTGAACAGACTGGTCGGAGGTACAACAGTAACTTAAATAACCACTTGTTGCAAATAACCCACCATCCCGACCAAAATTGCTAAAGAATGTTTACAACACCTTGTAGAATCTGTCACAATGATTTAAGTCAGTTTTGAAAGAAAAACCCCATGATGATGTGGCTGCTAAGTGTAATCATATACAATAATTATTGCGTATATAAATGCGTACTCATTAATTCACAAAGTTTAAACATTCATTTATAATTTACAAAATTATGAAGTCACCCCACCAGCACATTTAACAGACTTTGGCAGAATTACTGACGTTACTGCATTTTTGGTACTGACTGTTTGCAACGGAACATGTTCATCGTTTCTTTCTTCTTAATGATAGAAGCATCAGCTCTACTGGCAATTTTGACCCAGGGGTGGAGCTGAACCCAAGGATGGCAGGTTGGATTCTCGGTCTGGCTGGTTATAAAACAACGTTTCCTTGAGCAAGACACTGACCCCCACATGCACCCAGAGCGCTACGGCTTAAGGCTTCCCACTACTCCGGGTGTGTGTGTAACTTAACTATTTATCAGAGCACAATTTTAATATGGTCTCTAGCGGCCATATTCACAAACTCACATAATTTTTACTTTTCTTCTGAATCAAAAGTTTTCAGAGCTTCTTTATCGTGTCTAATCAAAAAATATTGCATCACACAAAATTCTTGAGATTTGGAAGTGGAGACTACAATTTACTGACACACCCGACTGACAACACAAAAATATTAGACTACTAAATATTAGAAAAATGTGTGAATGAATTCACGTATTTGGACAGAATTGGTGGCCGATATAATAGTGATTTGATCTAAAAGAGTATTTATTATTTCTCACAGCTACTGTTCATAATCAATCCGCCACATCTTATGCTCCACTGGTTCAATCACATCTACTTTTCAAGTCAACATGCTGACAACTCAGCCAAAATGTTTCATGATGCAAGAAAAGTGCCAACAAACCCAGACCAAAAAACTAAAATGACAAAACCAAATTTACATGTCATTTTGAACTCAGTTGCTTGAACACTGTCTGCATCCTTTGAGACATCGATTCTTGAAAGCTTTTCCTTTGTGAGCACAGTAGCATTTTCTATTACAAAAGGAAGAAAGTTAGTAAATTTGATATTTTAGAAACATGCATAAAAAAATTAACTGCAACAGTTTCAAATCTCATTTAGAGTAGTTCAGAGCCACTGGAGAGAAAACCTGAGCATATTTACCTCACTTAAATAGCACTAACATCTTCCTGTTCCAAGCAAAATATTTTTCAGACTTGGAAAAAATTATGATAATTATTGAGAGTTCAAAATTTTTCTTAGTGTATGGTGAAATCACTTGTGTTTTCTGGCAAAAAAACATAATGACAAACCAGTAATAAATTAACAAATCAATCAAAAACCGAATTCACCAACCACTATAAAAATCAACCTTCCACTCTTTTCTCTCTGGGAGAAGCTACGGTCAAAAATCAAATGCACCTTGTTCCTTCAGTAAAAGACAACCCTAAACTGAGTTAAATGTTAATTTCCTCAAACTGTTTTTAATCAAGAGCCTTCAAGATATGCAAATCTCTTATCATGTGTAAAATGTACGTGAGATAAAAATAATAAAATAAAAAATGAGATGGGATAAAAACACTCACCCATCAACACTTTGGCATCTTCTAAATCGAAGTCCCCATCGCCATCTGCATCATACACTCCTCCAAGCGTTCCTTTGTTTGGCCAACCAGTAATGACATGTCACAAAAACAAACGAAACAGCTATTAACGTGCACATTGTTCACAAATACTCAAATATGCTTGGTTCACAATTAGACATTGCTGGTGCTGCTCTGTCACAATAGTTGTATATATAATAGTCAAATACGGAGTTGAGCCCCAGACGCAAATCTTCATTTCAAACCTTCAAAAGTGGAACAAGTCAATTAATCATTACTTCATAATCGAGTGTGAATACAGTGTATGACAGACTAAACAGATTTTACTTCACAACAACAACACAAACACAATCCCATTATTATAGTTTATTTCTAGTCCGACTAGAACAAGTCTGTCTTCAAAATATTACATACTATTAAACTAAAGGTGCTGAGGTGTTATTAAATCATCTTCATGGTTTATTCTTGAACACGGGAAAGAATAAACCTGCTCTTTGTAATAACAATAACACATTATTATTACTTAATAATAATGATGATATTATCTTTATTATTCTAGCTTTGAGGCAACACTACTGGTTGTCCTGAACCAAAATCCATTTGAGGGATGTTCAATACTCACCCGCCACACTACTATAGTCGACTAGGTCAAACCAAACAACTCCCACAGACAACCAGGCCCCCAGTACAGCCAGAACCACGATCCAGCTGAAGAAGGAGTTTCCCTTCACGCTCTTGTCACTCTGAACCGCTGCTTTAACAACAGAAGGCTCTAAAACACAAAACAACAATTTTATTCAATTTTAAATAAAAATCATCATTTTAGTATGCATACAGTTCATCAATAAAGAAGTGATGATAAACATCATACATTATCAAGTCAAAAATGTTGCATTTGTGAAATTTAAAGAACACACAGTAATTCATACAATTGAATCATAAAAAAGCAAATGGAAACTATATACTAAATAATCAATATATTAATATGGTGGAACACAATATTTAGTCAAACAAATCATATCATCAATATAATTATTATATTCAGTTTTCCTATTCTGAGACTACTCAGCAAAAGTTGGAAAAAATGTGTTTTGGAATGTTGATCAAATGTGATGTCACATGATTACACTAGCTACATATATTTGATGTAACAGAAAAAGTGCAAAAGACCAGGTTGCATACATTCACAAGCTTTTTACTCTTTTTTTGTACTCTTATTGAAACTAGTATTGTTTTGTACCATGGTGCAAGTACACCAGATTGTATGTTATTTTCTGGTGTAATAAAAATCTTAAAAAACGTAACTGTATCTTACATCAAAATAAATACACCTATCACAAGCAGCCACAGTGCTAAATGTCATGCACCAGAATGCATTAGACTTCACCAGCAAGGTCACTTGAATGTAGAGTGCACACAAAGACATGTGACCATTCTTCAGAATGGATATTCTTATTGACAGCTTGAAACCATGCAGTAGGAGGGGCTACATCCATCTGAGAGTGGCTTCGCAGGGTTAACAGTGTCATTGCAATTAGTCGATTACTCGAACAAGGTGCAAATACAAATAAAAACCTTCAAAACAATCAGACAATTTAAGTTAAATTATGCCTGGAACTAGAAATGGCATGATAACTTAAACACTGTCATTTCCACACTCAGGTGTATTAAAGTAGCTGGCACTTACCAAACATAGAAACATACACAAGACAATATGGATTTGCTTTTTCTCTCTCATTTGCATTAACAATACACACACACAAACACGCGCACACACACACTAGCTATATTATTCCATGTAAAGTCAATTACAAAAAAAAGCCAAAACCACATCACTCCACCTGTCAGCTTGGCTCCATCCACAGCGAGTTCTGCCATTCTTTGGGCTTTCTAGTTTCTTTCTTTTATTTGTTTTTTGTTTTTTTCAGAAAAAACCTGCAATGAAGAAGTCAAATCTTTTTTCTGCTCATATGAAGCTCCTTTCACTGGCTCAAATGCAATCTGATATATGAACTGCCTCCTGGGTATTTTTAGTGCCGTTTACACACCCTCCTCTGAACCTCATATGGAAGCTACAGTTTTAGCCAAACACACACTGACATGGACACGGAAACTGTAACTAAAAGAGGTGGGGCTAAGTGGAGGCTTGCCCAAGTCCAAGACTGTCTAAGGACTTGGACACTACATTTCCTGGGCTTCAGTGATATTCCAAATTCATGCTATTTTGGTACATTTTAATTTTTGGTAAGTAAAAATTTAACACAAAGTATTTAACCTAAAAATATAGCTAAAAACAAAATGACATTCATAAAATTACTTAAAACAAAAACGATATTAGACTGTTCTGAACAACAGGCCTTCCCTGAAAATAAAGTTTCATTAACAGACATTAACAGAGTTTAACATGCTAATTACACAAAGTCTCATTTGCATGTTTGTGGTAATGCATAGTCAAAATGTTTGTAATAAAAAAAAGGTTTTAGGATAAAGCATTATTAACTAATAACTAATTAAACAATTCCTTATGCCCTGCTGCCTTAATCCACACAACTACTTTTATTAAAAAACATTTATCCCATTTCAGGAATCACAAGTTTAAACAATATCTTGTATATCATGTACTCATGGGCTGGTTCTGAGTTCTGAGCATTTGTAAGGCACTTTTCACAGTTTTAACCGTCTCAAAGCGCACGTATGAATATGTAAGAGAATTGTTGCATTTTATTCATTTGATCGTCTGGTTGTTGCGGTTTAAGAAAAACCAAGACCAGTGAGCAACTAAGTGTCTGTGGGAGTCTACTAAGACATGTGTCTCATAAGCACAATGTCTCATATTCTAAAAACAAAATAGAAACTCACAACCTCACATCTATTCCTTTATAAAATCTTTTCCATTTCTGGGTCACAGGGAGCTATTGCCAATTCCATCTATGCTAGGCCTGAAGATGGGACACACTCCCCGTATTGAAAAACACAATTTTCCAAAAACAAATGTCACCAAACATTGTCAGTGTCAGAACAAATATAAGCTCAACTCATAACTAAACACTTTTGCAGAAAACATTGATGTTCTCAACTCACACACACCAACAGTTTTTACCACACAGTGAGACATAAACAACACTTAAAAAAACATGGTAAGCCATGGTGTTTGTGGTTCTTCTCTTTTTAAAGTTGTCACAATGAGACAAAAAACACATTTTTCTTATTTAAACTGAACTTTTTATTAATTCATGTACAACGTAGTACAGCTGTAATATGTACTATGTAAGATGTAAATATAAGACAATAAAGGTCTCAAGCATTAGAGAATTTCTTTGTTCTCTTCTCCTTTCACAATTTAAATTCAATTCAATTAAGCTTTATTTATAAAGCACTTTAAAAACAACAAATGTTGGCCAAAGTGCTGTATACGACCAATAAAACCATCAAACGTATGTTGATATAAAAACACAGAAAACAAGGAAAAAACATCTAAAAATAAAAGCAACATATAAGAATAAAAACTATAAACTGTAAAAAACAATAAAAACAATAAAAGCAAACACCTCATACCGGTTTAAAACACCATGGAAAAATATTTTTTTTAATTTAAGAGAGATTTAAAAACCGGAAGGGAGTCTGCCTGCCTAACGCTTGACGGCAGCTCATTCCACAGCTCTGGGCCGACAACTGAAAACGCTCGGTCACCCCTAAGTTTTCTCTTAGTCTTAGGCACCACCAGGAGCGAGTGGTCTGCTGACATAAGGCAGCGTGATGGGTTATAAGGCTATAGGAGGTAAGCCAGATACTAAGGAGCAGAACCATGACACTTGAAGGCAAATAAAACTATTTTACAATCTACTCGAAAATGATGAAGTGCTGCTAGATTCGGTGTGATATGCTCCCGTCTTTTCGTGTCAGTTAAAAGCTCGGACAGCAGCTGTGTCGGCAAGAGCGTGTTGGTGAGGTGGCCACCTGGTGGCGCTACTGGTGGTCGGGTTATTCTTCGGGATATTATTATTATTGTTTTTATTTCTATTATTATTGTTTATTGCTGTTTCCTTAATTACAAGATTTTCCATGTTTGCATTAATTTGATGAATATTAATCTGAAGCATTTTGGACCAGTTGTAGCCAGGAAATTTCTGGCTCAGACCAGAATAAAGAGCATTACAAATCGAGTAGTGATAAAAGCATGGATTAACATTTCATAGTGATGCAGTGAAAGAAAAGCTTTGGCCAGCTGTCTTAGGTGAAAAAAAAACTTAGCTTGACCACTGAACTGATCTGAGCGTTCAGCTTGAGATCACAGTCTAGCCTGACCTCCAGGTTTGTTGCTGTCGATTTAACAAAGGTGTTTAAAAATCCCAGGTCAACATGAACCTTGGAAGCATCATTAGGACCAAACAACAGAACCTCAGTTTTTTTACTGTTAAAATGTAAGAAGTTAAAAAACATCCAAGCCTTTACTTAATCAACGCACTGTAGACGTTGATTTGCAGAACAGGCGTTTTCCTTTTTTAAAAGTAAATAAATTTAGCTGTCATCAGCATCAAAGTGATAAGAGATGCCATGTTTTCAAAGAATGGAACCCAGATGGAGTAAAGGAGAAGAGAAGGAGAAGGGGCTCAAGAATGGACCCTTGAGAGACGCCACATGTCAGAGGTGCTACTGAGGACTTTGCAGCTCCAAGACCAACACAGAAACTTCTCTCTGCTAAATACGATTTGAACCGGTCTAATGCACTACCCTGTATCCCCACACAGTTCTCCAAGCGAGACAGGAGCAGCTGATGGTCCAGAGTCCGTGGCTAAAAGAACATCATTAAAAGCCTAGGCAGTGCTGTTTCAGTACTGTGCAGTGACTTAAAACCAGACTGAAAAACCTCATGAATATTGTGATCGTCTAAGAAAGAGCTCAACTGGAAAAAAGAAACAAAAGGGAGTTTAGAAATAAGAAATGTATTGAACAAGAAATGTATTGCAATCTCGATTTACTGTACATTCAGGCTTCTTACTGTAGGTTGTCCTCCCTGAAGGTTCTGATGATGGAGATGAGTGTGACTAAAATGTGGTCACACTTGTTCCTCATTCTCACCTAGGCATAACGGGCTTAAGGACATGTAAAATAAAGTGACTCAAACTTCATCTGTCTTGCTCTTCTTTTTTCCATCGCCTCCTTTACTCCCACATTTTAAAAAGTGTTCTCCATTTTCTCTTGACCCGTTATTTCATTATTCAATGTAGACATTTCAGAATCTCAGCAAACTAATGAATGCATTTACTCTTGCTCCTGGTAAATCTGACTGATGAGTGCTAAAATGGATGTGTAGTTCATATGGTTACTGTTTGTTTTTGAGTTTGACAGACTGAATGAAAAGTTTGAAAAAAGTAATACATTGTGCTGCCCTATCTCGATGCATTTATTCAGATAAAAAAGACCGAACTCTGATCAATTACAGTGGTTTAGTAACAAAACTTACAAACCATATATTTCACATACTGGTATAAATAACATATACGCATATACACACACACATACAGGCATGTTCAGTATAAGTATATTTACAGTATATACGTATTTATGAGTATGTATGCATGTATAAACACAGTATGTATATACAATTATACTAATATAAATGTGTTAACATTAAAAGTGTTAACAGCGTAGCATTGAATTAAAAGAAAAGTGTGATATCTGGAACACAATTTCTATTCTGAAATATAAAAATGATTTTACCCTTTTTGGCTTGGAAACGATTATTCTTCTTCGGTGCCATGTCATCGACATACGAGTTGAGAGAGCAAGTTAATCCCTTACTACACAACTTCTTTTTTAGTGATGAGAGTTTGGACGAACATAGGTCCGCTACCTACAGCCAGCGAAATGCGGAAACGTTTCTTTGATTGATGTAGATTTTGTCCAATTGAACGACTGTGTGAAATCACTAACCATCCATTTGCTAGTGGCTCATCTTGCCCCGCCCTCAAATGGAACGTGGCAAAAGTCACGCAGACGGCGCTCTCGCGAGAACTGCACATCAGTTCATTTTCAGCTTAAAAACAAATAGCACCAAATGCATTCACCCAAAATGCAAGTGTTTAAAAACATAGCATTAATTAAAATGTACTTTTCTTTTATTTTTTCCTGCAATTTTCATTTTAGTTCTTCAAACCTTATTACACATACTTTTATGCTGAAAAATCATCATGAAACACATAAGAAAATTAACAAACAGCTTCTGCAATCATTTTTATTCCATACTAATCCATAAAGGGTAATTTGTTTATAGCTTGGTATCATACAAACATGTTCCTGACAAGCAGTGCATAGTTTTTCAATGGCTTTTAAACTTTCAGTTAGGTGGTTACAATTTGTTTTTGTCTCAGTCGGTAGAGCAATGTATTAGCAACACTAAATTAAAGCCTCCATTTAATGCATACATTTTTTGAAAATATAAAATGTACTCAGAATTATCATCATAAAATTGTGTCACATTTAAAAGAAGGCTAAACTAAAAACAAAGAACTCAGTTAGTCATGATCACTTGCTCACCACTGATCCTTTGGCTCCAAAGAGTTGGTAAAACAGACATGCATGTGAAATGTGGTTTAGGTTGTTTAAAAAAAAATATTTGTAACACATATATAATCGTTTGAGATGCCACGGAGTAAATCAGATTTATGCTATAATGCTATTACTAACTTATTTTACAGACAACCTAAGCCCCTAATTAACTTTATCAGTAAAATATAAATAAAACTTATATATCATAAATAATGTATTTTTATTTTTAATTATGAGAATCTCAAAAACAATGGCTTGCAGTCTCATACTCTTTAAAGTTCAAGTTATTTGAGCTTATTCTTTATCAACAGTTTGATGACACAGAGGAGAGTAAATTCTTCAAGTCAATCTCACATTTCCTCATTCTGTCCCAGGACTATAACATTTTCAGGTTTGCACATGTTTTCCAGACCAAATGTGACCAAATCAAGGTCTGTCCACTCAGACTTCAGGAATGGAGTGATCCATTAGAGACTTCACAATGCTGCCTGACATCCTGCAGAGAAAGGCAGAAGCGGTCAATACAACTATCACTGCTGGGCACATTCAATAAGACAAGAAGGACATTTTCAGACATTTATCTTGGAAAACGACACATCAGATAAGTTGAGCTAAAAACAAGAAAAAAAACTTGAAATACTAGACATCTAACAATTCCAGAGAAAAATTTAAAGACACTCATTTGCCAAAGTTTTGTGAAAAGCTGTTCTAAATGGGGAAGTTGTGGTCCAGGGGTAGAGAGTTGGATCTGCCACACAACCACTGTTCAAACACTGATTTGGTAGTGACACAACTTCCAAATGCTCCCCGGGCGCCACGACTTAAGGCTGCCCACTGCTCCGGGGTTGTGTGTGTTCACTTGACTTGTGACGTGTATGTGCACTTCACTGGATGGGTTTATATATTTTTTTCCTGTGTAGGTATACAGTATTTTTATTTTGGATGTGAATAATTTTTGTCAAAATTGTTTTTTTTTATACTAAAGGTTAGTTTAGTGCGTACCTTTTCATCATGTGTTCATATATGACCACTGGCATGACTGTTACAGTGACAACACCTCCGCTGGATTTTAAGATGTCTGCGATTTGGGAATCCTGGTTACAGAGAAAGAAATTAACTCTCTAAAGCAACGCACCATGCTTGGTAATAAATGGAATAACTGGAGGAGCTTTACCTTCAGGCCAATGATGTTCTGACCGTTGATCTCACAGATCTGGTGATCAGTGAGGAGGCCGTTGCGTGCTGCCGAACTGTCTTTCACTATGGAGGTGATGCGACCCTTCTTATAAATGAAGCCCAGCTGCTCGTTCATATCCTTGTGGAGAGTCACCGTTCTTTCCAGCGGCCTAAAATTGAAAGCAGACAAAATGAAACAGATTTCACAGTGACAGTCACAAAGAAATACATTTGTTCATTCATTCTTTTTTCTTTAATGCACTATTACACAGTCGTCTGTGGAGATTCATAAGCATCCAGGTCATTTGATGAAAGATTGAGTCATGTCAACTGGATTTTCTTTCTCTTCTGTAACTAACAACAATCTCATTATAAGCGCAAAGGCGTTGCGAGGTTGGTGAATAGAACACTGACTAGGTGCGAACAGTTAGTTTTCATTTAGGATCGTTGATTGGACTTGTGAAGTGGTTTTGATCTTTCGGAATGATGAAAGAGCAGAATAATAAATGGAAGACAAGTCTGTGTCTCGATTCTCCTCCACTGTTCCGGAAGGGAACATTAAGCAAAAAATTCTTCTCTGTTTAACTTTGTTTTTATTTTATAAATGTTTTTATTTAGTTTTATAAAAAAAAAATGCAAAACAAGCTAATAAGTGATAATAATAATAATAATGCATTCAATTTTATTTTTGTGGCGCCTTTCGAGACCCTTACAGGAGGACACACAACATTCACACGCATTGGTATTCCACCAGTTGCCCGGGAGAGCAGCGGCAGCCAATCTGCGCCAACGTTCACTCTGATCCAGGCATAGACACCACACACACACACACCCACATTAATCTGAAACGCATGTTTTTTCTCGCTGTGGGGGAAACCGGAGGAAACCCACGCAAACACGGGGAGAACATGCAAACTCCACACAGAAAGGCCCCGACTGGCCTCGAACTCACACCACGAGTCACGATCGGAACTTTCTTGGTGTGAGGCGACAGCGCTACCCACTGCGCCACCGTGCCGCCATATAAGCACCGTGTTTCATAAAAATTGTATATACAGGTATATAATTGTATATACTGTATACAGGTAGACTATTACAAATGTTTAAAAACAATGTCAGTAATTGCATTAATGAATTCTAGTTAAATTAAAGAATTAGCTTGATAGGTATGCTTCTAGTGTTTGGAGACGAATGCCTGCATTGAGTATTTTGAAATAGATCTCTGAATAAATAATTCAAAAGGAACATGCTCATTAATAAAACAATGCTGCAGTAAACGTGAAACCGGTAGAACAAGCGCACATGTGTGTGGTGTACCTGTCACGAACAGCTAGTGTGATCCTCTCTGGACTCGCATTTTTCAGCACTTTGTGTGAGTGCTCGCTGCTCCAGCCCGCACACGACTCGCCGTTTATCTGCAGGATCTGATCGCCAAAGCGCAGTCCTGCCAGGGCTGCTGCAGTGTTCGCCTGCACCAGCTGCACAAACACTCCCTGAAACACACACAAGCGTCAGTCTATGTAACAGTATATCTTCCAAATAGTAGCCGAAAAATTATTCCGACGACCAGGTGTTCTGAAAATTCCTCCTACAGCTCAGAAGTTCCTACACGTATGTCACTGTTCAGCTGTTCGCGTCAAAACTGAATACTAATATAAATAAGTACAATATCGTGTGTGTTGTCATAAGTGTCTATGTTCATTTAGTGCATTTATCGCGCACCGCGAAGGGTAAGAACAGCTGAGAAGTGACGTTTCATTAGCGCGCATGCGCAACTTGCAAGCTAGAAACAGCTGAGCAGTGACGTATTGTGGCGCTGCTGTGAGTGCTGTGCTGGAGCAGTGACGTATGTTCTAACGCGCGTGTTACAATATATTGTACTTATTTATATTAGCATTCAGTTTTGACGTGTTTTAACGCGCTTGCGCGGCGAGCTAGCTAGAAACAGCTGAGCAGTGACGTCAGTGTAGGAACTTCTGAGCTGTAGGAGGAATTTTCAGAACACCGGCATTTAGGTAAAGACGGGCGCACTGCAGCTCTTTGTTTGTTTTATTTTTCATCAAAGGGTATTTTCGTTTGAAAAAACGCTTTCCCACAAGTTCTGCACAACACACTGCCACAATAAAGGTGTTCGTGATCACATCAGGAATTCAACTTGCATTTCGCATTTTATCTGATTATGCCATCATGATGAACTCATTGAACTTTTACAAATTGTCACATGTGCTTAACAAACAAGTGCTTCCGAGTCTCTTCCGAGCATTTTAATCAGATCTGGATCATCAATCACTCTCTCTCTCTCTCTCTCTCTCTCTCTCTCTCTCTCTCTCTCTCTCTCTCTCTCTCTCTCTCTCTCCCTCTCTCTCACTTTTTTTGATGATATAGTAGTTAAGCATAACTGCCTTTAAGCTTTAGTATTAACACTTGCTATTAAGCATAACTATCATGAGTCCTGTTGTTTTGCTCAATCAAGGCCATGACATAAATCTGTCTTGAGCAATGTGGAATATTGTTCAACCTTGTAATTTATTGTAATTTACTGTAATTGTAATTAACTGTCTAAAGTTTTTGCACATTACTGTTTGCACATGCATATATAATAGTAAATACATTATCTATTGCTTTGAGTCGAAGGCCGATCTTTCCATCCATGTCTTTACACAGCAGCACCTCTCGAACACCGTATCGGATCTCTGCCCTCTTCATCCCTGTGTCATTTCCTGTTATTGGTGCTGCAGCCCAGGTGGACGCAGATGATCCCACGCAAAGGGTCTGGCACACAAAGAGAAGCAACATTTCATATACTGTATGCAATATAGAGAAATGGCAATAATCATTTCTATGGACACATTCAGAAGACATTCTCCTTTCTACCGTCTGATTCATGACAGATGGGGCCAGAGTAACTGAGAGATTCAATCCCATAAACTCATCCAGCTCAGGATACAACCTGCCTGAATATCCTGAAAACACGTGCCATTATTAAAACTAAACACAACAAAAAATGTAACAGTAGTCAATGTTTTTAACAGTTTTAAAAGTGAAAACCAAACTTTTATCAAGCTCATTTTATTTCTTACCCATCTCTTCGGTCTTTGTGTCATAACATGTGACACTGGATTCACACTGACTTATGGAGGCTTCTGGGAGAGAGGCCTGTTTTGGTGGGCTTGCAACAAAGCTGTTCTGTGTCTACATTAACAAGAAAATAAATACATAATTATAATTTTTGCCAGAACGAGGGTTAATGACTATTAGGAGATAAATAGCATACAAAATGAGTCTGCTTGTAGTATTTAACAAACAAAAATAGGGAATAAAATGGACTAATTAATTTAAAAACATCTATGTAATATAGTAGAATGCAATATAAAATGTTTAATTAACCTGCATGAACTTGTCCACCTTCATGTCTTCAAGTGACGGATACAGTGACATTGTTATTATCGTGTTTCAAACGCCCAGGATCGATTTTCTAGGCAAACCAAAAATGCACGTCCACTATAACTTCGACATACAAAAAGCAGACAATACTCAACATTTTCAATACAGTAAGACATAAAATGCTATGCTCAAATATGCCGGTTACATCACAATCATTTGACGTCAAATGTTTATCGTTTAAAAAAGGCTGATGGCAAACGTTGACACCAGGCCTATTAAAATGTGGCTAAGCCATTGTATGAAGCACAGTGTCTGATTAAATTGATTTGATCATGTACATTTCGGCCTTTAGCGAAATTGTACGGAAATTATTACGATAATAATTTTTGAATATGCTGTACTGTATTAGCGACGCTCTAATTATACTACTATTGATTATTACAATATGACTCACACTTACCTTGGATCAGCACGGGCCGAACAACCGCCGATTTTTGTTTAGCGTTGTCGGTTAGGAATTTAATGAATCCCGTGAACGGATGTCGTGACGTTTGGCTGTGATGTGCGAGCGAGGATGCCCTGGATGAGGCAAACATTCTCGCGCATAACCAGCGCGCGCCCCCTTTCGTTCGAACACAGTAGGTGCGTGTGATCCTAACCCGTATTGTTAGCCCGTATTTTACAAGGCAAAAGTTGATAGCTACATGCTATTGTTTTCATTTCATATGCAATGAATAGCTTATAGTAAAAACTATGTACTATATTTATTCGTCAGATACGTTATATACGTACAAATGCATAAGAATAAAAAAACGGAAAAATGGAAATACAACTCCATATTGTGTGTGCACAAGTAAAACCACAGTACAAAAACAATTTAAGAACCTACAAATCTTGTCAATAAATAAGACAGGAACACACACACACACACACACACACACACGTTTTAAATAGGAATGCTTGTAATATTAATTTCTAAACATATAATATTATATTATACAATTATAAAGCATATAATTTATCAATGCTATTTATAATATTACTACAAACACTAAACATTTTAAATAGTGCCATACCAAACTACTAAGCCTTTTACGTTTGCATACTGTTTAAGTCTAGAAATAAATTTGGTTTGTCTTATGATGACATGAAAATGACTGCGTACATTAGACAAAACACAAAATATATAGAGGGAATACAGCAAAAATGAGAAACCGCATCACAAATCAATATTCAGGGAGTCAAAAGTTAACTTTTTTAAACTCTCTTACAGCGTCTTCTGTATTTGATGGTTATGTCTTGTGAGGGTGGCAGAATTCCCAATCCTGCACGTGTTTGATCAGGAAACAAGGTGGAATCAGGATCGATGAGATGCAAATCATAATGCCACAGCACCAGAACAAGAAACATTTTAATTTCATTGACTGCAAAAAAACGTCCAGGGCATTCACTGGAACCGGAACCAAATGGCATCAGGAAGTGTTTCAATCGTTGCCCGTTTTTGAAGAATTGTCTTTTGGGTTTATTAGTTTCATCAAGAAAGCGATTGTATTTAAACTCCTGAAATACAGAAAAAAAATTAACATTGAAATAACTCTTAAGCAGATGAAAAGAATGTGGACGTACTGTGGGATCAGGGTAGATGTCAGGATCCAGGTGAATAAGCTGCGGGTACAGAGCAATGTAATCTCCTTTTCTTATTGCAGCACTTCCCCCTGTCTCCAGTCTTAGAACAAAGTTTTCTTTGGCGACACGAATCATAATAGACGCACTGGACAGACGCAGAGCTTCCTCTATAATGCTGCCTGCGATGAGCACAAAAAGCATTTGTAAAACAAAATGTAGATTGCACAATATACACAACATACAATACAATTTAAGACATACAATAATTATAGTAAATGACTGCAACTGTGACTGCCTGAACGATCACCCAGGTATGGAACTCTAATTCCCACAATTCTCCGCATTACTGTTATTCAACTCCCTTTCTTTAGGTGGTGTATTGAAGAGCTTTGCCAGATAAGTGTAGATATGCCAGTCTGATATTTGCCAGTGAAGTTGATCAGACCACGAGTCCATATTGAATTTGTTGAAACTCAGAACAGTAAACATGTTTGGCATTAACCAAATGCAGCACTCCATGAGAACTTCATACCAACTGTGTAGCATAAAAGTTGTGTCATGGTTTGGGGCTGGTTAATGGCAAAACATGGTCGTCCCACCATCATTAGAATGCTTTAATTGCATTGTATTGATCAAATTAATTATTCATTAAACAATGTTAAAAAACAATACTATACACACCATTTCAAATTGTTTTACAGTGTATGGTAATTACATTTGCAAACGTAATCCTTAATTTTCTTCTATTTTGTATTTTCCCATAAACCACGTGAGTTTACCATTGAATCAAGGGTTGTATGGTTGTACGAGTTGCTTGTTTGCACAGTAAAGTTTTTGGCAAGATTTATGCCAGATGCCCTTCCTGACGCAACCTTTTTTATTTATTCGACATTTGGAACATTCGGCACAGAAGTTGGCAGTGGGCTGATTTCTATACTGTATATAGAGTTAATAAAAAAACTAGGTGATAATTTTCTTGAGTGAATTTGAACTGGTCCACTTAAAAATATTGAGCTATCGACGAACTTTGAGCAATCGACAAAGATGTCCACAATCTTGAAACTGAAAACTCTGGAAGCACACTGGCTCACCTAGAACAGTCATGGTGTCGAGCTGTTCTTTAGAAAGCTGGATTTTTTCTTCTGGGCTGTTTAGAATTTGGTCTGACAGAACCTTATTGATCTCTGCGCGAGCCGCCATTTGAGCTTCAGAAGATCTGTGGAAAACATTCACACACCTACATTTCACTCTTCATTTCAAAATGTACAAGAATCCACAATAAAAGAGAAGCATTAATAAAGCTGCGTTCATTAATTTAATTCATATAAGTTATGCCCAGATGAAATATTACAGTGCTAATTCAAACTGTAATGCCAAAATTATGTACCTCTAGTTCTTGCATGTGCATACTTACCTCAGAGTATAGTACAAGCTCCAGAAGGAAGCAGGCAACGTATTAGCCTGCGATGCCCACAGCATGCACACATGTGTGCTCGCCTTCCCAGTTTCATCCAAACACATGCGGTCAAATGCATCTATTCTGCGCTGAATCAGGTCTGAGATGCACTTGCGGTGATTAAGTTTGTCATGCAGAAACTCTTGTGTCAGTGTCCCTCTTGCCCGCCAGGCTTGATAATATAACCAAATAGGGAAGCCTGCAGCTAGAGCAGGGAATGCGTGGTCAAACACCAAAAAATCCTTCAATGCTTGCCGCATACATGGTTTGATCCTATCGGTGTGAGGACAAACTAAATCTTTTCCAAACAATGTGAGAAAACCCGCCTCAAACATGATGCGGTTTGTGAAGCTTTGGAGACCTTCTTCCTGCCAGTCATTTTCTGGTGGTAAAATACGCTCCAAAACTGCCTGCAGATTACCCAGCATACTCTGGGAAAGCTGCTGCAGTGCTGGGCCTTGAAGCGTCTGCCTGAAGATAGAGTGAACTTCTGTATAACTCTCACGGAACAGTGGAGAGTTAAAGTCAGCATGACCAAACACCTAAGAAATTCAGGACAGAACAATGGATTCTTAAAACATTTGAGCTTACATCTGTTCATTTACCCATTATCAAGTTCAAGTTCTGAGCATTTGTAAGGCCATTTTCACAGTATTAACTGTCTCAAAGCGCACGTTTGAATATGTAAGAGGATTGTTGCTTTTTATTGATTAGTAGTTGATGTTAACAATAAGGATACGAATATCACTATGACTATGACAATGACCAGTGAGCAAGCATATATGCGACAGTGGCCGTATCAGAAAGATATTTTGCAGTACTGTAAAGTTTTACTAGCTGATTGTCCTTTTAAATTGATATTTAAGGAATATGTTATGTTCCTCTGTAAGGAAGTTAAAAACAGTTGAAAAAAGTTGAAATAAAAAATGTAATTGCACAGGATGTACTAACACAAATCTAGCAAATAATTATTTGCTAATTGCTAAAAGATACTAAAGGTTTTACCACAACAAGGTTACAGTGTGAGCCACTTACCCGTCTTGAAAAATCAACTGCAAATTCGTTGAAGTCCAGGCATTGACTTTGCCGCACCACACGGTAGACAGAAAAGGGGTCTGTGACAAAAGTGTAGTACTTCCCTGTAATTTCACATGTGAAAATATTTCCATGTCTTTTTTTAGTCTCTTTCAAAAATCCCAAAGGATTTCTAGCATAATCAAGTGTGATGCCAATAAATGGCAAACTCCCATTCACCAGAGGAGGCTCTCCAATTAGTCTGGAAACAAAACAAACAAACAATTACTATTTAGATATGGATACTGCATATAGCAGGTATATACTTTGTATGACAAATAGGATATTTATTTCCGTTGTCTTTCTCGTTTAATTGGTATTTTATTGAATTTATAAATTACAGTACTGCATTTGTCTTGTTTTATCTGCAAAACTGCTCGGTGCACTACATGTACCCACATGAAATAAAGTATGTCTGTCAGCCTATCCATATCAGAGATAAAAGCATCTCATCTGGTGCAGTCGTGATTATTTTTCTGTTGGTTATAATGTCACGTTTACGTCTAAACATTACCATACAAAAAAAACACACAAAACCAAACAAAATGTTTTTTAGATGCACCAAACGAACAGTATTGCCGATAACTACTCAACACACAAAAGTCCGCGAGAATGAACTTCCAGGTAACAATAGGTACATTTCATTATTTCAACAATAGGTACGTTTCATTATCACAATTCAACTATTCGTTATGAATCAAAAGTGAACAGGTAATTTGTGTTTATAGTTCTGAGAACGGTTTTCCTGGAACACTGACCTTTTTCTCGAAAATCCTCGTTTCCACGTGATGAAAAGAACCAGGACAACCATTGAAAACAACAGAAAAACGGTTGCCATGTCGTTTCAAGTCGCTGCGTTTTGTTCGTTTACTCGAATTACCTCATACACACCTTTTTCAGAACGTCGCGTAGCAGTTTAAACGCTCGGACATGTTGACACAGCGTGTTGCCCAAGCTCGGCTCGGGTTTCAGGGATACAGTGATATATTACTTCCGTCTTTCTGTCAGCGTCAGTGTCGCCGCATGAAGACATGAATCCAGTAAATCATATGTCGCAGTATTGTCACCTATAAAGACCAATCAAAAAATCCGCATTCTACCAGCTCTGGGTCACGGAGAGCTGGAGCAGAGTCTGAACCCTGTGGCTGAAACAGCAAGTTTCACCTGAACTCCAATGGGAGGAAACCCACGCAAGCACGGGAAAAACTTACTCACGCCGCCAAGCAAGGGCCCAAACGGGTTTTTGCTGTGACAGTTCTACTACCCAGTGCACCATGTGACAATCGGTATTTTTCAATTGTCTTAATTTTATCCAGACCTTCAGTATAAAAAGTCGAAATAACTATGCTATTTAGAGTCAAGTTCATTTCAAGTTCGGTTTATTTATGAAGCGATATGTACAGTCGAATACCTTTTAAAAGCCGCTGTAATTAATATAATTTAACACAGATATGATTAATTGATTATGACATTGAAAATGCAACAGTGGATAGAAAAACAAAACTTTGTGAGGGAAAAGAGATAAGAGATATAAACCTACCTGCACCAGCCTATAACTTGGACAATTATTCTCTGGCATATTAGTCTTAGTTAATTTTTTTACAGCATTAAAAGGAATCAAAATGCAATGCAATTAACTTTTAAGTCCCTACTCCCTGCAGGAAGGGTTGTCTCACAACAAATATGTTTCACACTGTGAAAAAGTATAACAATTGTATCCAATCCAGTGAGGTTAAGCACACACGCAGTGGAGAAAACACAAGTTCAAGTTTATTTATATAGCGCTTCTCTTAGTTCGAGACCTACGCAATGTCGCTATGCGAATTAGGGGAAAATGGTCTTTAAAAAAAAATTGTACACTATTTATCTGTGTTCAAAAATTTGGAAAAAAGTGTCAGTTAAATAATGTCCATTGTCCATCGTTGTTCAGACTATGGGCTATGACCCAGCAGTGGGCAGCCTATAGCCGTGCCCCCCGGGGAGATGTGTTTCTTTTATTGGGGTCATCGAATTTATTTGATCTAACAGATTCGACAAAGATTCGACCTATTTAGTGACTAGTCAACATGACTAATAATTTATCTTGGCTGCAATTATCTTGGCTTACATTATGACAATTATAATAGTGCGATTGCAGCTGCTGTGGTAGAATGGTTGCTCAAATAATTAACTGGTTTGCTCTGCTTTTTTTGGCAAATACCGTATACTCTGCAACAAAGAAAATAAAATACATATATCAAAGTTTGTCTAAAAGTTGATCATGGAAAAACATAGTGTGCATGTTTAAACAACACCTAAATTGTGTGTGTGTGAGTGTGTGTGTGTGTGTGTGTGTGTGTTGTATACAATTTCTTCACTATGGAACAAATGTAGGCTTAATAAATAACACAATTAAGAGTTTCTTTCTTTCTCGTTCTTTTTACTAAATACAACTACCTTTCTAATTGATAATCTATGAGCTTAAATACACTTTATATGTATATTATGCATAAAAATTACATGTAAATGTAAAAGTGATAATTTACAAGTTTAGCAAGATATGTAGGCAATGGACTGAATTTCCCAATAGTTAACCCTAAGAGTAAACTTCTGAATTGTAGCAGTTTGTGTTGGGGTAAGTTTAGTTGTGTGTACATTTCCTCAAATTTCGTTACACTTTTGAGTAACTGTGGTTGCCAAATAACTGTTAACTGACACACACACACACACACACACACACACACACACACACACACACCACACACACACACACTCACTTAATAATTTTCATTAAAATGGGATTTTAGTGGGAAAGGGAATATTTGGACTTGGCATTGGGGGAGGGGGAAGAGAACTATTGTTTTTTCATGTATATCAGTACTGTAAGTGTGTGTGTGCGTGGGGGGGGGGTGCGTGCGTGTCTGTGTGTGTGTTTATTAATTATTATTATTTTTTTTACGGTAAATTATAACCTGCAATCACCACTAGAGGCCACTCGCAGCTTGACTATTGATGTACTCCAGCTTCTGTTTTTTTGGCCTTTCAAAACTTTGTACATACTGTACCATCAAAGGCTGCCAGAATGCCAAATGCATTGATTTATTTAGTTGCATTAATTTATGTTAATTCTACTTTTCTGACTATAATTTTCAAAGCCTGGCAAATGTATTTGTTTCGTTTGTCTCTGTAGAAAAAGAGAGAATTGACAGTTCTATACGTGTCGTAAGCCCAGTTTTTAACCCAAGAATTGTATTTTCTTCCATCACTGAAATTGCATCTCTGGCATATTCACCCACGTGTCGTGACTCAAAGACGTATCTGCGTTATAGGCTGCTGTATAATCTTATGCGTGCTTCGTTAACCCTTACACATCTCCAAAGTCTCCAAATCAGCATGATTCAGGGTTGCTTAGCAACACTTCGGATTGTAACTCTTTTTTTTTTTTTTTGCTCCTTATCAAAACAATTTCTTTTTCTAAATGTACATCCATAGACAAACATTTCCAGTGTTAATCTCAAATTGTACTAAAATAAATACATTCGCAAGGTTAAATGATGATTTCCAATCATTTTCAATTTACAGCGTAGATCAGGGGTACTCAATAGGCGGACTCCGGTCCGCATCCGGACCCAGACGCGATTACTTTTGGACCGACGGCAAAACCAACATGCTGCTCTTGTGATCAAAATGAAAAAAAACCAAAGGCGTTTTCAGTGGTCACGCAATTTCTATTCTGCATTGTTCATTCACACACACGCACCAACGCAAACGAATATATTCATAAATGTATATAATTTTTCTTGAATGATTGTGCTCGTTTTAGCTGCGGCATTTGTCCAATCACAGCCGCTGTAAGAGCAACGTGACAACTACGTCATCTGTTTGCGCTCTGGCGGCATTCAGTTACTTTAGAACACGGCCGCGGCACTTAGTCGCTCAGGTCTTCAGGGTAGCCAGGCGAACGGGCGCTTTGTCGTTTGCGTAAATCGAGAGATTTTTTTAACCTTAAAGAATATGGCGAGCTCAAAGCTGGCTGTCGATTAGAAAGAAAAGTTGACTTTGAAAACTGCGAGTTTAAGAGTGAGTGGACAGAATAATATGCATCCGCGCGAAGCAGAAAACCAATGTGTTTAATCTGCAACGAGTCGGTCACGATCGTCAAAAGTGATCGTGAAATGCCATTTATTAATCCAAGCACGCACAATTTGAACAAATTATACACACACACACACACACACACACACACACACAGGCAACGAACGTCTCACATGTGTCTAGGACAACACAAGACACCTTTCTCTAATGCTGAAATAGTCAATGAGTGTGTGAGTGAAGTGGTGACTGCTCTCAAAAGGATAATTCACAGATTGTTCACTTTGTCAGATTGTTTGATGAAGAAAAAGGAGGTGAACAATATTGTGTCAAATTTATGAAGATTTTGGGTCTTACAAACCTCACACAAGGAGGGATTACATTTATGAAGTAGTGACACAGACTCTTAGAGATCGAGAGATTGACCTGAAGCATGTTGTGTCTATACTGATGACGCGCCATTCGCATATCGGTTCATATTTGCAGCTTGACTGATATTTTTCCGGACCTCGGACTGAACGGAAATTTCGTAAGTGGACCCTTCAAGTTTATAATTGAGAACCCCTGGCGTAGATAGAGCTGCTCATCATGTTCATTTTCGGGAACAACGTTCATAAGACAAACGCTTAGAGAACAAACAGTTCTTTGTATACTCTGCATATTCTGGTTCTCTTTAGCTGTGTTTGACTACCATGACGAAGGCACTGACTATACTGAAGTCCAGGGACTTATCTGGGTTGAAGTGTCTCAAAGTGTATGTGCTTCAAGCAATAATTACTTAATTACATATTATAGTATTATAGTACATGTAATCTTATTTAGGAGAAAACGGGACATGCTGCTTAATTGGGCAGGCTGGTTAATTGGAATAAAGTTAGTCAATCCTGATGTGTCCACTGTCTTAAGTGAGTAACAAGAAATTAGATGTCTGAACAATGTCTGCTTGCGGTTTTCCAAGGATGGTTGACAAATATGCAGATTACCCATCCTTGAACTGTCACCTTATAGTGATGGAGGGGTTTGCATTGCATTGCAATGTTCTAGGAGCTATGTTGTCTGAGGGTTCAAAAGCACCCAGAAGGGCCAGTTCCTAGTTGACAGGCCATACTAAACGCAGTTCATAAAACCTCTTTCATAAACAACATTAAAGACATAGCTATCGCCCAATTTGGCGTCATTGCTGCCCCACACTGTGGCCAGGTCTCAATTTGTAATATTTATGCGAGCGTCTGGTGGTCAGGCTCTTGATCACGGGACCCGACCGGGCTCAGCCCGGATGCCCAATGTGAGACCACACTCCAGAGCTCCACTCTTGAGCTTGTACTGAAGGCTTTAGCAGTACCAGCTAGAAATACTTGGGCTTACTTCCAAACATCCTGTAGTTGGGCATCTGGAACACAGCTCGTCGAAAGAAGTTGGACCCTTTCCACACTAGAGTTGCCTATGTCGAGAGGCAGCGAGTGGGAGTGGGCTGCTTGCTCCCCAACTCAGTAGCCATGTGTTGAAATTCTCCCCACTGGACGAGAGAGTTGTTTCCCTGTGCCTTTGTGTGGGGGCTAGGTTTCTCACTGTCATTTGTGCTTATGCACTAAATGAAACATCTTCCAAAACCATCATCAAAATTGCGCAGAACAACCAACGCACTGATTTTGTAGTGTTAGAATGCCAGAGGAGACTGGCATCAGTGAGCCGGGTTCTCCCTAGGGGTATTTTCTCGTTAGAGAGGTTTTTTACCTGGCCACTGTCTCATATGAGCTTGCTCACTGGTCATTGTCATAGTGATAATCATAGACATTTTCTTAACATCAACTACTAGGGAATAAAAAGCAACAATCCTCATACATATTCACATGTGCGCTTTCAGACAGTTAAGAGCGCCTTACAAATGCTCAGAACTTGAACTTGAACATGAACAGAGAAGGAGTTTGGTTTGCATTACCCATAACAAGTCAAACCTGTTCCCAGGGTCCATGTCATGTCTTGTTCAAGTTCAAATTTAGTTACATATGTCACAAATCCCCTCTTTGCCATCCCTGACTCCGCCCCATGACTTAGTTTCTCTGCCGCACACCTGGTCCTGGTTGTGATCAGGGACACTATCTGTATTCTGTTGTCCGTCGTGCTCCCTGTCTGGTCTCGTCAATGTGCGTTGCACGTTCCTTGTGAAGACTGTCTCTCAGACCCTCTATGTTTGGACTCTCATTTCCTCGTGGTTTCCCAGATCTGTGTTTTCTAGTTCCCTCGTCTTCTCGATTACCAGTGTCCGTTTCTCGTCCTGTAGAGTGATTCCCTGTACATCATTAAACATTGAACCACTTACCTCGTGTTTAGATTTCCTCGTCACTCTCGCTCCTTCCTGAATAGCGAGTGTGACAATATAGCGCTTTTCTTTTTGACAAAAGAATTAGGAAAAAAGTCTTTAAAGAAGAAAAATGTCCATTGTTCATATGTGTTCTAAATTAGGAAAAAGAGTCAGTTAAGAAAGAAAAATCTATCGTCAATCGGTGTTCAGACTATGGGCTATGACCAGAAGATCAAGCTAGATCATAGACAATGGCTAGGAAAACAAAATCTCTCTGGAGGGGTGAGGAAAAAACCTAGGGAGAACCTGACTCTCTGGTGCCAGTCTCGTCTGTTGTTCATGATGAATGAGGGTTAAGAGGAGTGTGAGATTTACAGACACATGAGTTTGAGGTCAATTTTGTCATGGTCTGAAGCCAAAAGGCAAAGCTTTCAATTTACCCCTCAGTCCACATTCAACCCCTCACCTATGGTTATGAGCTTTGGGTCATGACTGAAAGGACAAGGTCACGGATATAAGTGGCTGAAATGAGTTTAATTTGCAAGATGGCTGGGGGCACCCTAATGGATGGGGCAATGAGCTCTCACACCTGGAAGAAACTCAGAGTAGAGACATTTCTCAGAGTCAGCTGAGGTGGCTTGGGCATCCTTTTCCCATGAAAGAGACTTTGACTCGTGTCCGAGAGGTTGCAGTTTGCAGAACCCCTCCAGTTGGTTCTACAACTGAGAGTTCTTGAGCAAGACACTGATCCCCACTTGCCCCCTGGGCACCACGGCTTAGGCTGCCCACTGCTCCGGGTTTGTGTGTGTTAAAACTGTGTTAAAACATACAACACGGGGGGCGCTCGCGAGTACCGCATGGAGTAGACGCGTTTTTTTGGGCTCTCTTATATCCCCTAAAATTTTATATTCTAACCGAAATTGTGCTATAAAACTCCACGCAAACGCGACTAATATACAGGCAGACGCGATGCCCAGAGCGAGAAAGAATAGAAAGGGAGATCTAGCAGCGGAGGATTCCGATGACTACGCGACGGAACAGTGCGATGTCGCGGAGATGGCTGCCTGTGGGACCGAACAGGTACAACTGACTGACATTATGGAGGCAATCAGATCCATGAACGCCTCCATGAACGAAAAGTTTGGTTCCTTGGAATCAATGGTGTCTCAGGCAATGGTTTCTCTGTCTGAAATCACGTCTCGCATAACGGAACTTGAACGGGCGAGCACAGATTACGAAGGCCGTATTTCGGAACTGGAGGCCCATATACGTGACTGGAGCGAGACATGCAAGTCTTTAACCTCAAAACTGGACGATATGGAGGGACGCTCACGGCGACAGAACATAAAAATTGTAGGTTTACCAGAGAAAGTCGAGGATGGTCGTCCGACCCAGTTTGCCGCTGATTTTCTGGTTAATCTTTTGGGCGCTAGCAACTTTACCACACCGTTGCAAATAGATCGGGCGCACCGCACTGGCCCGTCTGGCAATGCTCAGGCTCGACCTCGCACTATGGTGGCCAGACTTCATTATTACCAGGACAGGGAGAAGATTCTGCGATTGGCACGGCAGTCATCACCGCTCTCCTACAAGGGCACGCGGATCATGATATTCCCCGACTTCACATCTGAAGTTTTGAAGCAGCGCCAGGCATTCAACGGCGTTAAGAAGAAACTTAAGGATGCCAATATCCGACACGGGCTGCTTTTTCCTGCACGGCTGATCGTCACGCACAAGTCGGGGAGACACATATTTGATTCCGCAGAGAAAGCGCAGGCTTTTGTGGATTCTGTAATTCTGGAGGAGGACTCTATGTAAGCATGACGTTCTGACTGGTACGCTGTGCGCTCTGAGACGATAAATCTACGGGTTTCTAACTAATCACGGACGTGAAGTTCACACGCTGTTTTCATCTGCTGAACTTACGGGTTTGTTCTCCAATAACTCCGAAGGTCATTGTTCCGCTAAATACATGTTGAAGTCGTGTGTCGGTTTGCTTACGTTTACACATGTGTATACGGTACATAAATATATAGGTTATTTTCATTTATTCTAATTATTCATGGGGATTTTAACGAGAGTTTTTTTTGGTGGTATCTCGGTTATGTTGATTATCTCTGTGTGGCTCCTTTGCTTCACCGAGCTTATGGGTTTTTCTCTTCAGGACCGCTTGGTTTGAGGAAGCGGTCGGGGAGGGGGGAGGGGGAGGAGGGTGTGTTTGTGTTTGTGTGTTACTGTTAACCCTTCACTTTATCCGTACAATCCGTTCTTTGGTTGTAATCACCTTGTAAAGTGGTGCAGAGCCCGCGGTGTCGCTATTTTGTTCCGGAACTCCGTGCTGTTTAATCATATTTCCACAATAACAGATCCCAATGGTCGCTTCATTATAGTTACAGGGAAAATAGATTCTAAGCTTTACACATTTATAAACCTTTATGCGCCTAATTTTGATGACCCTGCTTTCTTCAGGAGGGTATTTAATCTTCTATCTCCTATTACTGCCACTCGTATTATTGTAGGTGGTGATTTTAACTGTGTTTTGGATCCAAAGATGGACAGGTTCCCTGCCCGATCTGATCCGTCATCTCACTCTAGGTCTGTTATAAACAATTTAACCACCGAGTCATTAGACTTGGTGGATGTTTGGAGACTCCAGCACCCAACCAGTACAGAATACTCATATTTCTCCCATGTCCACAAATCATATTCTAGAATAGATTATTTCCTTATCGATTCTAAACTACTGTCAAACGTTTCGTCAAATAAATATAATAATATTTTTTGATCACGCAGCTGTAACTCTTTCGTTTAGCTCTGGACAGACGAAGCCTAGTTATAATTGGAGACTCAGTGCCTCCCTTCTCACAGATTAAAAGTTCTGTCAGTTTATTTCAAAATCTCTGTCGGAATTTTTAATCATAAATGACAAAGGTGATGTGTCTGACTCAATACTGTGGGAAACTCTCCAGGTTTCATATGAAACCCTTGTTCCCTGAGATAAGGGAACGAGATGTCACATAAGGGGAACAACGTTTCCCGACCAAAACTGAAAGCTAATAGAACAACGCAGTGAAAACTGCGGCAGTGCTGACGATCCGCCCCTGGGCGGAGCCCTATATAAGCACGGACTCGGCGGCACTGCCTCAGAACAATATCTGAATGACAGGAGGCCTCCCCAACCACCCCTAATCCTGCCCCCCCTGTGGCAACATATGTGACATCTCGGTCCCTTATCTCAGGGAACAAGGGTTTCATACGAAACCTGGAGAGTTCCCTTTCGAAAGCGAACTTCAATGTCACATAAGGGGACGTAATTCAATCCCCGCCACAGGAGGCAGTTCAGACCGTCCAGCGCCCCCCGCACGAAGAACGCGCGGATCAAGCGCCCAACCCCGGAAACCCTGGGACGACCAGCATGAACACTACCGAGTCGCCGACTCAGCCGTTTCAGCATCCACCTCTAGCGCCGACAACACATGCGGACCGAACGAGGAAAAATCAAAATTATAGAACCTCGCAAACGTCTCACTTGACGCCCAGCCTGCAGCCTTGCAGATGTCGCCAAGCCCCATTCCCTTCACCCACGCCCATGAGGACGCCAGGGCCCTAGTGGAATGTGCCCGCACCCCTTCTGGGCACGGCAGACCTTGCAGATCATAAGCCAGACGAATCACATCTACAATCCAGTGTGACAAACGCTGCTTAGACAATGGTTCCCCTTTCTTCGAACCAGCGTGGCAAACAAAAAGCTGCTCCGCCAATCTGAAAGGGCCAGTTCTGTCCACATAGGCCCTCAAGGCCCGAACAGGACAAACCGGCGAGTCACCTGACCCAAAGGCCCTGATGGTGACCACTTGATCCCTAAATGGCGTAGACAACACTTTAGGAACATAACCATGCCGAGGCACAAGCCTCAACATGCAATCTCCCTCCCCAAACTGCAAACAACTGGGGTCAACCGAGAAAGCATGGAGATCCCCCACGCGCTTCTCGCACGCGAGAGCCAGCAGGAACGCTGTCTTACCAGACAACAACTACAAGCTAGACTCGCCTAACGGCTCAAAGGGAGGGGCAGCCAAAGCCCTGAGGACCAAGGAAAGGTCCCACACAGGGGCCAGCCTAGGCAGGGGCGGCTGCAGCCGCCTGGCCCCTCGTAGGAAACCAGCAATCAACCTGTGCTTTCCTAACGAACGGCCGTCCACGTCCCCACGGTGTGCAGCAACTGCTGCCACGTACACCTTCAGAGTAGCCGGCGAGCACCCCGCCTCCAGGCGCTCCTGCAGGAAAGACAGAACCGCCTGCACAGCACAAGATTGAGGACAGCTACCCGCGGCTTCACACCAGTCCACAAAAACACGCCATTTATAGTCATAAAGGCGCCTAGTGGAAGAGGCCCTGGCCTCCAGGACCGTATCAAGAGCCAAGGGCTGGACAAGCCGTCGCCCTCCAAGGGAGCCTGCGTCAGTGAGAAAAACACTGCGCAGTGCGCGTTCTCTTCCGACGCGAACAGGTCCACCTGGGCTTCTCCGAAGCGTTCCCAGATGAGGGACACTGCACGCGGGTGGAGCCTCCATTCCCCATGGACGATCCCGCCCCTCGACAGAAGGTCCGGGCCGGTCTCCGGTCTGCCCACAGCAACAGCTCCCGTGACGCAAGGTAAAGAGAGCGCGAGCGAACACTGCCCTGGTGGTTCAAATGCGATACCACGGTCATGCTGTCTGAACGCACCAGGACATGACTCCCCTCCAGCTGAGGGAGGAAAACCCGAAGTGCATGCGCAACCGCATCGAGCTCCAACCGATTGATGTGCCAGCCGGCCTTCCCTGCCAACCAATCCATGAATCCAACTCCGCGCCCAGAAAGGAGATGACCCGTGAAGGCTCGAGTTTGCTCTTGCGAAAATTCACATTCAAACCCAGCCTCCGTAGATGACGCAGGACGTCGTCCTTCTGCTCGAGGAGCGTTACGGGGGACTGAGACATGAGAAGCCAGTCGTCCAAGTATTCGAAAATCCGAACACCCCGCAGCTTCAGGGGCCTCAACGCAGCCTCCACACACTTTGTGAAGGTGCGCGGGGCAAGCGCAAGGCCGAACGGCAACACCTTGAATTGAAACGCCCTCCCTTCGAATGAGAAGCGGAGGAAGCGTCTGTGTCTGGGCGCTATATCGATGTGATAATACGCGTCCTGAAGGTCTACCGTCATGAATACGTCTCCAGGACGCACAAACCCCAGTATCTGCTTCAAAGTCAACATCTTGAAAGAGCGCTTGGCTAGAGCCCTGTTCAAGGGGCGCAGATCCAGTATCGGCCTCATAGTGCCATCTCGCTTCGGAACGAGGAAATAACGGCTGTACAAACCACTGTCCCTCTCTCCGTCCGGAACCGGCTCAATCGCCCGCTTCGCCAGCAACGTCGCGATCTCCGCCCTCAGGAGCGGCGCGTCTCGCGCTGGAACCTGCGTCTCCAAAACGCCGTTGAAACGTGGCGGCCGGTGCCGAAACTGGAGGACGTAGCCTCGGCACATCGTGGACTTTATCCACGGAGATGCGCGCGCCAGGCTTGCCCACTGGTCTGCACAATTCGCGGGGGAAAGCCTCAACCCCACGCGCGCTTCCTCGGCCGAGCGGCACGCCGCGATAGTCGCGTTCATATCGCCGCTGGCCGAGGGAAAGACACTCGCGCCCACTAACCTGTGATTGCCGGTGCGCTGCAGTCCCGCCGCCGCTGGTGGAGAAGTTACACAAACACACGGAGTCACAGAACCAAGAGCTTTTATTTTTACGGCACCAACATGCACAAAACACACTCTCTTCCCACCCTGTGAGCCGGAACTACTCGGTGGGGAAAACGCCCGCTTCTGGGCTCGCCGAGAGTCAGGAACGCTGAACGGGCCCGTCGGAACCACGGGTTGGCCGTTGAGCGCGGCCCGCGCCGCGCCTCCTCTGCGCCGGCGTGCCCGAACTCTTCACCGGTGGTTCGGGCCTAGCGGCCGGCCGCTCCCGCGCCACATCGGCGTAAGGCCTCGCATCGCGGTGAAAAGCCGGCAGCGGACGCTCGCGCTGCGATGGCTTCTTCGGCTGACGAGCCTCCCTCCGCGGAAAAGCCTTCCCGTACGCCTTGGAGCTCCTCTCCGCCTCAGAGCAGCCCTCCGCGATCTCACCAGCTGCCGAACCGAAGAGGCTATCGCCGGACAGCGGCGCATCCAGCAACGACCGGCGAGCCTCCTCCTTGATGTCCGCCAGATTCAGCCAGAGATGACGCTGAAGAACGACCAAGCCGGCCATGGTCTTGCCCAGGCTCTCGGCGATGCGGCGAGTGGACTCCAACGCATAGTCGGTGACCAGCGCGATGTTCTGCAGGCTTTCCGATTTTTCATCTCTTAGACGGCTTGAGACGAGGACGAGGAGCGAGGCCTGTGCGTGAAGAGAAGCGGCCGCGTAGCTAGCCGTAGCGTAGGCCTTCTCCGCGATGGCCGCGGTAACGCGGCAGGGCTTGGACGGCAGAGAAGGGGCTCCCCACTGCGCGTCGGGACACAGATGCGCCGCCATCTTCGGATCGACGCGCCGGATGCTGCCGTAGCCCACCTTCTCGCCGCCCTCCACCGAAGACAGAAGCTGTAGGCCTTTTGGACGGGCCTTCGCCGTGAAAGGATTATTCCACGAGCTCGCCAGCTCGTCGTGGAAGAACGGAGCTCCCTTGTGGGCCGCTGGTCGAGAGCTGAAAGTGCGTAGCCCGCAGCCGTCCAGGAGTTTCTCCGGCTGCGGGCCCGGGGCCTCCCATTTAATCCCAGAGATGGCGACGGAATCGCCGAAGAACCCCAACAGCTCCTCCGCGGTGGCCACATGGTCTTGCGTGCGCGTGGCGTTGTCCTCACCGGAGTCGCTCACCTCGTCCAGCGAGGCCAGGTCCTCATCCGGCGAGAGATCGCGTGCTGCCCGCGACGAAGACTCACGCTCCATCTCCTCCAGCGAGCCCCAAGTGTGAGCTGCCGTCGCCCCGACCGGGGCCGGGATGGATCTTGACGGCGGCCGAGAAGCGTCGACCCTGCTCCAGATCGCGCCGAGGGTAAGCTCCCGACAGTCGATGCAGTCGACGCTCTTGTCCAAAGCCGCCAGTGCATGCTCGGGGCCCAGACACCTGACACACAAAAGATGCGTGTCCAGTGGTGAGATGAGGCCCGGGCACGACGCACATGTTTTCTCGACAGCCTTGGCCGTCGAACGCCCACGTTTAGTCGCCATAAGCTAACAGTGTCGTGAAGAATTTTGTTCTGAGGCAGTGCCGCTGAGTCCGTGCTTATATAGGGCTCCGCCCAGGGGCGGATCGTCGGCACTGCCGCAGTTTTCACTGCGTTGTTCTTTTAGCTTTCCGTTTTGGTCGGGAAACGTTGTTCCCCTTATGTGACATTGAAGTTCGCTTTCGAAAGGGAACACTGAAAGCTGTTTTGAGGGGACAGATTATCTCCTATGAATCTACTGCTAAGAAGCTCAGAGAGAGACGTTTGGTGGAGATTGATGCACATTTGACCCAGCTGGAGAAAACCTTTAGAGACACCGCAGATTCTTCAATTCTTAAAAATATTTGGTCCCTGAAATATAAATACAACAAGATCACTTCAGATCAGACAAATAAAATGTTATTGAAAATTAGGCAAAAACACTTTGAGCTTAGTGAGAAACCAGACAGATTATTGGCCAGACAATTAAGAAGCTCTTATGCTAGCAGAGCAATTCATAGCATCAAAAGCAGAGATGGTGAAATGTTGACCAACCCAAAAGATATTAATAAATGCTTCATGGAATTTTATACTGACTTGTACAAGTCAAAGATGACTGCAGCACCCGAGGCCATTGCTGACTTTCTTCACTCTCTCCCTCTTCCGAAGCTAAGTGAGTCTGATCAGGAGAGGTTGAACGCTGACATTACTCTGGCAGAGGTATTGGAGGCTCTGAAGGCCTTTCCCCGAGGAAAGGCCCCAGGTCCCGATGGCTTCTGTATTGAGTTTTACCAGAAAAATTCTGGGATAATCGCTCCTTTGATGTTACGCATGTTTAACTATTCATTTTCTGAGCAGAAATTTCCTTCCTTATTTTACTCTGCTAATATTTCTTTAATACATAAAAAGGTAAAGATGAGACTGATGTGGCATCATTTCGTCCTGTTTCTCTTCTCAATACAGATTTAAAAATATTCACAAAAATTCTGGCGATCAGACTGAACAATTGTATCACATCTATTATTCACCCAGACCAGGTAGGGTTTATTCCAAATAGATTTTCTTTTTCTAACGTCAGACGTCTGTTAAACATAATATATTCTGAGCAACATTCTCTCTCTAAATTAGCCATCATTGCATTTGATGCGGAAAAGGCTTTTGATCAGGTCGAATGGAAATACATTTTGAAAACTCTGGAAGGATTCAGTTTGGGCGACAGATTCTCCTCCTGGGTCGGTATGCTGTATCACCATCCGTGTGCAACCGTTCTCACTAATCTTGATAAATCTCCTCAGTTTGAGCTGCACAGAGGGACTCGGCAGGGTTGTCCACTCTCGCCCCTTTTATGTGCTATCGCCATAGAACCACTAGCAATTGCCATTAGACAAAATGCTGCGATTCCACCTTTGAGAATAGGTAACGTTGATCATGTCATATCTCTCTATGCTGATGACATACTACTGTATTTATCAGATCCTGAACACTCTGTTTCTCCGCTTTTGGATTTGTTAAAGACATTTGGCAACATCTCGGGTTTCTCGGTCAACTGGAAAAAGAGTGAATTTCTCTCTATCGGCAAAGAGTTAGATCAGTCAGTTCTTCAGAGCCTTCCATTTAAAGTTGCAACTGACAAGATTGATTATCTCGGCATTGTGATTACCAGGAACTTCGCAGATTTGGCTAAGCTTAACTTTTACGTCCTACTCGAGAATTTAAAGAAGGATATAGAGAGATGGAGGTCACTTCCCATATCAATGGTTGGCCGCATAAACGCCATTAAAATGGTCAGCCTCCCTAGATTTCTATATCTTTTTCAAAATGTCCCGTACTTTCTGTCTCAATCAGTTTTCAAAACATTAGACTCTGTTATTATGCATTTTATTTGGGGCTATAAGCCGGCACGTATCTCCAAATTTCATTTGTACAAACCTAGAGATCAGGGCGGTCTGGGTCTTCCTAACATTCGTCACTATTATTGGGCAGCAAACTGCAGGAGTTTACTTTTCTGGCATAATTCTTTTCCAGGACAAATTTATGACGACGCTCCCCTTTGGTTGGCAATAGAACAGGGGGATCTTCCCACCTCTCTCTCTGCTTTGATTTTCTCATCACCACCTCCTAACAAAGACTTCCCTGACAACGTTATTATAAGGAACCTTTTTTTTTTTTTTACTTTTTTCTTTTTTTCTTTTCTACTTGTCAGTCGTGTTATATTTAGAAACAATAAAAAAAATCAGAAGCTGCCTGTTTTTAATTCAAAAAGCTTAATTTTATTTAATTACTAAAAATACATTAATCTGTTCGTTGAAGCCTTGTAGTGCTGAGAGTATTGGAGTTATTTCCAAAGTTTTCTCATAATGTGTGCTTATGAGCAAGTATGCATGTCTTGCCACCAATCATAGAGAAGAGAATCCTGGCTAAATTTGTTATGAAAACCTACATTTATTGAGTTACTATACAGAAATAAGAATTATATTATTATTCATTGTATCAGTTTAATTAATGGTTTTTAATGAAAATGAATGGCTATTCCAATAGCTATTTTTAATCACAGACATCAGCAACGTGCACTTGACAAGTCTTTGTTGCATTTTGCCCATAAAAAATGTATTTAAAAGAATTTAAGAACATATATTTAACAAGTGTTTTTTAATAATAATGCTTTTTCAGTAAAATCTTTATTTTATTTATTATATGGTTTTGAGAATAGCAAGCAATTAGAATCTCTATTTTGCTACAGTATTCATTTTAGCAGCATTTTAACTCCTCATTCAGTAGACCTCAGTTTTCTGTCTCAGTGTTGGGAGTAACGCGTTACAAAAGTAACATATTACACTAATATATTACTTTTTGCTGTAACGCGGTAGTGTAACTTATTACTTTTAGTATTTTCAGTAATATATCAAGTAAATTTCAGTAAATCAAACATTTAATATTTCCTGTTCGCAAATAGACCCGCAAGTCATTCGTTTTGCTTTTCGCTGGTGGAGCGTTGTATTTTGTAACGCTGCTCTGAGTTCGAGGTGTGCAGCTATTGGCTCTGAGCCCGAGGTGTGCAGCTATTGGCTCTGAGCGCGAGTTGTGCAGCTATTGGCTGTGCTCTGAGCTAGCGGCTGACGGCTGTGGCTCTGAGTTAGCGTCTGAGCATGGGCCAGTCACGCACTCGCGGCAAATTTGAACATTTAGTAAACAACAGCCGAAGGTACATTTGCGAGATGGTCTTATGCGCATTGTTTCAGTTTTGTATAAAACAAGAACATTGTAATAATAATAATAATAATAATAATAATAATAATGAGTATTTGTAAGGCGCTTTTCACAGTTTTAACTGTCTAAAAGCGCACATGTAAATATGTAAGGGAAACCCGGCTCACTGGTGCCAGTATCCTCCGGCATTCTAACACTACACAATCAGTGCGTTGGTTGTTCCGCGTCTTTTTTAATGATGATTCTGGAACGATGTTTCCCTCCTCAATGGGGAAAGAGGCGGCTCCACTGCTCCAAGCCAACAGCGTCGAGGTCGAGGAAGCACCACCGATGATTCCGAAGCTCTAGGAGATTCCGGTCGGACACTTGGCGCTCAGGAGAGGAGGGAAAAAAAAAAAAAAAAAAAAAAAAATACAAGGCAATTAGAAAAATTCAAGTACTATAGATTTTGACAATTTTCTGAAGGTGCAGGTGTAATTCGGTTCCGAGCACTAACTAGGCAGCCTTTCTATACGATATATTAATATTTTCTGTAAGTTATTATAACAGGTCAATATATGCTTCGTTGAAGAGATGCGTCTTCAGTCTAGACTTAAATTGACTCACTGATTCTGAGTCTCGAATTGGACTAGGCAGAGCATTCCATAGTTTGGGTGCTAAGTATGAAAAGGATCTTCCTCCCTGGTAGATTTTAGAGATTCGCGGTATTATAAGCTGGCCGGAGTTTTGAGAGCGCAGCAGTCGTGTAGGCTCGTAGTAAGTGATGAGCTCACTGAGATATAGAGGAGCTAAACCGTTTAGTGCTTTATAAGTGATTAAGAGAATTTTAAACTGGATGCGATATTTAACAGGTAACCAGTGTAGCGACATTAACACTGGACTAATATGGCTAAATTTTTTTTGTTCTGGTTAGTAATCTAGCAGCTGCATTCTGAACCAACTGAAGTTTATCTATTAGTTTAGCAGGAGAACCTCCCAGAAGACCATTACAGTAATCTAACCGTGATGTCATAAACGCATGTATCAGTTTTACTGCATCCGGTCGGGAGAGCATGTGACGCAGCTTTGAGATATTCCTGAGGTGAAAAAAGGCAGTTTTACAGACGTTGTGCACGTGACTTTCAAAAGAGAGTTTGCTATCTAAAATGACACCTAAGCTTTTCACTTTAGGTGAGGATGAGATTTCAAGCCCGTTAAGATTCATACTGTATTCGGGTGCATCAGACTTTAAGTTTGAGTCAACAAGTAATAATTCGGTTTTGTCTGAGTTCAGCATGAGAAAATTACTTGTCATCCAATCACTAATGTCGCTGAAGCAATCTAATATATTTGCAAATTTTGAGATTTCATTAGGCCGTGCCGAGATATAAATTTGTGTGTCATCTGCGTAACAGTGGAAGCTATGACCATGCTTTCTGATTATGTCCCCTAGTGGAAGCATATAAAGTGCATATAAGATTTAACACTAAATCTGGGTGATGAGACTCCATTTACATGGACGAAATGAGAGCGATCAGACAGATAGGACCTAAACCATTCTAACGCGTGTCCAGAAATACCAACGTAATGATCAAGTCTATGTATTAAAATATCATGGTCAACAGTGTCGAAAGCAGCACTAAGATCTAACAGAACTAAGAGTGAGACGTTCCCTTTATCTGATGCCATTAGAAGATCGTTGGTGACTCGGATTAGTGCCGTTTCTGTGCTGTGGTGCGATCTAAAGCCGGATTGAAATTTTTCAAATCTGTCGTTCTGTTCCAGAAATTTACAGAGTTGTCCCGAAATAACTTTTTCAAGAATTTTAGATATAAATGGAAGGTTTGAAATTGGTCTATAATTAGCAATCACGTCGGCATCAAGATGTGGCTTCTTAATAAGCGGTTTTATGACGGCCTGTTTAAACGCTTGTGGCACGTGACCAAGAACTAGTGACGAATTTATAATATTCAAGATTGGTTCGTTAACTAATGGTAGGACTTCTTTAAGTAAAAAAGTTGGTATAGGGTCAAGTAAGCAGGAGGTCGTCTTGGTCTTAGCTATAATCTCAGTGAGCTCATCAGGGCTGACCTGTTTGAAAGTGCTAAGCTTGACAGCGGGTGGGTTTATTTCCGGTATAACCAGTTGTGGGCTAGTATTTGTGGATACAATTTTCATTCTGATATTAGTAATTTTGTCATTAAAGAAGTTGATAAAGTCGACACTAGTGAGCTGTGGGGGGATTGCGGAGTCTACTGTGCCCTTTTTCTTTGTTAACTGAGCTACGGTTTTAAACAGATAACGAGGATTATTTTGATTTTGATCATATTTTGTGGTGAAATGAACGCTGTGTATAAGCAAAGAATTGTCGGCATCAAAAAACAGCTATTTAAAAAAAACAGCTCGAACTGCCATCCGCTCGACCTGGGAAGAGAAAGAAAACAGCAACGACAATGTCGTCTGCACTTTATGACCGAAAGCAGGACAGTATTGTGTGGTAAGTCATCAAAATGAATAAAACGCACTGAAATTTACATAGTCCTGTTGTGTCTGATATCAGATATACCCAAGTTATTCACTGATATTGGAGGAAAATCACTTGTCTACCATACTTTTAACACTTATTAATGTTAATTATTAGGGTTGACAAGCGTCTTTTCCCCAGACATCCGGGCGGATTTTATAAATTCACGATAATGTCCGGTTTTCCCTCTTCTTCAAACGACTAATACACGTGTACGTAGGTTCACAACCCGTGCTTTAAATTATATGAGAAAATAATATTTGAGAATGAAATTGCGCGTATCGTTTTGAAACAATATGGGTCGACTTTTTTCTTGTATTATTGTTTTTTTAAAAACAATCACATTTTTAAAAACATTTTTCATTATTCAAAAAAGTCTGACTAAAATAGTTACCTATTTAGGTTTTTACTGATTTTTTTTTTTAAGTTAAGTGATTATTTTAACTAAGTTATAGTTTAGCAACATTGAAGCACATTAAAGCATGTTCATCAGCCTCCGAGAACCCTGTCTGAATTTGTCTCGAGGCCGCGCTGATTGTCCTCTTTTTTTGGAAATCAAAATATATGGTCACCCTACAATTATCTATATTGTTATTTGTAGCTTGGAGAGGCCACAGTCATTAAGCTACAAAACTCTATGCCTTCCACTGGTTGTAACATAAATTACTGTACAAGTAAAAGGTACATTTTGTTATTTTAGGACGTTAATTTCTACTTCTGTAGTTTTTTTGGTGAAAGTAACTTAAAAGTAATACAAAAGTAATGTAATATATTACATTTCTGAGACAGTAATATTGTAATGTAACTTATTACTTTTTACAAACAGTAATAAGTAATATGTAACATATTACAATTTCGAAGTAACTTGCACAACACTGCTCCAGAGCAATTCACTTCACCGTTCAACTGGCTTCTCATTGCCATATCCTATAATAACGGTTTCAAATAAAAACGGAAGGAATTTGAATGTATTCAATTTTAAATTAAATTTGAAACCAAATGGGAAAAACATTTCACTGTAAATGAAGGCTTTAATCAGCTGCTTATTTATTGCTGCTTGGAGATATATTTTAAGTTATTGTTATTAACATGTTTTTCATAAAATATGCTTGCCTATGGGGTTATATTTTGATATATATACTGTTTATAATATTTCATCTTCAGTGTGTTTCGGTGTGTTTGAATTCACACCACACACACACAGAGTTAGTTGGGCACACTGAACATTAGCAAATGTGGTGTGTGTTGTTCGTCTAATAAAATATTATATTGGAACTATTTACATTGTCATACACGGGGGAAAAAGGATGTGTGATGAATTGAAAAACCACCAACACACAAAATCATACATACATGTGTAATCGCTACAGGTGGATAATTCAAAGTGTCCTAGTGATACAATACCGAATCACTAGAAATTATGGGACTTTGTGTGACAGGCAATTTAACTGTGATCGATGTACTAGAGAGATAAAAGTGTTTCTGCAGGATTGAAGCAACTTGAGACTTTTACTTTCTGTGACCAGCGTTATAAACCACTTAAAAAAAATAGATGTGTTACGTTACATAAGCCAACTTAAACCATAAACACCTCTGTTTTGCAACTCTTGCAACTAATGTACCGCTTGCATCAAGCTGATTGCTGTTGTCTTAGAAAGCAAGGGCTTGTCTGTGTGAAGCCCACGATATTATACAGGCTAATATTCAGTAAGTAAAATTGTTTTGCGCTCATCTGGTCATCATTGGTGATGCAAACATACTGCAAGATTCACAGCCGCTCCCCAAAACTATAAAATCCTATACCGGACGAAGCTTTTAAAGTGTAGTTTCAAAACAATCACAAAAAACTGTACATGGAGATAACGCTGAACTGTTAAACTAAATAAAAAAGTGCTACAAAAGTAATGAAAGGTACCAGGTCTCAGATATTATTCCATATTGGTCCATTATTTTTTCTTCTGCATTGCACTTTTTGCTATCTGGATTGCATTAAGATCTCAAAGCAGCCTTGTGTTACCACCGTACTTTATGAAACAGCTCTATAGTTTAAGTTTGTATAGAAGTAAGAACCCAAAAACAGGAATGAATATAATGTGAACAAAGTTTTTGTAGTTTAGTAAACAAAACAATTTTCTGGGGTTTAGAAAAGGGCTTTCTGACATCATTTAATCTAGTCAGAGAAGCCTTACTTATAGCACTAATCACCAGTGAACTTCTAATCTTTTTTTTACTGTTCTTTTTGTTTCAGTATTTAGTGATTTGTTTGTGAGTCTTTTAAAGGTAGATAAAAGTATTCATCCATCTGAACTACTTTTCCATTGCTCCAACTCTGTAATTGAAGGTGGACACACACTCGATAGGCGGCCTTCAGTCATGAATCTGTATCATTGAATCAGAATATGAATCTGACATTTTCACACTCTCACTCGCTGTGAGATGACAGATCTTCTCCTACTCCTCTGGAGTAGATTCGTTTTAGATGTTACTGAGCATGTGGTGCCCTTTTGGTGACGAACCAGTGGACGTGGAGGCTCTGCTCATGCCAAGACTTCTCTGTAAGAGGGTTATATTGACACATTGATGTTTTATCATATTGGGGTTAATATTTGAAGTTTTTTACAAAACATTTTTTTGATGGTATGACTCATATGGTTTTATGTACACCTAAGACATGCAAACACACACACATTTCCTGTGCTTCTTTTTAATGTTTGCACCAAATGTTTTCAGGTGTTTTGGAACCGACATACCCAGGTAAGCAAAGTACAGTAAACAACCGAAAGTTAAGTTTAGCAGATGGTAGTTAACTGTGCTTTAAGGGTGGGTCATAGCTGAGCTAGAAAACACCCATGGTCACTTCAATGTCTGCTAATAAGCTGTTAAATGTAAAGCTAAATTCTCTAGTGTAATTTTCACAATACCTGTCTTCAACAACACTTTCCCTCACTTTTTGCTTCCTAAAGTTATAAATCTACACTGGAGGTCCACATTTCAAACGCTTGTCCCCTACTGCCTCGCATCTGAGAATTCAGAATTCAAGGTAGTCTTATCTGGGTCAATGCATTTAAACAAGACAGCATTTCATGTCGGGTAGGCGGTTTTTGCTTTAAGGTCAGGAGTTAGATGTTGTATTGGACGAGGGTACTCACTACTTGTAAGTGCTATTTCAGAAAGTGGTTGTTGGAGATTTTGCCCTTAAAGATGACTGAACGCATAAATACTTAAATTATAGTTCTGAACAGAAAGCAATTCTGGTAACAGATTGAATCTGACAAGAATTTACCACAAACCTGTTGTTCATGTGATTGTCCAAATGGTGTGCTCATTGGCCAACATATGTATTGGCAGGCGCATGTTGCTTTTATTTATTGTTATATGTGCCATATTTATTTACAGTGCAGCTCTTGTAGAAAAAACTACTTTGCTATTCTATTTGTAGAGTATACACATGCGTGTTCTTTTATTGTTTATGGCTGCTGCTGTAACAGTGAGATTTCTCATTTGTTGTACGAAAAAATTATAGTAAAATTATTTTACTAAAATAAAAGAAAATAATTATAGAAAATGGTGAATAAAAATAAACCAACAATAACTGAATTAAAATGACTATTGTTATAAGCATTAAATTGGTTAGTGTGTGTGTGTGTGTGTGTGTGTGTGTGTGTGTGTGTGTGTGTGTGTGTGTGTGTGTGTGTGTGTGTTTGAATTTTGTTCAAACAGATGTATTTCATTTTATTTCAAGTCTCATTTTATTTTGTCACAAATACCATGTTTAGTAATAGTAAAACTTTTAGGAAGTCAGATGTTAACTAGCATCTGGAAGTAATTAAACACCTGCAAAATAAAGCCAATCATAAAGTGATTCTGATTCTAGGCATGTCCACGGACAATTTAACAGCAGCAAAACAAAAAGATGCATTGTTATTTTGTTGGTTTTTGGTGTTTTCAGTAGGCTTCTGTAAAACAAATGTATGGAATCAGTTAAACTATTTCCTCTATGTTAATTTATTATAAAATCAATACGTTTGATTATTAAACACGTAATTTTCACATATATTTTCAAAACATTCAGTTAAATAGGAAAAAATATAAAAACCACAAGTGAGAACCTGTTAATGATTAATAGTCATTGAAGCTTCCTGAAGCTTGAGTTCCACTGTAGATTTGATTCATAGAGAGAGAAAAATAATGTATACAAAGTAAAGTGAGTGAGATTGTCAATATGGCTTACCACATCGAAATTAGTGCTCTGCTTTTAACCCATCCAAGTGAAGTGCACAACAGTACACACAGTGAAGTAAACACACACAAACCCGGAGCAGTGGGCAGCCTAAGTCGTGGCGCCCGGGGGCCATTTTGGGGTTCAGCGTCTTGCCAAGGACATTTAGTTGCAGAATCAGCCACAGAGGGTTTAAAACCTGCAACCTCATGGACACGAGTCGAAGTCCCCTACCACTGGAACACAGTCCCACATGATTCTTACTAAATGATTTTTTATTGTTTCCATTTCTGATTGGGTAACAGTCTCACTGTTTTTTAACATGGGGCAGGTTCTCTTCGCATATAACTTCCAGTCACATGAATATCATGAATCTTTTTGAGACAGGGACATGTCCCTTTGAGGACCTTTGAGCGAGGTAGAACTCTGAGCGAGCTGTACGGTCTCTATATGACAGAGCTTGGTTCGTATTGCCGGGAGCAAGTTATTTCCATTACCGGTAGGAGTTGGTCTCCGCCAAGGCTGCCCTTGTCATTTTGTCACCAATTCTGTTCAAAACTTTTTTGGACAGAATTTCTAGGCCAGGTCGAACGTGGAAAGGGGATCCGGTTTGGTGACCTCAGGATCAAGTCTCTGCTTTTTGCGGATGACGTGGTCCTGTTGGCTTTGTCGGGACGTGATCTCCAACTCTCACTGGATCGATTTTCTGCCGAGTGTGAAACGGCCAGGATGGGAATCAGTGCCTCCATGTCCGAGACCATGGTTCTCGACCGAAAAAGGGTGGAGTGCCCCCTGCAGGTCAGAGACGGGGTCCTTCCCTAAGTGGGGAAGTTTAAGTATCTTGGGGTTTTGTTCACAAGTGGGGCAAGGATGGAGCGGTAGATCAACAGACGAATCAGTGCTGCCATGGTCTGTCATGGTGAAAAGAGCTGAGCCAATACAACATACATTTAAATATGTATACAACATATTTAAAACTATTAATGCCATTTAAGAACCCTAACCCTATCAGCATATTTCTGCTTTTTATTGTAAAACGGATAGAACGGAGATGCTAAACTTTTCCCCAGCTTCTTGTGACCATTCCATACATTGGAATTTTGTGGATTCACTTTGTTTTTACCAAGTACAATTTTCTTTTCATGGACGCAAATTATATATTTATATTATACATATTTTTTAATGTTCCAAACAACACTGTATTGTAACAACATTGATGAACTGGGGACTACCGTTCATTCAACAAAAAAACTGTAAAATTCACCACTTTAAATGTATTACTTATTAAGAATGAAGCACTGTTAGGTATTTTATTGCTTGACATCTGCACACTGTCTTTCAAATTATGAACATGCCTTTTGAGCTAAAATAATTTGTAAAGTAACGTTAAATTGTTCAGAGGAAAACAAAAATACTCATTTTATGTAAGTAAAATGTGTAAATTCAATTCAAATTCAAATTCAAAAAACTTTATACATCCCCAGAGGGAAATTGCTTTTTCGGTTACAGTTGCTCACACAAAAGAGAAATAAAATAATAATAAAAGAAGTAAAAAATAGAAACGTACATCTGCATAAAAATTTTGGTATAATACAAATACTGTAAGTAAAAAGTGACTAACAATAAATAGTAGCGTGTACAGTAGATACATTTTTGCAGGAGATTTTTTTTTCAACACCTAGTTTCAACAATGAAGTAAAGCTCAACACAAAAGCCAATTCTCCACTACACATTTCACAGAGGTCAATGCATTGACCAGCAATGACACTACTCGAGCGAAAGCTTATGGCTATTGAAAGGTAACTACAATGCTATTGATTTCTTCTGTGAACATGGAAAAGTGTTTTTTAATCAATATATCGTTTAAACTGAAGATGAAGCTCTTGTAGATAGCGGAAATCACATCCATCTCTCTTTATCTCTCTCTCTCTCTCCCTCTTTCCCTCATCCTCTCTCTCTCTCTCTCTCTCTCTCTCACACACACACACACACACACACTTTCCCTCTGAAAAGCCACTATAAATGAAGTCTAGAGATTGTACTTTTCAGAGACACTACAAGTAGCACAGGCTTTCAGCTGTCTTATCATAGACAAATGATGAAGCCTTTTCTATTGTGAGTCAAAAGTCAGACAAAGTACCAATTAAACTGCCACTCTTGAAAAAAAAAGATGTTTATGGATGAGACATGATGAGTGCCTTTAGCACAGAAAGTATTCTGTGAATGTGAAAGTGGGGGAAAAGCCATTTCAAATCTACTTATGATTACATCTGAGAATTTAATTTTGTGCTTCTGAGCTGTTTAACGCGATAATATTTCATAGTGTTTAAACCCTCACATGCCTCTGTCCTACTCTATATATCTGCACTAATGTTTCAGATTCTCGGGTCAGCGGACCAGCTGCTTTTTACAGGTAAAACCGTCAGAGTGGCCTTTGTTGTTTTTTTGTCCTAGGTTATGGAATGCTCAACTTCTCTAAATCAGTATTAATCAATCCCAATTTTAAAAACATATGTTAAAATGCACCTTTTTCCATCTTTCTTTTGTTACTGGTTCCTGTATTTTTCATAGATAATCCACAATGGTGTATTATTGCACAATTTGGACTAATGGATAAAGAAACTAAAAAATATATATAAAGAAACTGTCAATAGTTATATCCAATAGATAATGGATGCTGTGTGGGCATGGAAAATGATTTTAAAAATGCTGGTTTTGTTTTGTCAGTCAGTCAGTCATCTTCTACCGCTTCATCCTTTACAGGGTCGCGGGGAGCTGGCGCCTATCTCAGCGTCTTAGGGCCAGAGGCAGGATACACACTCTGGATTGGTGGCCAACCATTCGCAGAGCGGGACACACAGACAAACACATTCACACACTCACTCATACCTATGTGGTCAATTTTCCAATTCCAATTAGCCTGAAGCGCATGTTTTTGGACTGTGGGAGGAAATGTAATTTATTGTTTGCATAGCCTTTACAATTTGACAATGAAGAACAGTGCTCTCCCATTTCTGAACTATTTTGTGACTTGTAGCAGACTGTTCTTGTTAATCCAAAATAAAAATGTAAGAAATGTATGTTTGAATGTATTCCAGTCTTTTAATCGAAAGGTATCCAATTGCGAAACTGATAAACAACTAACCCTTGGTTAGAAACAACTTCTAACCCTTGTTTTTATAAAGGCAGTAGAAAAAAGTTAATCTACAATGTCAGAATGTGAATTGTGTCTTAACAAGACAGTATGAATCATCACAGACGGCTTTTTATGATTGTTCAATCGATTTTAGGACCAATCAATTTCTGCTAGTTATTCGTAGGTACAATTTATTTGATAAAAATAAAAAACCCGAGTGAGTAGTTCATTCAATTTTCAAATTTCCTACTAAACAGCAATACAATCACATTTGTATACAAATAAGCTATCTGTCACAATTCTGGGCTGTGTTCCAGGAAAACATTGATTGTAGTATCAAACATAAAGATTTAATGAAACAGAAACATGGAAAGAGAACTAGAACCTGAGAACACCACAAACATAACTTCTACAGCGTTGTCGTAATGCTGCTCAGCATTTACCAACTCAGTGAAGCTTCATACACACCCACACACAGTGAAGTGAACACCGGAGCAGTGTGCAGCCTGGTAAAAAACGGAGATATGTGTTTGCTTGTTTGTTTCCACTCAGCAAGATCAGTATCTCAATAGCCAGCCAGTTGCCTTATGTCATCATGGCATCTCTGCACAACTGCCACACAAAACGCAGTGCCCTAATCCAGCAACCAGATGCTCGCATACTTGCTCCAACCTACAGGGTAGGGTACAGGGTGGGGACCCAATTGATGACAATCCAGCTGATGTAGAGATATCTTTATTTTAAATCACAAGTTTTACGTACTCCACTTAGTCTGAAATGCTTAGTGGTGAAACTATGATTAGATTTTTTTAAAAATGTGCACTGATTTGAATCCAGTTTTAGAAAGTCTGCAACATTAAATAATAGTGATACGTGTACAGTTGACAATTATGTTGAGTGCTACAGCCACATTGAACATCACCACTTGTGTGTGGAATACCAATGGTAATGGGTTTGATTACCAGGAAAAACATGAAGTTGATACGTAGTGTGTGTTGCTTTGGAGAAAAGCCCTTTGCTGATCTTAACACCTTTTCCACTCTGTTACTGTCACTCTTTAATTCCCCAGGCAAAAGTAATGCACCTCTGCCTTTGGGAACGGATTGAAAATGTTCTCTCCGTGTCAGTGGTGCCACCCTTTTCACACCTGTTTGCTGTTAGGTTTCACATTAATATTATTACAGACTTTGCCCTAGAGTGATAGGTGACCATTTCATTCATCATCTCCATCACAGTGCTGAATGTCAACATCTGTCAACATTATATTCATTCTACCATACCACCAGCCTAACCCCAATTGCTTTGTAATTGGTGAAATTGTCTTTTCAAATGGCCCCATTGTGGCACTCCTGCTATTAAAATGCTTTGTATTTTAGTGCAGATGTAGAAATTGCCCTGCGTCTATGTGTGTCACATGACATTTAGCGTGTGTAAAATGGGGTATCAGTCACCAATTGTTCATCTGTCTGTGATTCACCATGAACATTGCTGCCGTTTAGAAAAACAACTTTTGATATGAATCACACAATGAACAGACTGTTTAAACCCTAAAACAATGAAAATGTGAAGCTATAGTTTTTTTCTTTTTCTGTGTCTTGAGTATGTCTGTGTTCTACGGTTTAAACGTTCCTTTAAACAGTTATTCATGAAATGCATGTGCGTTTCAGTGTCTTGCCCAAAGAACACACTGGTCAAAGATTCGAGCCTGTAGAACTTAAGTAGTAGGTCCAACTCCCTACCTGGACCACATCTGCCCTTCAATCTGCTCTTTTTCATATCCAGAATGAATATCCATGGTTGAGAAGGAACACATGAATGGGCTCTAGTCGATGTAGACCCTCTCAAGGTTCTATCAAGGAAAGTGTCCGTTTTTTGTCCCTGTCCCAGGCACATCTTATTATTTCCCTAATACAAAAACACTTTAGATTTGGATGGATGCCACTTATTAGATTTCACATTTCCTTTTGACGTTTTTTTCTCATCACTCAGATGTGCATACTCACATTCACTGCACTTATTTTGCTCTTAACTGCAACCTGATTACCTGAAGTCTATAGAATCTTTGGGAAAACAGATTGGATTCTTAAGAACACAGAATAGCACAAAGGTTTGGGATTTAAATCACATCGAGCATTTCATCTTCTCTATTTTCTTGCACCCTGGAGAACATAGCAGTAATGTGAAATCTTATGAGGTATAAAATTGGCATTTTACTTGACGTCAAGGGTGGAAATCGTGATCCGGAAAATGTTGCAAAATGGGGCTTCCTTTTCATCACAGATTAACATGACGATAAATCCATTTGCATATTGCAGTACTGCCAAAATGTATTAAAGACTAGTGAGCAATCACTTAAATTAACTTCAGGGAAAATTACAGTTGGTTTCAGGATGCAAGATAAAGATCAGCACTCCCTTGGGAAAAAAGAACATTTTTACTCAAATCACTGCTTTTATGATCTCAGATCCTGACTATAGAAATGTGACCATCAGAAAAGCATGAGCCTAAAAGACGTTGAACTATGTCCATCCACGTGCCTTCTCACATTAAAAAACATGACATGCTTTGAAGATTATATTTTTTTGTTCTTTCCCAATGAGACGTCGACATATCCCACTCACTGCCATTAAAATGGTAATATTGTAAAGCATTTAGCCGCAACAAAAAATGAGTATCATACTAAAATATTTTTAACCAACAATCCAAACTCTTGTCAATGAACAGTGGAATAAACCACCATATCCTCTAACAAATTATCTCTTCCACAGAACATTTACAAGTTCGACACTTTTTAAAAGCTTTAGGTTTAGCACATGTGGCCTGTTGGATCTTTAACCAGGATTTTGAAGATCGACAGAAACATCTAGGTGTGGGTGTGAATAAACAGACATCTTTTCATCTTCTACACCAGCAATTGATCAGGGTACCAAATAGCTGCTCACTTACAAACTGCAAAAATTATACACAAAATGTAATGTAGAATTCTCACAGACATTTTGTATACAGCTAAACTCTAATTTGTATACTAATATATAATTACTAGTATTTTGATATATTAGATATTTAGATAATAGTATACTAATGTACTAATTTTAGTATTGTTTACCAAAATAACTACGGTAATGTACTTTTTTGACAAAATATGACCCAGAGAGTGCAGTTTTGGTAAAACCACCAAACATATTTTGCAAGGTACTGTATTTTCAAATCACAATTTTTTTCAAAACTGCAATATTGTTTTTCTTTTTACACATAAAAACATATTGAAATATACAATAAAATCTCTTCTTGGTGTTAAAGTGGTTAGTTTCTGTATAATGAGCATTTGGAAGCTGTGCATCTGTGCGAGTCGAACATTGTCGGTTGAGTGGCTTGGCGCATGTTTTATAATCTAAATCAATAGTCTTTGTGGTGTTGAAATGCGGTCAATAGCTGAAACTAAGAAGCTCAATGACTGGGAGTATTGTCTTTACAATCCCAAGCCACACACCAAAGCCAAATTTCAATATTCTTGTCCAGCCAATGTGTATGATGTGTGATTAAAAGAGAACGTCACATAGTGATTTAACATGGTGCATTAAGGTCAATGGAATTGGGATTCAATGACATGTAGGGTGTGATTTAAGAGACACTCTACCCTTTCACACCACACTTCCTGAATTCCCTTTTCAAGTCTTTGTTAATTTTATTGGCTGTGCGAACTGAAGTGCATTACACACTTTATTTCTCAAGATCTTCAGACACATTGTTAAACACATGGTTAATAGGTTTATTTTAAACATAATTACATAATATCATATACATACAGTAATTCTTTACACACACACACACACACACACACACACACATAATGAAATTAAGAAATGAATGAATGAATGAAGAAATGATTGAATAAATACGGCTTTATTTGTATCACAGCGGGGATAATAAGAAAAAATACATAACAATAACAAAAACAAGTAAATAAACATGCATGAACATAGACATATTAACACTGTACACATTATAAATATATACGTATATAGTATAAAATAATTTCTGGGGTTTTTTTTGGGTATATATTTCTTATATATTCATTATAGAATTCTTATCATTATTCATCATACATTATAGAGTCCAAAATATATACCTGTATATGCCTAACTTATATCACTATCATATACTGTAATTGTTGCACATTATTATTTCAATGACAAATATTTGAATTACTGAAATTAATTTGGCACAATCTTCTTGGTTTTTATATTGCAGTCAAAAAGGTGCGGTAAACATTGGTGTGACAGTCGGGGTTTGAGTCTCTCTCTCTCTCTCTCTCTCTCTCTCTCTCTCTCTCTCTCTTTCTCTCTCTCTATCTCTCTCTCACACACACACACACACACACACACACACACACACACGCACGCACACTTACAAACATGTACAGCAGAATTGTGCACTCAGTTTAGACTTGACTTAGAAGGCAGCAGGCTATTTGGAATAGAGATGAAAGTCAGTGAAAATATTTTACTTTACATTAATTACACATATATTTGTGCTAATTTTTAAATTCATTTTTATTATTTGCCAACTGTACATTCAGGATGAGTGTTGGAGAACAATAATTTTTAATAGTTTTTACCCCCACAGCTTCTGACAGTTTCCATGAGGACCCTGTTGCTGAGTGCGTGTTTGACGCTGACTGCAAGTGCAGACTGCGGCGAAGACTGTGCGCACTGCTCGCTCTACCTGCCTCCCCAACACATCGACTCCATAGTAAGTGATCTGCTATATCACAGCTCTTCAATAATAATAACAAATGTAATTTTACTTAATACAGCAGAAATGTGTTTTCTTACCTGTTCTTTAGTTATTAATGGAAAAATAGTTTCATTCATAATTTTTTGTGTGTATATGTTTTTAGAAATATGAGACATTATCTGAATTTAGTTTGACAAATGGGATCAGAACTTTAACCTCAACGTGAAAAGTGCTTATGTAATGTTTTCATGATTTGTTTTACTGAAGATATGCTCAGTCAATATTTTTACAAATGTTTTGGTGCATGTGGTTTGGCATATTGTGCTGGCGTATTTAGAATAGAATAGAATAGAATAGAATAGAATAGAATAGAATGCCTTTATTGTCATTGCATCACTTGGTTACAATGAAATTAACAACACTCAGTTTGGTGCAACACAAAGAAAAGAGCACACAAAATAAAAATGTTGGAAAATGTACATAGAATAAGCTAAAATATAAATAGTACTTCTAGTAGATATTATATAAAATATAAAATGAGAGTAAAAAAAAAACATATGACATAGGAAAGCAAGGTTTGCTTATTGCACGGGGAATAAAGTGACGGGTGCCAGTGGTGTATTGAACAAGTAGAAAGTGAAAATTTTCTAATAAACAGGTAAAAATGTATTAACATATACCTATGTTGATAAAAAAATTTCACCGTTAAGTCATAGCAGTGATTTTCTTATTCGAAGTATACAGTATATTTTAATTATAAAGTTATTTCCAGTTTACAATGTGGGTGTTTGTTTCTTTGTGTGCTGGTTTGTTTCTTTTATTAACAATGGCATGGATTTCAAGAATGTGTGTTGGTGTGTCAGAAAGGCTATTCATATTTTTTTTTTTATTTGACATGTCACTCTGTATTAGTGTTTCCATGGTTGCCCAGAAGCTTAACACCACCTACTCATCCCCCTATCGCCCTAAACACATGAGAACTGAGCAAAGCATATTGAAAAGGGTGAACAGGATGTTCGCTTGATGTTGGTAACCAAGCTAAAGACCTGGTGCTCTCTGAGTCTGCCGATAATTGCTGACATTTACAGTAAGGGTTGCTTGTGTTAGTCTCAGTAAGTCTCACTGTTTGTGTTTTACACAGGAATGTGTGTTGGAGTGTGAGGATCATCCAAGTGTGGGCAGCTATTGGAGTTTGTGCAAACACTTCATGGAAAGTGCTCAAAATACACCTGATGATGAACAGGAATCCACCGAAACCGAGGAAAGTCAACAGCATCAGGTTGACAAAAAATATGGTGGCTTCATGAAGCGTTATGGGGGTTTCATGAAGCGTTATGGGGGCTTTATGAAGCGCTACGGAGGTTTCATGAAGAGGACAGCAGAACTCTATGGACTGAAGCCAGAAGACATTGACCAAGGCAGAGAAATCTTGACCAATCATGATGTAGTAATGACCAGTCCCATTGAAGTTGATGTTGATATGAAAAAGGCAGCCCAGAAAGATGCTCCTGATTTAAACACAGAAATAGAATTATTAAAGCTTTACAGGGGATTATTGAATAAAGCAGGACTTCATGACTTGGAAAGAGGAGAAAGGTCAGTACAAAAGCGTTATGGTGGATTCATGAGGCGGGTTGGGCGACCAGAGTGGTGGCAGGATTCTAAACGGTATGGAGGTTTTCTAAAACGCTTATCTGAGGAAGGAGATTATAAAGATTCACCAGAGATAGCTAAGAGATATGGTGGCTTTATGGGGTATTGAGTTTGTCTTGTGTCATGTGTGCTCTAATTATTTATTGTTTGGCTTAAATGTGGCACATGTAAAGAGACAGAAAAACCATGCTTATATACTCAGTGAATTTATGATTTAGTTCTTTTTACTTTTAAGTGATCAAGTAATTTAATGTAAATAAGACCAGTTTTCAAACTGAACATCTAAATAGAGAAACCTCCTCTGAATGTACATTCACTCTGAAGCTCTGTGGGTGGTTTTAATCTGTTTTATTCTTTAATTTAATTCCTAATTTTTCCTGTTTGAATCATTGTTTATGAAGCTCAGAATGTCACACTATGTTTTGCATGAGCTACTTAATCAGTCCTATACAATGCATAGCTTAAGGAAAAATAATATTGACTTGTGCAAGGTGACATTTTCTTTAAAACAACAATTCTTTCACAGAGGTCTATTTTTAAGTCTGACTGTGGTGGCCATTGACTGTACAGCATAATAAACTGCTCGAAATCGCACAGAATTGAGTTTGTCTGCCTCTCTTCTTTTGACTAAAACTCCTTTGTCCAAGTTTAATTCGTTTTTTCGTTAATAGCATTGCTTTTTTTCTTTTTGCTGGCGTTGTCATACTTTTTCTTTGCTCTTCTTGTCTGGTTCTCCATCTCTGCCTGGTCTCTCGCCTTACTCTTCGGAAATATACTATTGGTACAGTGGCGTTACATTGACTGGCGCCCTGGGCGAGACTCTCTCTTTAAATTAACATTTACTTTTAAATAAAAAATAACATTTACAATATTAAGTACATATACTTGACAGAATTGCACACTTAAATAAAACAGAATAAATATTCTAAATGTAAAATCACACAAGATAGCTTAAAATATTACAACACCCCATATAAACACAAACTGAAACTAAAATCAGTGTAAAATGCATTTAGAAATAATTGGGATATTACTTAAAGCCCATTTAAATCTGTTTTTAACTTATAAATGTGTGTATTACCCTAAACCCCTTTATATATATATATATATATATATATATATATATATATATATATATATCTCAATCACTTTACTATATGTATATTTTAAAAACATACTTAAAAATGTACAGAAATATATATGTCTTTTGAAAATATATATTTAAATACCGGTATGTATGTTAAAACATGTTTCACGGTAACATTATTTTTATAATATACAAAGAATAATAATAATATACAAAACATTCACTAAAGTGAAATTAACAATGCGACGGCTGTTGTGAACGTCAACCTGTACGCTTGGTTAGAACAATTAGAATACAGATTATGCTATGATTAAACAAACGAGTTCTAAATGTGAATTGTTGCTTTTGTACTGTACATTTTGCGTTTAAAAATATAGGACACTTTGTGATTTTACAACTTTCCAAAATAAAAACTATATTTACAAGTCTTAAATAAACGTCAAGGATGCAGGGATATGGATAAATATTTCATATAGCCAGTGGAAAATAGCAAATTTAAGCATGTATTATGATTTTATGTTTGCACTTAATGGGTTTTCCTCTATATCATTTTTGTCTTAAAGGTGTGTTTGTCTCATGACATGCCTCAGCATGTCATGCATCCAGAATTACATGCCCATTGCTCTCTCTGGTGGTAAAAAGGGTGAATGGCAGTTCCAAATGACGAGAAACACGTAAGATCTAGACATATTGTCCGGTTCAGGACTTTGGAACCGGACTTTCCAGACTTTAACTGACTCATGTAAAGTCAAGATATTATTTCGATTAGAGAAAGCAAAAATGTACTTTTTTTAAATCTAAACCGGCACCGTTTTCATTGAAAATGTAAAAGATTTCTAATATTATCTTTTAGCTCTCTGCTAAGAGATGATGATGCTGACCGCTATCAGGGCAACAAATCTATAACAGTATACAATGTGAACCATGAAAAATTAACAACCTGGCAATAACTCACCATGCACTGTCCCTATTGTGCAAAAGTCAAAGAATTTACATTGGAAAACAATTTTACTGAGCAAATTTAACAGGTATATTGACACAAATTGTACCTTATACTTTATTCAGTGGTATAAAATTGATTTTTGTGTTAAAAATGTTTTTTTTTTTCCCATATTCACGTGTATAAATCATGAGACTCAGAACAGTGTGGGTGTCATACTGTAAGTTATGAAACCCAGCAGAGAACCGGCAACCTGGACACAAATCCAAGTCCCTTTTCACTGGACCAAATGTTTTCAATCCATATAATAAATTAATCCAATACAAAGAATTTATCAAAAAAAACTAATTTTGGAAAAACAAGAAATAGATTTTCGAAACCAAGTAATTTATCAAAATACAAATCAGATACACATTGTATATAAAAGACAAAAGTTTTGATTGGTAGAACACTTAATGTGTTAAAAGACGTCAGTAGCACGGTGGCACAATGGGTAGTGCAGCAAGAAAGGACATTCCTGATTTGAAGTGTAAATTTGAGGCCGTGCAGTGTGCATGTTCTCCTGTATTTGGTGTTTCTTCCAGCTCTACAATTTCCTCCCACAGTCCAAAAATCATGTGTTTCAGGTGAATTTGGCCATGTGAGATGTGGATGGTAAAGATTCAGTGATCGCTGATCTCAATTTTGCCAGGCAACTGTTGTGTGTGTAGACCCACATACATACACATTCACAGTTGCATAAGGTAACATTGAGGGTCTAGAAAGGTGCCAAATAAATTCAATGAATTATATTATTTCAATTTTTATTGTGGGAGCTATTCCTTACAACCAATAACATTACAACCTTACATTTTAGGGTGAATGAATGAATGAACAAACCTTTAATGAAATTGAAGAAATTCACGTGTCCGGCAGCAAACACACAATACAATTGTACACAATATATTAATAACAAAACAAATAAATAAACATTGCAAACATTAAAATTTTAATTATAAAAACTGTATTAAAATTAAAGTGCTTAGTATTAAACTATAAATTAAAATGCTAGTCAGACCATGTCAGACAGGCTTGTTGTGCAGTCTAATAGCCGAAGGGACAAAAGACCTCCTATAGCATTCTGTCCTGCAGCGCAGTGAGAGGAGTCTGTTACTCCTGGTGCAGACATAGTGGTGTGTAGTGGGTGTCTGGGATTGGCCAGGATGCCCTGCATTAGGCTTCTCATCCTCCTCTCCAGAACGACTCCTACAGAGTCCCCCTTCTTCCGATCACAGATCCACACCTCCTTATCAGTCTGTCCAGACGATTGCTATCCTTGCTGGACATACTGCCACCCCAGCCTACAACCCCGAAGAACACCGCGCTCGCAACCACTGACTGATAAAAGAGGATCAAAATGTCCGTGCGCACCTCAAAAGATCTGAGCCTTATGAGAAAAAATAGTCTGCTCTGACCCTTCTTATAAAGAGCCCGAGCCTGCTCTGACCAGTCCAGCTTGTGGTCAAGGTGTACACCCAGATACTTGTACGTGCTCACCATCTCGATCCTTTCCCCATTGATGATTACTGGATGATGGAAAGGTTTTGCTTTACCCTATAATGAATGGTTCATTCTTTAGGTGTCTTCCTAACGAGGTCAGCCTAAGGCTGCATAAGGAAGAAGCCTGGAACCGAACCTCACCATCACAACTATTATTATTATTTCCTTAGAGTCTTTCACCTTACTAATAGCTTTTTTCTGAGGTCCTGAGTGATCGACAACCCTGCCGGAGTAGGAGTAACTTGGTGAAATGAGAATTTGCAGCAATACTACTATACAATTTGACACTTTATATCTAAAAAGTAAAATGAGAGAGTTTGTCAATTACTGGCCACCAAAAATCATACGGGACCTGTGCTCTGCTTTTACCAATTAAGTTTCACACAATTAAGTTATTCTTGAAATGACTAATTTAGAAGAAAGACCTGTTTTTGAGGAAAAGTGGAAGGAAATTGATCAAATGCATTTCCATGCATATTTAGGAGTCCTCTTCCTTTTTAAAGACTTTTTACCCCTAATTCGCATAGCGACTTTGTGTTGGTTTCGGACTAAGAAAAGCGCTATATAAATAAACTTAAAAAAGCCTTTTTTTCTTTCTTTATATTAGTTTTCCTGTTATGTTCTGTTCAAATTGACAAAGTTTTAAAATATTTAAAAAAAATACTTAAAAGTATTTAAAAGTACTTAAAAGTATTTTTTACACTTTGAACCTTCTCCTGCTTGGCATTGTTACACTCTCGTCCAGAAAAGCAGAGGGATGGAGGATGTGTATGTGTATGCTGTAAAAAAGACATTCATAAAAAAAGAGAAAAGAGTTTACAATGTTAAATATTTTGTTATTTTGATTATTTATAGTTAAAACAAATGCTTAAATAAAAGTTACTTACAGTACAAATTTTCGGGACCTGTTTTTTCATCATGATTTTAGTCAACGAGTCAATTTAATTCTTGAACATAAAATGTGTCTCGTTTTAATTTTTCAACATCACTCCATAAAAAAAAAAAAAAATATATATATAGGTAAAATATATATATATATATATATATATATATATATATATATATATATATATATACCTGGGTGTGCATCTTAACAACAAACTGGACTGGACTCACAACACAGACCACTGTACAGGAAGGGTCAGAGTAGACTCTACCTACTGAGGAGACTGCGCTCTTTTGGAGTGAGAGGGTCACTCCTAAAGATCTTCTATGACTCTGTGGTGCCATCAGCAATCCTGTACGATGTGGTCTGCTGGAGCAGCAGCTCCTCAAGCAACGACAGAAAGAGACAGGATCAAGCTCTGTCCTGGACTGCACTCTGAGTTATGGTAATGTTTATTTAAATTTGTTTCTACTGTTGTGACATGAAAATTCACTGCTGTGAGATAATTAAAGGCTTTTTCCATTCAATACTCTTCATTATTCTAAATTAGTTTTTTGGCTGCTGATTGTTTTCAACTCCACTTAAAATAAAATATTTGTTTGGTATAAATTAATTTATTAAAAGCAATGTGTTTAGTGATGTGTGTAGTAATATTGCACAAAACAAGATTCGAGTTTTACTGTGCCAGTATCCTGGTTGGGTAGCCAACCAGTCCCAGACCGAAACACACATTCACACTCATACAGTCAATGTGCCAATGCAAATTCACCTAGGGGGACCATATTTGGATTTCCAAAAAAAGAGGACAACGGCCACGGCCTCTCAGACAGGTCATATGCTTCAACGGTCCAAAACTATCTTCTGTAATAAAAAATTTTTTGTAAAAACGTATTTCTCTAACAAAATAATCTCTAAATAAAAAATCTCTAAATATATATATATATATATATTTATACACACACANCACGCACACACACACACACACACACACACACACACACACATATAATAATCGTTATATCTATCTATTAGTGAGCAATATTAGTGGGAAAAATTTTTATTTGACAGCTAATTTAAGATAGAAAGTTTATAGAAAGTTTCAAATTTATTAGCTAATTTTAGTTACATGGGAATTATGTTGTTTATTAATATATTAACTATAACGTTTCAGGTAATAAATGAATATATACAGTGGTATGCAAAAGTTTGGGCAGCCCTTTCAATTTTCATGATTTTCCTTTATAACTCATTGGTTGTCTGGATAAGAAATTTCAATTAAATATATCATATAGGTGACAAACACAGTGATATTTGAGAAGTGAAATAAAGTTTATATGATTTATGGAAAGTGTACAAGAATTTAAGCAAAATTAGCCAAAATTATCATGAAAATTGAAAGGGGTGCCCAAACTTTTGCATATCACTGTATGTGTCAGACCTAAGAAGTCTACAGTGTCACGATCGCGGTATCTTCACGTCGTTCGCTGGTCTGTGTGCGTGCGCGGTACTTGATTGGCCAATTCCAGAAAACCGCAAAGCCCTTCAGCGTTTTTTAGGTTTCGCCAACTTTTATAGGCGATACATCAAGAACTATAGTCAGCTTGCCGCACCTCTGACAAGTCTAACCTCCAGTAAGGTACTATTCCAGTGGTCAAAAGAGGCCCACGAATCTTTTTCTAACTTGAAGAGACGTTTTGTTTCAGCTGCAATTTTGATGGCACCCAATCCATCTTTACCTTTCCTGGTGGAGGTTGACGCGTCAGAGGTGGGGGTAGGGGCGGTCCTGTCGCAGCGTTTCCCCTCTGATGGAAAGGTGCATCCCTGCGCGTTTTATTCACATCGTCTCACTAGCACAGAGCGCAATTACGATGTCGTAACCGTGAGCTATTGGCCGTTAAGTTAGCCCTGGAGGAATGGCGTCACTGGCTAGAGGGGTCGGGGGTCCCTTTTGTTGTGTATACGGATCATAAGAACCTAGAGTATATCAGATCGGCTAAACGGCTAAACTCGCGCCAGGCCCGATCGGCGTTGTTTTTTGGGCGATTCGATTTTACCATCTCATACAAACCGGGGTCCAAGAATATTAAGCCAGATGCTCTCTCGCGGGTTTATGACAGAACGATTACACCTACTCCCCAAGAGACCATTGTACCGGCCGCTTGTGTAGTCGCGGCGGTGACTTGGGAGATTGAGGCAAGGGTTCGCATGGCCTTACGAGGGGTAACACCACCTCCTGAGTGCCCACCTCGTCGACTTTTCGTCCCGAGTAAGCTCCGGTCGGCAGTCATCCGATGGTGTCATGATTCCAAGCTGGCTTGCCACCCGGGAGTGAGACGTACATTAGCTTCGGTCAAGCAACGCTTCTGGTGGCAGTCAGTAGCCCGAGATGTTCAACGTTTTGTCAGCGCCTGTTCTATCTGCGCGGTTTCTAAAACATCCTGCCGCCCCCCTATGGGGCGCCTTCAACCGCTGCCAGTTCCTTCGAGACCCTGGTCCCACATTGCTGTGGATTTTATCACTGGTCTTCCATCTTCAGATGGCAACACCACAATTCTCACGATAGTGGACAGGTTCTCGAAGGCAGCTCACTTTATACCTCTGCCCAAATTACCAACGGCCCGGGAGACTGCAGTAACGGTCATAGATCACGTTTTTCGAATCCATGGCCTCCCGACGGATGTGGTTTCGGATCGGGGTCCCCAATTTGTTTCCAAGTTTTGGAGAGAGTTCTGTCATTTACTAGGAGCGTCGGTTAGCTTGTCATCTGGCTTCCATCCGCAGAGTAACGATCAGGCTGAGCGTGCTGAAGAAATTGGAGCCATACGTGGACGCTGAGCTCCCTCCGGTGGTGATTGCCGGAACGACATTTTGTCAAATAAACTGTTTTTTGTGTTTGTTTGCTGTGATTCCTGACATAGTTGAAAAGGTGACGTCTTTATAAAAAGCGCGTGAGATGATTTGCATGTGACGCTGCTTTAAAAAAAAACATATATCTATATTAAAAAAAAATTCCAGACAATAGCCGCCCGGTATTGTTTCAAAACGGGACACGCAATTTAATTGTCAAATAATTTAAAGCACGATTACCGAAATGATTGTACATTTTCGTGAATTTATAAAACCCGTCTGTGTTATTTTTGACAGCGAGGGAACTGGGCTCTTTTCCGTTTTTACAAGACTTTGCGAGCTTTACACAGTTAAACATATGCCACGCCCACGCACCATATCCTGTCACGTTAGCAGCCTTGCAATGTGAAATTGTTTAAGTTATTAAGTGCTGTATTACTGTCTTGTTTAAAATCTGGCATCTTGCCTGCACAACTGTCACTACCAGTATCTCGCTATCGTCATCATGAACTTCTTTTTGGAGACTCTTCAGGTGTTCGGCTTGTGGCTTTTATACAACTTGGAAGTTTTTTTTCGGTTGTTCGTGCCTGCTCAGAGGAAAAGTGTGTCGGGGGAGATTGTGTTGGTGACCGGTGCGGCCAGCGGTACCAATAATGTGTTTAGAAATTGTCTGTTTACTCAATTTTATCTGTATCCTACAGTTTATAATTGAGCCGTTATAAATTTAGCTCAACAACAGGACATTTTTGTTTTCAGTACAATCACATGTGAAAATTTAAATTGTTTTTTGTCTCATTTGATAAAAGGTCAATGATTCCTTAGTTGCAAAAATTCCTGATTCCTTAGTTGAAAAAACTACGGAAGTGAACAGTCTGGCACATTTCTGGGTACAGATGTGGCAGTAAAAAATGCTCGCGTGCAGTGGCAGTTCTATGTTGACTGGCGCCCTGGGCGAGACTCTCTTGTGCCCCCCCCCCCACACACACACACTTTTTTTTATAGAATCAGTATTACACACCCATTCCATTCTAAAAAAACAGAATAATAATTCTAAATGTAACAACACACTCATTATTAAATGATTAAATTTAAATTATTAGAATTCACGGATACATTTCTTCACCGTATATGAAACACTGTATTTAAAGTCCTTTATTGATGGCAGGGGCACAGAGAATGCTGTTGCATACATTTAAATTTTACTCGTTTTCTCTATGTCTCTTTTTTCTAAATTGTGTACCCGATATATAGCTTTAAAGATTTGAGTTAACAGATTATCCCCCTCGGCCGCGCCGCAGACTTAGTTTAGTGCGGCCGCCGGCTTCGATATTTGAGAAACGTGAATTTCCTTGTGCGCCGCTTCTCCGCCTCCGTTTTCCACTTCTCTCACATTTTCTATGCATGACTCCTTCAGTAAACTCAAACAGGGGCGCCGCAAATATATAATAGAAAATCGCTTAGCGGACGCGCTCGTGAACCGCTAGAACCGCCACTGCTCGCGTGAATGAAAGTGATCTCGCGTGGTACCGGAGGATTTGTTGTGATCTCACGTGACGCTCTAACACAGGGAAGACATGACATGAGTTCAGCTCCTCTAACAAAGAGCTTCTGCTTTCTGAAGAGATAATATTTATTAGTGATGAGATAAGTGAACAATTTTACATGTAACAAGTTTGTAAACAAGTTTTAGTTTAAAAACACTTTCATTAACGTCATGGCAACAGGATTTGGATGAGACGTATCAATGGATTCATTTTTTTTTTATTCAGATAAGTGTCAATATGTATGTCTGCTTCTACTTAGACTAAGTAGAAGCAGAAGACCTAAGACTTATCACGTTATCTCTGTTTAGATGTACAAGGCCTTTTTACCAGCAATGATCGCTGCTAATCGTGGACATCTGGTCAGCATTGCGAGCTCTGCTGGGCTTATCGGAGTCAATGGTCTTGCAGGTATGTGTCTTATTTTTTATGTGTCTTCTTTTATCAAAAACTGCAGATTACTCCACAGATTACTGTGCCAGCAAGTTTGCTGCCGTTGGCTTTGCTGAATCAATGGCATTGGAGCTTCTGGCAATGGGTTGCAATAGTATAAAGACCACCATAGTTTGCCCGTTCTTCATGAACACAGGAATGTTTGTTGGTGCAAAAACAAAGTAAGATGCTTTTAATAGATTTCAGAACTAATTTGTTGAAATTTGATTACCCCTTTTGTACCGCATTTTGTCAAGAACAAGAATGATTTTAGATTAAGTTTGTTCCAAAAGTACAAAAGTGTATTTTTAAGTTTGAGGATAAGACATTTAGTTCTAGAGCCGAATTTTGGGGGAGAAGGCTTATACTGCCGAGCAGCATAAAATCAAGAATTAAAATCACTGTGTCGGTCCCAAGCCCGGATAAATAGAGAGGGTTGCGTCAGGAAGGACATCCGGAGTAAAACCGGAGAACCACGCGAGTCGTCCAAAGAAACTCCATACCGGATCGGTCGAGGCCCGGGTTAACAACGACCGCCACCGGTAATGTTGACTTACAGGGTGCCGGTGGAAATTGGGCTACTGTTGGTCGAAGAAGGAGTGGAGGCAGAAAGGTGCGTGGACAGAGAGAGAAGAGAATGAGAGGGAGCATAGACCTGAGTATAGGGACTCTTAACAGTGGCACCATCACAGGGAGCTGACAGACATGATGGAGAGAAGGAATGTAGATACTGTGTGTGCAAGGGACAAGGTGGAAGGGCAGCAAAGCACGTAGTATTGGAGAAGGATACAAACTGTACTACCATGGTGTGGATAGGGAGAGAAATGGGGTAGAAGTAATCCTGAAGAGGGAGCTGGGGAGCAATGTGCTAGAGGTGAAAAGAGTCTCAGACAGGGTGATGAGCTTAAAGCTGGAAATTGAAGGGTTGATGGTGAATGAAGTCAGTGGGTATGCTCCACAAGTCATAGAGTACAGACTTATTGTTGGAGCAGGCTTCAATGGTCATGTTGGTGAGGGGAAAAGAGGTGATGAGGATGTGACGGGCAGGTTTGGTGTGAAGGAAAGAACAGAATGTGGTAGACTTTGCTAAGAGGATGGAAATGGCTTTAGTCAACACTTACTTCCAGAAGAGAGAGGAACACAGAGTGACATACAAGAGTGGAGGTAGGTGTACACAGGTTGACTACATCCTATGTAGACGAGGCCATTTGAAAGAGTCTACTTTCAAAGAATTTGACTGCAAAGTGGTGGTAGGAGAGAGTGTAGCCAGACAGCACCGCATGGTGGTGTGTAAGATGTCGCTTGTGGTCAGGTGGAAGAAGAATAGAGGGAAGACAGAACAGAAGACCAAGTGGTGGAAGTTAAAGGAGGTTAAAGGAGCTTGCGAGGAATTCAGGCAGAGATTGAGACAGGCTCTTGGTGATCAGGAAGAGCTGCCTGAGGACTGGGACACTACAGCAGAGGTTATCAGGGAAACAGGTAGGAAGGTGTTTTATCTGGTAGGTGGATAGAAGATAAGGACACTTGGTGGTGGAATACGGAAATACAGGACTGCATCCAGAGGAAGAGGTTGGCAAAGAAGAAGTGAGATCTAGAAAGGACTGAGGAAAGTAGACAGGAGTACAAGGAAGTGCAGCGCAGAATGAGGGAGGTGGCAAAGGCCAAATAGAAAGCATATGATGAGCTGTATGACAGGTTAGACACAAAGGAAGGAGAGAAAGACTTGTACAGGCTAGCCAGACAGAGAGATAGGGATGAGAAGGATGTAAAGCAGATAAGAGTTATTAAAGACAGAGATGGATAGGTACTAACAGCCCAGAAGAGTGTGCAGAGAAGATGGAAGGAGTATATGAAGGAGCTGATGAATGAGGAACATGACAGGGAAAGAAGAGAGGAGGATGTGGATGTTGGTAAGCAGGAAATAGCAGACATTAGTAGGGATGAGGTGAGGAAGGCTCTGAATAGGATGAAGAGCGGAAAGGCTGTTGGTCCTCCTGATGATGTACCTGTAGAGGTGTGGAAGTGTCTAGGAGAGTCAGCGGTAGAGTTCTTAACCAGTTTGTTCAACAGGATTCTAGAGAGCAAGAAGATGCCTGAGGAGTGGAGGAAAAGCGTTCTGGTGCCAATTTTCAAGAACAAGGGTGATATGCAGAACTGCAGCAAATACAGGGGAATAAAGCTGATGAGCCACACAATGAAGCTATGGGAAAGAGTAGTGGAAGCCAGGCTTAGGAAGGAGATAGAGATTTGTGAGCAGCAGTATGGTTTTATGCCCCGCAAGAGTCACTGATGCCATTTTTGCTTTGAGAATGTTGATGGAAAAGTACAGAGAGCGTCAGAAGGAGTTTGGAGCTGCCAGGAAAGAGGGCAAGAGGATGACCAAGGAGGAGATATATGGATGTGTGTACTTCGGCGAGTACACAAACACACGCACTCACACACACGTCCCGCGCAATCCCCGAACCGCACACACACACAAGCACGTTTCGGACCGACGCACCTCGAGTCACACACATGCACGCGCGCACACACACAAGCCCGTTTCACAACCGACGCACGTCGGATCAAACACATGCACGCGCACACATCCCGGTAGTCCCCGGAAGCAGAACAAAGTAAACAGAGGATGACGTAAGGGGGTCAATCAAATTGAAGGTAACAACGAAACCAAGGATCCACCAATTTGGGGCAGGAAACAGGATCCCCCAGTTTGAAGGTGGCAACCAAACAGGATCAGGGGTGACAGCGAAACAACGCCCCGTCCAGCCACCACCGTCCAAGCGCGCGCCTTCCTGCACACAGCCATCAATGACATTAAAACCACAGACGATAACCAGCCGAAATCGCCACGTACATACCCCGGACAGACTAGTGGCACCATGTGGACGCACACTCTCGTGAAGCCTCTGCGCTTCTTCAAGTATGGCAAGGCTCGCGCCGCCACGAGAGCACAGGGACAATATATTTGCTTGTGCGCGAACCACGCACTCGCGGGATCTATTCAATATTAATATTAACAACGTGTTAGGCGCCTGCACCGAGAGCTGTGCTCCAAAGCCGCTTACCTAACCGAATATGGCCCTCGCGTCACTCCACCGCCGTGCAAGAACCAACCGGCGTCCCAGGCACAAATCACGCCCGCGGGGAATTGAAGCAGCGTCGCTCTTGCAACGCCATGACGGACCCGGTGGTGGCAATCACACAAACTCAGGTGTCCCTATAGAGCGCCTTAAATAAAATACCGGTCCCTTTCATTGGCCGGCCGCCAAGCATGCGGGCGGGGTTTCTGTCAGCTTTACTACATATAGAAATTTATGCCAGAAATAAAATGTGAATTTTAATATACTAGTGGTAATGTATGTAGCAAAACCTGGATATGTCAGTGAATAGTAAGTGGATATTTTGTGTCCAGAATTGAAAAAAAAAATGTTTTTAATTAAGTCTCCAAAAGCTCAAAGGGAGCTAATAATAAATGACAATAATGCATATTACTTATAGGTTCCTTTCATGATAATGAATTAAATACCACAAACAAGAGACACAATTGAAAAAAGTAAATAAACATATTTAAACCATAAAGGTCACCAAATATATAGGCAGGATAAAAGATTATATGATATATGATACAGTTAAACATAATAAAATATCGTAGAAGGCAATAGAATTTGGACAGCTAACACTGCATCAACAATCACTTCTACTGAGCCCAGATGCAGTGAAAAGGGAAGAAACTTTAAACAGATGTATTCTGAGCTGGAATTTGTGTGAGTTGATGTCACAAAGGTCAGGCGTAGTGAATTTCAGTTGGGGTGTGGGGCGGGGTGAGGGGGTCGCAGTTAGTCATAGTAGTGAGGTAAACAGTAGAAATATTGAGGCAAATGAATTCTGAAGGCTAGGGGCATGTGCAGTATGAGGACATGAATTAGGAGACATGAGAAGATGAGGAGTTTGGCGTTATATGGTAATGCATGGTTACGATTGAACTTTGGAAGTAAGTAATCATAATTGGTAGTTACAGGAAATGCTTTTGTAATAGAAAGCCAGTGGAGTTGCTTTAGAATGGGTGTAAAAGGACAGACAGGCTGCTAAATTCTCACCAAGTTTTAGTTTTTGGGTAAAAAACAAACGGTTTCTTAGCCAAGCAGAACCTTGGCGAACACCAGTGTTGACAACATGAGTCTGTTGTGAGTAATTATTTATTCATTAGCAATGTTTAGAATTCAGCTGGAAGAATTAGCTGGTCTAGCTACGTTGATGTGGTCAGAGATCTGGACAGTGTTTTAGTGACAAAGACTTAAGGATTTTATAGTTGTTGAGTTGTGCTAGAGGAAATTAAGACTAGGTCCTCCATGATTGTATTTCCAGCGCAGTAATGCTATGCGAGCTGTGCAAAATTGTTGCTGAGGACTTTGGGAAATGGAAGCAAAAAGAGTTCAGAAGTACTTGATGATGCCAGTAACAGGGTGATGGAGCGACATTTAAGTTCTCCTGAACAACAGGACTATACATTTTCGATTTTCGACTTTCTGCTGAGAAAGAGCAGCCATAACTCACCCTGAAGTCAAACTAATGGTGTGTTTCTGACAGATGCCCATTCTTGAGCCTGAGTACGCTTGTAGGGAAATTGTGGACGCTGTTCGAAGAGAACAGGTTTACCTCTACATACCTTGGAACATTCATGTGGGCATTGCACTGAAGAAGTAAGTTGAGTAGTGTTACATTCCTGTCAGTAATTTTGGTTTACCCAATTTGGGTTTTGTGTAATGCACATCAGGTTTAATTATTACTAAGTATCATTTTATGGTTATTTTTTTATATTCCATGTCATATGAAATAAAGGCCAACACTGTTTAATTTATGACGATCTTCTTTGTGTATAACATTTAATCTTTTTTATTTTCTTATTGAATATTTGGGAACATTAAGATTCATGGAAACAATCAAAGACAATGTACAAAAGAACAAATAGTCTATCATCAGTCTAAGGGTTTCCTTAATGAACCAATCAATGAATCAGAAAACACCAAGAAAAGGAAACTGCTGACATATGGACTGAGAAAATAATCTGAATGGTTTCAAGACCTAGGGATACCTAAGACCTAATGTCCATCAATTTCTGACCTGATTTTCCATCTCTGAGTAACTCACAGTTGGAGCCAATCCTATCAACCCTCAGCCTGAGGTGGATACACTTCCTGGATTGATGGCCAACCAGACACAGAGTGGTTCACACACACTTTCACTCAGACCTATGGGCATTTTTCCAAACTCCAATTCACCTGAACACACGCTTTTGGACTGCTGGAGAAAGCCGGCGATCCAAAAGAAACCCACAAATGTACTGAATATTATGATTTAATACAATTTGTGTGCACATTTTTCCTTAAAACACTATGATTTCTCCAGTGAGACTTTATGTCAATAAACTTTAGAGTCATGCTTGATCTTTAGTTCTTTTCTCTTTAATAAAACAAAATATATTTTCAAATTTCAAAAAATGGAAATAGTGGAAGGTAAATAATGGATTAAATTTAATGAAAATCATAATGCAATTAATGAAAATTTTACTTGAAATACGAGGTCATCCAGTATTCAATTCTTCAATTATTTGAACTACTCGTGATCTGCCTATTTTTGACTGTTAAGCACCATGGATTGGCAGAATAAAGAGACTGTTGTGTAAACAGAGACACCAAAGGGTTGTGCATGCAAAACCCTGATGGGCGGGGTCACCAAATGAAGTATCTTATACCAGCCCTGATCTGCTCCCTGAGAACTCTGTGTGTGTGTGTGTGTGTGTGTGTGTGTGTGTGTGTGTGTGTGTGTGTGTGTGTGTGTGTGTGTGTGTGTGTGTGTGTGTGTGTGTCTGTGTGTTTTACTTCACTCTTTGTATGTAGACTTTACTAGTTGGGTGGGTTAAATGCAGGGTAATTTAAACACATCCACAAATTCTTTTTCCACTATCACACTGAATACAAGTCAGATGGAAGCATTCAAGTGTAAAGTGAAGTGTGGAGTGATATTAATAGAAATATACTGAATATATGCTCTGCATTTAACCCACCCAAAGGACGTGTACATACAAACAGTGAAGTGAACACACACAAACTTGGAGCAGTGGGAAGCCCAAGTCAAGGCACATTCATAACATTCCTGATTAGAATATAAATAATGGGTCCAGCGACACCAACAAAAACAGGCTAGAGGTGTCGGCTCTTTGGCCCTTGCTAGAGGTTTAGCCCCTAAGAAAAAATGTGAATTTGAGTTCTAATAATCTTCAAACGAATGTCGTGACTCAGGAAATGTTGACTCAGGTTTGTTTAAAACAGGCTGTTTAAGGAAAGAGACGTTAAAACTAAACCTTGTTAAATAACTATTTTTTTCACAGCAGACATTACAAAATGAATGAAAAAAACCAAGCTTAATTGAGAAATTTTACTTTTATAACATGCTATGCTTCTCGGCATACAGAGGAAATAACGTTCAGCTTGTGAAGGTTGAACTAAACTGTGTTTTTTGCTCTATTCCGCACAAGGCATGATGCTAACAAATGATAACAACCCTACATCCCAAACCACCATCAAATGAGCGCAGGTTTCAGATGATAGGCTCAGATTGCCCAGTGCATTTGCTACAAATATTCGAGCTGTGAGCACTACATTACACAATAACGTGTATCCTCTTTCAGCATGTGAGCAAAACTTCGGTGGATAGACAGTGGGCTTTGGCAGTTTCTCGCCAGACTATTTAAAAGGCTTCGTGGGCTTCAAACAGTTAAACTGATGCCACGCCCACAACATCCTGTACCGTTTGCAGCCTCGCAAATAGTGAACTTTGTCTCCGGTAAACACGGAGTGCGCCAGCCGAACCCGGAGAACGAGGCACGAAGGTCGATAACACTATATCTGGGTTAAAAGGGAAATAAACATCGCAAACTATATGTCTTGTGTGGCAGAACAAGGCAGTTGACTGAGACACTGCGCGTGCTTATTGTAAGCGCGAATAAAATCGGTTAGCGTCCTAGTACTAAGTCTTCTAAACAAATGTATGCGTATTAATTTTTTTTTTAACCACGTTTATTGTCGTTAACAAGTGTTATTTTACAGCATCTGTCGTGTTTAAAATCTGACACCTTGCCTGCACAACTGACACTTCCAATCGTCATCATGAACTTCTTTTTGGAGACTCTTCAGGTGCTCGGCTTGTGGCTTTTTTACAACTTGGAAGCTTTCTTTCGGTTGTTCGTGCCTGCTCGGAGGAAAAGTGTGTCGGGGGAGGTCGTGTTGGTGACCGGTGCGGCCAGCGGCATCGGGCGCCTGATGGCCCTGGAGTTCGCGCGTCTGGGCGCTTGTCTTGTTCTCTGGGACATAAACATGGACGGCATCAAAGAAACTGCGCGGATGATTAAAGAATCTAACGGAGCGCGAGCTTACACCTACACCTGCGACTGTAGCAACCGGGCTGATGTGTATAGAGTCGCTAACCAGGTACAACGACTTTTAAAAGTTTCACAAAGGCGGCCAGAACGTTTGAATTGCTGCAACGTGTTCCAGAACAAGAACCGTTACGTTTTAAATTTCATTAAAGATAATGTGTTTAGAAATTGTCAGTTTACTCAATTTTATCTATGTCCATACAATTTATAATTGAGCCGTTTTAAACTTATCTCAACAACAGGACATTTTTGTTTACTGTCAAAATAAAATTTGTTTTCAGTACAATCACATGTGAAAATTAAAATATTTCTTTTCTCATTTGATAAAAGGTCAAGCGTGAAGTGGGAGATGTCACAGTTCTAATAAACAATGCAGGTATTGTAACTGGGAAAAAGTTTATGGATTCTCCAGATTCCTTAGTTGAAAAAACCATGGAAGTAAACAGTCTGGCACATTTCTGGGTATGTCAGATCAGGCCGAAAATGACTGGCAAACTGCTTCTACGAAAAAAAAAACGTATCACTTTATCTCTGTTTAGATGTACAAGGCCTTTTTACCAGCAATGATCGCTGCTAATCGTGGACATTTGGTCAGCATTGCGAGCTCTGCTGGGCTTATCGGAGTCAATGGTCTTGCAGGTATGTGTCTAATTCTTTTATCCAAAACTGCATTTGATTCTTCACAGTGACACTCATAGAAGCGGTTACTCCACAGATTACTGTGCCAGCAAGTTTGCTGCTGTTGGCTTTGCTGAATCAATGGCATTGGAGCTTCTTGCAATGGGTTGCAATGGTGTAAAAACCACCATAGTTTGCCCATTCTTCATAAACACAGGCATGTTTGATGGTGCGAAAACAAAGTAAGTTTGTTTTAATGGCTTAAGTTCAAAAGAATATTGAAACTGAGCTAATCACATTTAAGAACACAACCAGAACATCAACCACAACTTTTCAGATGACTCGGAAACCCCATCCTGTAAGCAATTAATGAGCCATCCCTCGACAGGGGAAAACACACGCTACACATAAATGAGTAAGATAACAATAGGCAGAGGAACGAAATGAAGTACTTGTACACTTGTAAAGTCAGTGAGATTGTCAATATGGCGAACCATATCAAAATTGGTGCTCTGGTTTTAACCTATCCAGTGAAGTGCACATACACACAGTCAATTGAACACATGTACTTGTGTACACAAATACTTGAGTATTTTGGCTGTTTTGTACTTGTACTGAACATTAAAAATATAAGCAATTTTAACTCTCTACTTGACTACATTTTTGATTGAGCATATGTATTCTTTACTCCACTTCATTTGAATGGACATTTACTGTTACATTGTGACAGTGCGCAACAAGTCAGCATCTTTTTAAGCACTGTTAATTTCTTGGGCGAACGAGGCGATATTGAGTCTAAAATCAGTAAAAGGAAAATACTTAAGCTCTTTTAAAATAGGATACTTTACGACTTTTACTTAAGTGTTCTTGGAATTGGTGAATTGTAACTTGTAATGGAGTATTTTTATACAGTAAGGTATCCATACTTTTACATAAGCTGATAATGGTGCGTTTCTGACAGATGGCCCAGACTGATGCCCATTCTTGAGCCTGAGTACGCTTGTAGGAAAATCGTGGACGCTGTTCGAAGAGAACAGGTTTACCTCTACATGCCTCGGAGCATCTATTTGGGCATTGCACTGAAGAAGTAAGTTTTTAAGGACTCAAATTAGCCTTTGTGCATTGTTATGTTTACATCATAATATATATATATATATATATATTGTAGTACTGCTATGATCAGTGGCCTAGAGTTAACATGGAGTGTTGTGTGTTTAGTAGTGATGAAATGTGAAGTGTTTTCTGTAAAATCAATGACAAGTCCCATTTGGGAAAAACAGAAACAGAAGCATGCTTACTAATTAATTATTTTTTACCAAAGTTTTAGTAATGCCTTGATATATCTGAATTTTTTGTAACTTTATATTAATATTGGTTAAATTATTTAGGATATGAGGTCCCAATACAACTTGAGATTTTTAACCCTGAGTTTGAGCTGCAATACTAAAGCTGCTAAGCTAATTATTAACTTGGCTTTACCTATGCTCAACCTTCTTAGTGTGTGTTAATATTTCATAGTTTTGGGATATTCTGCCCAAAGCTGCATTTTATGAATCCCCATTAATTGGCGTGTTGTGGTCCAGCGGTAGGGGACATTGACTTGTGTCTGAGAGGTGGCAGGTTCAAATCCACCTACGGGCTCTGCAACTACGTGTCCTTGGGCAAGACACTGAACTTCAAAATTCACAACTATCGAGTAGTGCAGAGCACAATTTACTTTGTTATAAAAACTTCTCGAATACTGTAGGTGAATATGTGTGTATAACAATTTTTCTCTTTCTCTTATAGTTTCTTACCGACTAAAGTAGGCGTACTGCTTGGTGAATATCTGGGAGCGTTCAGTTTTATGGCAAAGTTCAAAGGTCACGGACAAAAGAGCGAGTAATCACCTAACATGATGAGTTTCTAGAACAATAGGCTGAAATAACACCAAGAAACTGCAGTCGTGTGGTTAGACAAGCTAATCTGAATGGACACGGGGGATGGCAAAACAATGATGGTACTAACAATATACCACAACTAGTAATAACTGTGAAGTCATTGAAGTTTGATCAGATGTTTTATAAGCACTTCTTTAAAAACATATCTTTAGTTTTCAGATATACAAGTATAATGCAATTGCATTTTCTAAGAAAACAAATGTTGATAATTAAATGTTGAAATCAATGAATCATTTGCTAATACTAAGTATTATACAAAATAAAACATGTTTCTCATAGGACAGCATGATACTGTGTGATAATCAGTTCATGCAAGAATCAAATTCACTGTACTTTGAACTGTGTTTGTAATATAAATCTGACAAGCTTTGATGTTATTAATGAACCTTTCTGTCAAATGACTGAAATTGTCTTATCTACCTGATATTTGTTATGTCTGTGCTAAATATAATTACAAAACCGCTTCTGGAATATTTTTTATTCTCCCAGACTGTTGAATTGTTTTATTACTAAACTGCTCTGTGTTTTGCTCATTTCATCAAAAACAACTCATGTTGTAGGATAACTGCGCCACCATGTGGGCACTATGCATCCAGCATACTTAAGTACAGAAAGACTAAATCCATTTATCAAATAACAAAATATGCCGTTTTTTTAATTTGAATCACCAATTAAATAATATGAAGTTACATACAATTGGCATCCAAAAAAGAAATCACATTTGCTTTCTTATAAGACCCCTTTTTGAGGGGAGGGCTCTTGGTTGCTTAGGCTGGATCAGTACGGCTTTCCTCCCAGAGCTGTGATCATACGCTCCCGCTCCTCAGCTGTAGGCATGTCGGGCTTTACTCCTTCATGTCTGCGCTGCAACATCACGCCATGCTGAGGGGTCATAAAAGTGTTTAAAACATACCAAAGTTGCCAAAATATGTCAAAAGAAATATAAAAATTGATACAAATAAAAAGTGGTGCCTCTTTATTTTAAAATTACTTAAAATGCATTATGCTCTGTATGATATTTTCCTAAACAATTGTAATTGAAACAGAGTTTGTATTAATTTTTCTGTCTGTTTGACCTCACAAACATTCATAATCAGACACAGAAAGTGTTATAAGAGCTGACTGAAGTGTGTGGCATGACAAAGGGAAAAAACAGCCAAAACAGAAAAAAGCTTTGAATAGGTGTGGAAGAATGAAGTGACATGGTGTCCCTAACAGAAGCAAAAGTGAAAACAAATTTCTAGCTTTATTCTGAACAAAGCAAATTGTGTGACGGACTTGAACCAGAGTGAAAGCAATCTGTCATTATTATCATTAACAGGTTCTCTGTCACAACGTGGAGAAACAGGAAAAAACATCACATGCTCAGCAAATAGATGTTCACTAACATACACCATAAGGCGTGCGGCACTTTCAAACTGTGGTGAGGTTTATTCAAGTTGATTCAAAATATAAATTCTACGTATAGTTAAAAGATGTAAATCCTGTTTTTGCTTAATTGTTGTATGCTAATTGTGACATTGTATTTGACTTTGCATTGAAGTCTATGAAATATATATATAGTAAACATATATTCATCAAAAAAAAACAATCTGACTACCATCATGGTAAAACGTATGCTTATAAAAGCTGCTGTAGATTGAAACCATACTAATGTTCAATTTGTGCTGTGTTTACATACAATTTTTATGTACAATTTACACACACTGACTTTGTTTGCCTAGATCTATTTTTTTCAAGATGAGTTTTACTTACCCAATATTTTCTGCAGTTCTTGTACCTTAGGAAGTATGCGGAACACATGCTCTTGTCATAGTTGTATGCATCCAAACATTTCTGAGAACCATCACTCTCCTAATTCAGAAGATTAAAAAATTGCATTATATTCATACATATACAATTATAGTAGGTGAAATTGTGGCTTTATAGAACCAACTCTTTTGTATAAACCACAACTAATTTTTTTTGTTGTTTGACTACACAACTAACTTTTTTGTATAAAAGAAATGGGACTTCAAACTGTGGAAATGGGAAGTCAAACTGACCTCAACACAAGGGTTGATATCCAGATCCCGAACTTTCCGTGCACTGGATTTGCTGCTCATACTGCAATTGCATCTGTTTGCAAGTTGGAGGCAACCAGATCAGATAGGTTGGATGCTATTTAAAAAAAAAACGTTTATAATCCTCTTAATGATAATATGTTTTAGAAAACATAATAAAAATGGCTGTGAAACATTTATTGAATGCAATTCCAAAAAACAAAATACATTTAAAACCAAGTTTATATTAAACATTGTAATGGGACATTACAATAATTGGTCAGGTTATTTGTGCACAAATGCAAGCTGTACAGTATATCTGATGCTGCAATGTTTCGGATGCTCATGACAAAGTCTGCCGGGTGATGGGTAAATGTTGTACCAGCACAGAGAGTGATAAGCGATATTAAACGGCACAAACCATTGCAAACGAAAAGGAAAATTAGTAACATCTTAACACAGTCGCAAAATAAGTGTATAGGCAGTATTTCACTATCGAATTAATAGGTCCTACAAGTCAGCAAGATGAGCACGAACAGCTAACCGTAGTGTCATTCAATCTGCTAACAGAGGTCTAGTAGCTTTAGCAGAGCTCGACACTTCTGTCGTTTGTTCAAATTATTAATTTATTAATATGTACAGTGAATAAAAAGTTTCAAGTTAAAAGTACTCACACTGACACTACACGTGCTCAACCTTCGCTCATGTCAGAGCAGGCGTCACATCAAAAACACCACACAAACTAACCAAGTTGCACTTCTGTGATTGGAAGCTTGCCTGACCTATCACAAGACGGGATAGAAGAATTAGGGCGGAAAAGCACTTGTGATTGATACTTCTCTCAGCCATTGGAAAATGGCCTATTTGTCTGCAACTGCCGCTTACAAAACAGATCATAAACCCCGTCTCGTCGATTGACACAGTCACAGTCGACCCTGAAATTTGAGAATATTTGAAAGGTACCTTCAGTGACGGAGAATTCCATAACTTTGTAATGAGACGAAGTTGAACACAGATCCCAGGCGCTAAGGCTCGAAACTTGGTGGTGGGCGTGGCTAAGTCAAGTTTGGTTGCATCGCAGCGCATACACAATGGCTGCTGGAAAGAGGGGAAAGCAAACAATTTTTAGGCCCGCCGCGTCCAGTAAAAAAATGAGAAAAAAATTAATAAAAATCCTGGAAATTGTTGAAAGTCAAGAAAAACACCGCGGAAAGGATGTTAACACTCCCACGGTAAGTTTCGGACACAGTAAGAAAATTGTTACGTCGTTCTTCAATTAAAATATCGGTGTTATTCAAATTATGAGACAGCGGTGAGCTCGAGAAAAAAAAAGTTTGCGTTGTGTTAGTTTTGGAACTTCAGAGAAAAGCGGTGTAAGGTGGAATCATAAAGAAACACGCAAAAATCTGTTACTGCTTTCTGTCGCGTCACGTTGCGCGCAGACGAATGTCAATAAACAGATAAACGCGTGCAGCGGTAAAAAGTTTAGAAAAGTTTTTTTTTAGAAACGTTTTGGTTGATTTCTTTCATTCAAGTGAAACAACCGTCACAAAGTTTTGATTTTATTATAATGTTAACTAAGTAGATGCATGTGGTGGACACACGTTGCCTACGGTTTTGACACAGTCGTGCACGCGAACGTAAACACGAGCTAATTTTAATTGGCCAGGATATTTGTTGTTACATTTGTTGCCGAAACACGTTTACTTTGGGGCTCACAATTCAACGTCTGTTGTAAAGATCGGGTTTTTTAATTCGCGGGATGATCAGTTTTTAGACTGTCGGTGAATTTATTGTCTTTAGCGGTGCCGCTTACTCATATTTGCACCCGATCAAAAGAGAGTTTCTTGTCAATATAACAAAATGGTTGGGACATTTAGAGTGTGCTGACGTACCAGCAGTTGTGGTCTGTTTGCTACCTGTTGATGTTCTTACATAGCTAACGAGAAAGTTTGTGATCAGCCATCGGACTTACGATATTACATTCATAAAATTCTGCAATATCCACATTAGTTGATGCGTTCGGTGCGTGTTGTGTATAACGGGTGAGTATTTATATTGGCGATATTTCCATGCCGTGACCGTAACATACGCGTGTGATGGCGCCCGTGTGAGGCTTTGTCCGCATCTATTGTACAACTCGTGGAAGTGGGGTTTTGGTGGTTGGGGTGGGCGGTGGTAATTCTATTAAACCTTTGATTTGCGAACATGAGGTGTTGTTTCTATATGTGCGTGCATATGACACATGGAGGGATGCAGTGTGGAGGAGGGGGTCGGCAATACCCGCCTATAGGGGCACAAGGACCCGTATTGCTCCTGGATGTTCTCTCTTTTTTTAATAGCCACTGAGCTGAAGGGGGTCATCGGGTTTACCGCGCAGTTGTTATGAATGTTCTGCTATGGTTTCATCAGAGCGCGGGCAAGTTCGCTGTCCTCCGCAAAAAGCGAAAACACAAGTCAAAGTGTATATTGTACACCGGACAGCGTTTACAATGAGAACACAATAAAAGTTCTCGTTTGAAGCATGACAAACTCGGGATATACAGTATAATATTAGTTTCAAATAGCAAAACAACAAAATAGCGCGACTTGTCTTTGTCATAATGCCACGTTTTGTGTTATCTAAAATACGAGTGAATTTCTTTAAAACAAATTATTACCAATTATTACCAAAGCTTTTAATTCTTCATCATCTTACAATGTTGAAATTGAAAATTGTACTTTTCAGGACTAAAAAATACTTTTTATACTTTTTATACTTTTTTGTAAATGCTACTTCAAACTATCCAACAAAAGTTTTAACTATTAGAGCTAGATTGTGTTTGAATGCTTTTATATGATTTATTTTCGATATATCACAAACGTAGTCTTCAAATTATAGTTTGAATTTAAAGGGCAGTTTATTTTATTTAAAACAAAAAAAGACAAACATTATTTCGATTTTAGTAATACATTTTAATCCAGATTATTTATCAAAGATTAAATGAAAAATTAAACAACAATACCAATTAATTTCTGTTACTTTCTTTTGCCCAAGAAGAATTTATGAATTTATTTGAGACAATGTTTTGTTTTCAGATATAATTAGAAATTGTTGGGGTTTTTTTCCCTTTCCTTCTTGGCATCTATATTAAAGCAAAACTTAACAAAATAGCAAGACCATGTGTTGCTTTCAAGTTAAATAACAGAACTGGTGCAGAAACAAGAACTTGATTTGTTAAAATGTTTATGGTCATATAATTTGAATGCTGTAGGAACAGTTTAAAATAATGCATTCAGTGAATCAGAATTAATTTAATTTTGGTCTAGTTATTCATATGGAGTTGAACTTTTATAAAAATGTCAATGAGAAACATTTTTGAGAATTGAAGATATAAGAGGACAATCAACTTCAATTTTAGATGCTTTAAATTTATTGGACATTCTCTCTCTCTCTTTCTCTCTCTCTCTTTCTCTTTTCTCTCTTTCACTCTCTGAACGAAAAGTTAATTTAGTTGATTTTATCATTTATTCTGTACTTTTTTATTGTCTTATTTGTATTCTTTTTTATTATACTATTCTGTTTTGGTGATGATGCTGTATGCCTATTTTAAGAGCCATTTTTTGTAGCTTAAACATTAATTCACTTATTGTTTGGCTACAGGTGTTACTGTGTCTAATTGCACATAATCCAATTTTAATTTATTACAGTTTGGTAATTTTATACATTACTTTTTGCAGGGGCCAATACGATCTTAGTGTTTTTGGCATTGTGTGTCTGCTTTCTCAATTTAACATTACAGCTAAAACAAATGATAAGAAACGAAAATTTAATTTAAGAAAATACACAATAAACTTCTACAATAAACTTACATTTACAATAAACTTGCTATATCTGTAACTCAATACTTATTTGATGCATTTTTTAATGGCAGAGTCTATACAAGTCTTTGGATACTCAACTCAACTCAACTTTATTTATAAAGCCCTTTTTGGCAGTTTTGGCTGGGCAAAGGGCTGTACAAACCATATGGAAGAGAATAAAAGCAGATTAGTACAGTATTACACCACAATACTACAACATTACACATCAATAAAACAAAACAGGATGGATGAAAGTTGCACATAATTGAGCACCATAGTCGAATCAACAATAATTAAAAAGCAGTAAGAGAGTGGAAATCTAGAGTCTTAGACGCGATTAAACGCCAGGGAATAAAAATGGGTCTTCAAACATGACTTAAAAGTGGATAATGTAGGTGCCTGCCTAATGTGCAGCGGTAACGCGTTCCATAATTTAGGACCCGCAACAGAGAAGGCACGATCCCCTCTGAGCTTTCGCCTGGACTTGGGTGTGGTCAGGAGCAGCTGGTCAGCTGACCTGAGAGACTGTGGGGGGGGGTGTAAGGGACGAGCAGCTCAGTCAGATACGGAGGTGTCAGACCGTTCAGAGATTTAAAAACAAATAAAAGTACCTTAAAATCTACCCTAAAATGCACAGGCAGCCAATGGAGAGACGCCAGAATGGGGGTTATGTGCTCGCTTTTTTTGCTCCAACCAACATACGAGCAGCAGCGTTTTGCACCAACTGCAGACGTGCAAGGGAGGACTGGTGTACACCTCCAATAAAGTGCGTTGCAGTAGTCCAGGCGAGATGTAATAAAAGCATGGATCACCGTTTCAAAATTCTGCCGCGAAACAAATGGTTTAACCTTAGCCAGCTGCCTAAGGTGGAAGAAACTCGATTTTACTACTGAGTTGATTTGGTCTTTGTCTTGTCATAACCGCAGCCACTTAGTCAACACCAACAATCCAGACGACAAATTGAATAAAAAGCATCATTTCCCTTACATATTTACATGTGCGCTTTGAGACAGTTAAAACTGTGAAAAGCGCCTTACAAATACTCATTATTATTATTATTATTATTTGGCGGTCCAATTTTAGATTGCAATCCAATTTTAACCCCAGGTTGGAGACCACTTGCTTCTCCAACAGAGCCAATGGTCCTAGGTCCAATAGGGATGGTCCGTTGGCGCCATTTGGACCAAAGAGAATCACTTCTGATTTTTTGTCATTACATTTTAAAAAGCTTAGGGCCATCCAGTCTTTAATTTCGTCTAGGCAGGACATAAGTGATTTAATACCTGACGCGTCACTTTTTCTCAGTGGCATATAAATTTGACTGGATAGACGAATAATTCTTCACAGTCCTGCTAATTTTTCATGATTTTCTTTTACTTGAACACATCAGCTCTGTGCTCCATGCTTTAAGTTGATGTGTTAAAAATGTAATGTAATGTAAAGTAAAGTTAAAAATGTCCAATTCCATTGTATAAATTGTATTTCCAAATGTCACAGCTTTAATGGTAGGGGACTTGGACTCGTGTCCAAGATGTTGCAGGTTTGATTCCCTGATTCCTGGTTCTTCAACTAAGTGTCTTTGAGCTAGACACTGAACCCCACATGCCCCCCGGCGCCACGGCTTAGGCTGCCCACTGCTCCGGGTTTGTGTATGTTCACTTCCCTGTGTGTATGTCACTTCACAGGATAGGTTAAAAGCAGAGCACAATTGATGTGGTCCCTAGTGGCTCTCACTCACTTTACTTTAACAGACTCTAAAGTTAGAAGCAATGTTTTTTTGTAAAAATGATCATCCACCCTGCAGAATATCAAACAAAATTACCCAACATGAAAAGTAGAGATTTTTGTATTTTTGGGTAATAATGAATATCACATATCAGTGTCACAAGAAAGACTTGTGTGTGACAACACAACACACCTTAGGCCTCATCACTGGTAAAGAATTGACCTTGTGGGAAATGAAAGCCATGTAACAATTACAACCTCTCCTTTAACGTCAGCAGAACTACGGAGATGGAGGCAGAAAGAATCAGACACGGTCCCATCCTTACTATGCCGAGCAAAAGCTTTGTTTATTGGCCTCCACAACATTGGCAAACTAGTCCTGGTCACTGCTTACGGACTCACAAACTTAGGAGGTGCACAAACACCAACATCCTCAAGCACTTGTACAGGTTGAGAGAGCCTAGTGGGCAGAGTGGTACAGACCATCATACTGTACTGTCTTCTGCCGCTTATCCGGGGCCGGGTCGTGGGGGCAACAGCCTCAGTAAGGAGGCCCAGACTTCCTTTGCCCCAGCTACGTCCTCCAGCTCTTCCGGAAGAATTCCGAGGCGTTCCCTGGCCAGCCGGGAGACATAGTCTCTCCAGCGCGTCCTGGGTCTGCCCCTGGGTCTTCTCCCGGTGGGACATGCCCGGAACACCTCAGCAGCAAGGCGTCCGGGGGGCATCCTTACCAGATGCCCGAACCACCCCATCTGGCCCCTCTCAACCCGAAGGAGCAGCGGCTCTACTCCGAGCTCCTCCCGAATGGCCGAGCTCCTCACCCTATCTCTGAGGGAGAGCCCAGCCACCCTGCGGAGGAAGCTCATTTCCGCCGCTTGTATCCGGGATCTCGTTCTTTCGGTCACCACCCACAATTGGTGGCCATAGGTGAGGGTAGGAACGTAGATCGACTGGTAAATCGAGAGCTTTGCTTTTTGGCTCAGCTCTCTCTTCACCATGACGGACCGATGCAGCGTCCTAATTATCGCGGACGCAGCACCGATCCGTCTGTCGATCTCCCGCTCCATCCTCCCCCCACTCGTGAACAAAACCCCGAGATACTTAAACTCCTCCACTTGGGGAAGGACCCTGTCTCTGACCTGCAGGGGGCACTCCACCCTTTTCCGGTCGAGAACCATGGTCTCGGACTTGGAGGTGCTGATTCCCATCCCGGCCGCTTCACACTCGGCAGCAAATCGATCCAGTGAGAGCTGGAGATCACGTCCCGACGAAGCCAACAGGACCACATCATCTGCAAAAAGCAGAGACTCGATCCCGAGGTCCCGAAACGGATCCCTCCTCCGCCTCGACTGCGCCTAGAAATTCTGTCCATAAAAGTTATGAACAGAATCGGTGACAAAGGGCAGCCTTGGCGGAGCCCAACTCTCACTGGAAATGGAAATGACTTGCTACCGGCAATACGAACCAAACTCTGACACCGGTCATACAGAGACCGGACAGCCCGTGACAAGGGCTCCGGTACTCCATATTCCCGGAGCACCCCCCACAGGAGTCCCCGAGGGACACGGTCGAATGCCTTCTCCAAGTCCACAAAACACATGTAGACTGGTTGGGCAAACTCCCATGATCCCTCCAGGATCCTGAAAAGGGTATAGAGCTGGTCCGTAGTTCCACGTCCGGGACGAAAACCACATTGCTCCTCCTCAATCCGAGACTCGACAATCAGACGAACTCTCCTCTCCAGTACCCCTGAATAGACTTTCCCAGGGAGGCTGAGGAGTGTGATCCCCCTGTAGTTGGAACACACCCTCCGGTCACTCTTCTTGTAAAGAGGAACCACCACCCCAGTCTGCCACTCCAGAGGCACTGTCCCCGATGACCACGCGATGGTGTAAAGGCGTGTCAACCAAGACAGCCCCACACCATCCAGAACCTTAAGGAGATCTGGGCGGATCTCATCTACCCCCGGGGCCCGGCCGCCGCGGAGCTTTTTAACTACCTTGGCAACTTCGGCCACAGAGATAGGAGCACCCATCCCCAATTCCAGAGGCTCTGCTTCCTCCTCGGAAGACGTGTTGGTGGGATTGAGGAGGTCTTCAAAGTACTCCCCACCGATCCACAACGTCCTGAGTTGAGGTCAGCAGCCCCCCATCTCTGCCGTAAACGGTGTTGATGGCACACTGCTTCCCCCTCCTCAGTCACCGGATGGTGGACCAGAATTTCTTTGAAGCCGTCTGAAAGTCGTTCTCCATGGTCTCGCCGAACTCCTCCCAAACCCAGGCCTTTGCCTCAGCGACCACCGAAGATGCGTTTCGCTTCGCCCGCCGATACCTGTCAGCTGCCTTAGGAGTCCCACAGGCCAAAAAGGCCCGGTAAGACTCCTTCTTCAGCTTGACAACATCCCTCACCACTGGTGTCCACCAGCGGGTTCGGGGATTGCCGCCCCGACAGGCACCGATGACCTTGCGACCACAGCTCCGGCCTGCAGCTTCGACAATGGAGGTGCGGAACAGAGTCCATTCTGACTCCTCCGGAACCTGAGAGAAGCTCTGCCGGAGGTGTGAGTTGAAGCTCTCTCTGATGGAGGGATCTACCAGACGTTCCCAACAGACCCTCACAGATCGTTTGGGCCTGCCAGGTTTGACCGGCTTCTTCCCCCACCATCTGAGCCAACCCACTACCAGGTGGTGATCAGTTGACAGCTCTGCCCCTCTCTTCACTCGAGTGTCCAAAACATGCGGCCGCAAGTTCGATGAAACGATTATAAAGTCAATCATCGAACTTCTGCCTAGAGTGTCCTGGTGTGCATGTGGACACTCTTATGTTTGAACATGGTGTTCGTTACTGACAATCTGTGATAAGCACAGAAGTCAAGCAACAGAACACAGCTCGGGTTCTGATCGGGGGGGCCGTTCCTCCCAATCACCCCACTCCAGGTCTGACTGTCGTTGCCCACGTGAGCGTTGAAGTCTCCCAGGAGGACTATAGAGTCTCCGGGGGGAGCCCTCTCCACTACTCTCCCCAGAGACCCCAAAAAGTGAGGATAATCCACACTGCCATTTGGTGCATAGCAACAAATGACAGTGAGGAACCGTCCCCCCACCCGAAGGCGGAGGGAAGCCACCCTTTCGTCCTCCGGGGAGAACCCCAACACACAGGAGTCGAGCTGAGGGGTAATGAGTATGCCCACGCCGGCCCGGCGCCTCTCACCCGGATCAACTCCAGAATAGAACAGGGTCCAACCCCTGTCAAGAAGGCTGGTTCCAGAGCCCAAGCTGTGCGTCGAGGCGAGTTCAACTATATCTAGTCGGAAACGCTCGCACCAACTCAGGCTCCTTCCCAACCAGAGTGGTGACGTTCCACGTCCCTAGAGCCAGCCTATGTAGCCGAGGGTCGGACCGCCAGGGTCCCCGACATCGGCTGCCACCCAACTCTTCCTTCACCCGACCCCTATGGCCCCTCCTGCAGGTGGTGAGTCCACTGGAGGGGCGACCCATGTCCCTTGTTCGGGCTTGGCCCGGCCGGGCCCCATGAGCGAAAGCCCGGCCACCAGGCGCTTGCTCTCGTGCCCCACCCCCGGGCCTGGCTCCAGAGGGGAGCTCCGGTGACCCGCGTCCGGGCAAGGGAAACTTAGTCTTTATGTTGCCTTTCATAGGGGTTTTTGAGCCGCGCTTGGTCTGGCCCCCTTACCTAGGACCTGTTTGCCATGGGTGACCCTACCAGGGGCCATAAGCCCCCCGACAACATAGCTCCTAGGATCACTGGGGCATGCAAACCCCTCTACCACGATAAGGTGGCGACTCAGAGAGGAGCCCAGACCATCATTGGAAACAGTATTCCCTCTAAGACCGACCTCATGCAATCCCTTCGAAAAGCGAGCAGCATCATTGCACAAAAAGGTTAAAAGACTAAGCGTTCAGTCTCTCAACTCAGAATGCAGTTTTTCTGTGCAATATTTTCTTTATTTGGTGCAATCTTTCACTCCTGACCAGTGTGATAGTACACTAAGTACACTCACTGCCATGTTTGCCATTTATTATTGCATACATTAGTTCATATAAATGCATTTTACCACAGAGAGTGACTCATGCTTCACAACCCTCTACTGTCTCTTTTACTTTTTATTTTATACACACACACAAACACATACACGCAAATTATATATATCTATACGTATATATATATTCCACGTCACGCATGTTACAGACTTTTGTTCACAGTGTCTTGACACATGAAAAATGAAAATGAACAAATTACACTTGTTCTTTTCCCAAGCATGAGGTGCAGCAGATCTTTCAGTCTTTTAAAGCAAAAACTCTTTCGAGAAATGTAAAAGAAAAACACAGGTGTCTGACCCCATTTCTGATTTGCATGAGCAAAGACTGTAGTGCCTCTTGTTATCTTATTGTGAACTTTATGGAATTCATTAAGAATTTATTCATTCAAGTGAAATGCATAGGCAGTTTTGACATGGACTTTATTGTTAATCATCTTTCATCTTTCCGCTGATGATTGAGTCACAGGTTCGTTTAGGTAGCACACCCATCAAAATATAATTGTATTCATGACGTTAGAGCATAGAGCGTTATGTAGGAATAACTTTGCAATGTGAAGGTAAATAATTGTTCTCATTTTTCTTTTCTCTCAGGGCCTTGTTTCTCTGCTGTGTTGAAGACTTCGATTACCTCACTCTGCCTCTGTTAGGACGAATTACCCGTGTCCACCACATGGCTCGTCTCTACTAAATCACCATGACAAGTGTTCCCATGAATGAGGCTTCAGTGGTAGCTGAACGCTGCCGAGTGAGGAAAAGAAGAGTGGAAGGGAAAGTTCGGAAGAACTTCTCCTGCCATTTGTGTGAGAAGGCCTTCAACAGCCTGGAGAAGCTGAAGGTCCACTCATACTCCCACACAGGGGAACGGCCGTATCGCTGCACACACACCGACTGCACCAAGGCCTTCGTCTCCAAGTATAAACTTCTACGGTAAGAAAACAAGAGTCCAAAAGGTCTCACTGATGCAACACTTTGAGCTGATGCTGCCTATGAGATGCAACATTCCTAGGCAGCGCCACATTTCTGACACTGTCGATGCTTTCCGCAATCAATGTCTTCCCAATATTCATTAGGATGTGAATAAGGTCATTAATGTTCATGTTTATTGAGCTTTTTACGTGAGATAAATACTTTTTACTGCCAATAAAACAAATTAAATGTTGATTAAACAGCCTGAATTCTTTGTTTCAGCTACATTTACCAGTCATTCTTGGTTATGTAAAATATCAAATGGCACATTTGATTGATCAATAATTTATAAAATCACACATAAATTTAAGCTCCAGAGGATATCAGAAGGTTCTACAATTTGAATTTTGTACTTGGGTATACAGTAGACCATGGGTAGACATCTTTCTGTTTGGATTCACATGATAAACAGAATGCAGGAAGCTAAATTTTTTCCACAGGGCATAATATCAATTGAATTTTTTTACAAAAGCAATACAATTTTAATTTTGTATATTAATAAATATTTAATTAATTTTTTTAAACCTCAAAGTCGGCTCAACCAAAGAATTGCAAGTGGTTTCTGGGCCAAACAAGGTCCAAGACAGGCATAAAGCATCCTGTACGTTAAAAAAAACCATTTACTTACTGCGCTTTAGTCATCCCTGTCTGGTCTGTAATATGTCAGACATAAGGTGCTTTCACACCTATAGTTCGGTTTATTTATTCCGGACCAAGGGCAATAAATTATACATTGTTGCATTTTTCGAACCAAAATTCAGTCATGTGACTACATCCACGTCACTCATTGAGCAGATTTGTCCTTTTAATATTTCCTAAACTGCTTTTCAATTAATCAGTGCGGAAAATTCCATAAATAAAGCGAATAGATAACATGCCGGTATTTGGCCTGAAGAGACGACTGCGCTGGCTTTGTGCCTATATTAAACTATAGAACTATCGCATATAGTTTGTATTGATTGCTTGAGACAAACATTTATTACACAAACAAATATACTTCAAGAGTGTAGCGCGGATGCGGCTGAAAAAATTCTTTATGACTGCACACCGCGAAGGCGCTACGCACTTCACTTTATGAGAAAGCGTGACACGGAAATCTACCGGAATAATAGCACAGCACGGCTCACTGCGGCAGCTGAACTTAGTCAAAAGGCACGGTTCAAGTTCGGACCGCGTTCACACCACAAGCGAACCGTACTGAGAACAGCTTTTCAAGTGGTCTCGGTACGCTTGTTTCTCCACTTTTGGTGCGGATCAGACTTCGATTGCCGCTTTCACACCTGCCCAAACGAATCGTACCAAACAGGGAAACGAACTCTGGTGCGGACCCATAAACACAAATGACCAGGCATTTATGCATGTATTAGAACAACTATGTTGCTTATATCCTATAGAAAACACCTTTTGCAACAAGTAGAATTGAAACGGCCAGATTTGCTGCTTGTCAATGAAACAAACCGAAAACAAAGCGGAAGACTCATATTAATACGTAATAACTACAGTCATTTATGTCCGTAGGCACATGGCCACACACTCTCCAGAAAAGACACACAAGTGTAATTACTGTGAGAAGATGTTCCACCGTAAAGATCACCTAAAGAACCACCTCCACACGCATGACCCTAACAAGGAGGCCTTTGGCTGCACTGAATGTGGCAAGAGTTACAACACCAAGCTGGGGTTTCGGAGGCACCAGGCACTGCATGCCGCTCACCGCGGTGACCTCACCTGCCAGGTGTGTCTGCAGCCGTACCCAACCACCCCTATTCTGCTTGAGCACCTGCGTGGCCACGCTGGGAAAAGCGCCGCTGCCACCAAGGAGAAGCGGCATCAATGCGAACACTGCGAAAGGCGTTTTTACACCCGTAAAGATGTGCGGCGCCACCTGGTCGTGCATACCGGCCGCAAGGACTTCTTGTGCCAATATTGTGCGCAACGATTTGGCCGCAAAGACCACCTTACCCGCCATGTCAAGAAGAGCCACGCGAACGAGCTGCTGAGGGTCAAGGCTGAGCCTGTAGACTTGATGGAACCACACTCTTCGCCGACCACTGGCCCTCTCGCTTTGAGGTATCCATTGGGTCACGCTTCCTACTCGCCTCCACCGCCGCTGAGGGTGGAGCTGGAAAGTTATCTGTTGGAACTGCAGGCTGAAGATGCGCCCAAGCAGAGTGTTGTTGCTTCCACCTTGCCTGGAGAGACTACGTCATCTCTGGACTTCTTGTCTCCGCTGTTCAATTTTTTGCCTTACAATCAAGGTGTGGGGCCTGGGTTGGGTGTGCCTTACAGCCAGGAGGACGGAACACATCTAGCCACGCCTTTACTAGACACATCAGAACCTCTCAGCCTCCTTCACACAATCACACACTCACACACTCTCTCACAAACCAACGCACTTGCTTCCAGTTACACACATCCACCATCTCTAAATACAACCACCACACTGCCTCGCTTTCACCAGGCCTTCCACCAGTGACCTGAAAAGGATCATAGCACTTACTTTCACGTTTACGTATGTTTTTCAAATTAGCCCTTATTCAATTGTTCAAGAAGTACAGAGCAACTGAGACCTGACGAGGTAATCATCTGCTTTCTGGTTCCATTATGGCACAGTTTGGAATATTTCTCAATAATTCCGATGCAAAACGTAGGCTAGTTTTGATTTTGAGGTGTTTTGAGAAATTAGCTTTGCCATTAGAAGATGCCGAATGTTGCTTGAAAACTGTCGATGAAGGTAACACTAACATTTATATTAGAGTAGGGATCAGTTTAGCAGTTTTGTTTGGGTTTGTTAAGGATCGTTGCTTTGAAAGTCCTTACAGTTAGCACTTTGAACTTCTAATGGTCTTGAAGTTCCGACAAAGTCAAAAGACTTGGTGTCTTATGTCACATTTGTCTGTTTGTTTTCTGTGTGGCTCATAAACTCTTGGGTATCTTCACTGACAGCATATTAGTGACTGTGTCCCAACCCTTCACAGCCAAAGGCAACGAAATCCCTCATAGGTAGGCCAAATGCAACATAGAGGAAGCCTCATCTCGGTTGTTTTTTTTTTTTTGGCTGTTTGCCATCATGCTGCTACTTGATGTAAGGGCCTCAGATGACACCAGCACAGAACCGCGTCACTATACAAACCAACAAAGGGAAAAAATAGATGGACTCATTTGCACACATCCTATTTCGTTTTTTCTTTTTTTCCCCTTCTTTTTAATGTATTCAGCATCATTTCCCAGAATGCTGGCTGCTGCACTGATCGAAGCTGTCAATGAAAGAATCATTCACATTTTTACACATTTCTTTCCATTGTCTCAGTTTAAGGTCAAAGCACATAAAACTTTAATCTGTGACTTTGTTTCCTTAAAACATTTAATCTTTAAAAGATTATAACTAGAATGTAGACTTACGAAAGTTACTAAACTGTCAGATCCACAATACACCTTATTTTTTATAAACTAGGATACACGCAATCAGTTTGCGAGTGTTATGAAGAACGTTGTAGGTTTGAATTCAAGCGTCAACTACTACTTACAGAGAAATGTTGAAAAACACATTGAATGGACACTTTCCGATGAAGAAACCTAGAGTTAGTTTTCAGAACATAAATACAGACAGGAACAATGGCTTGTTAATCAACTGATTCTGACTGTAAAAAGACTGACTGAATAATTCAAAACTTTGTGAGCAGAAGTGGATTTGAAACACGTTGACCCTGACATATAAATGTTTCATGAAATGCATCAACGTATATAATTTTTCATATTACGTATCTTTTTTATACACTCCGACCCAAGCTACTCAAGCAATGAGTATCACACAGCTAGTGTGTTATTTTGGATCCAGGTTTTTGCTTCTTCATGCATCAGATTTTTGTGCGTGTCTGTGCTCAGGGCGGTTCAGGCGGCTTTGAACAGATATAACATTTTGTTTTTTCATAAAAAGCTGAAGATTGTAAACAAAATCTTCCCTGTTGGGCATATAATTCATATTAGCACTTTTATAGTAGAATAATATGCTTTATTTCTTTGTAATAGATTTTAAATTCTCTTTGCGAAAATTAATACCTTAGATGCCATACTGAGCTCTTTAGAAGAGTTTTTATATATTTGTTTGTGTGTGTGTGTGTGTGTGTGTGTGTGTGTGTGTGTGTGTGTGTGTGTGTGTGTGCGTGCGTGTGTGCGTGTTTGTGTGCAGGCATTTGGGTCAAAGTAAGGGGTCCCCAAATGCGGTTGGCTTTTACTATATGCCCTTGGCTTACCTATTGGCCTGTAGGCTTCGTAACTTTAAAAGCCTGTTTGAAGGTCAAGATGTGTATTTTAGTGCAGAGGTTACACTTGAGTGAGGTAAGAGTTAAGGTAAGAGTAAAGAGGGTGGGGAAGGGGGATCTTTTGATGGTTAGGGTGAGGGGAATCCTTTGTATGTAAGTCAATGGTGGGACCCCACTATGATGAAAATGTGTGTATGTAGGCGTATATGTACACACACATATACAGTGTTTATATATATATATATAAAGTGTTTATATGTGTATATATATATATATATATATATATATATATATATATATATATACACAGACGTGGACAAAATTGTTGGTACCCCTGAATTTTTTCCAAAATATCAAGTTTTTCTCACAGAAAAGTACTACATTAACACTTGTTTTGCTATATACATGTGTATTCCATTTGTGTGTATTGGAACAAAACAAAAAAGGAGGAAAAAACAGCACATTTAACATAATGGCAAACAAAACTCCAAAAATGGCCTGGACAAAATTGTTGGCACCCTTAACTTAATATTTGGTTGCACACCCTTTGGAAAAAATAACTGAAATCAGTCGCTTTCTCTAAGCATCAATAAGCTTCATACATCTCTCATGAGGAATTTTGGACCACTTTTCCTTTGCAAACTGCTCCAAGTCTCTCATATTGGAAGGGTGCCTTTTCCAAACAGCAATTTTAAGATCTTTCCACAGGTGTTCAATGGGATTTAGATCTGGACTCATTGCTGGCCACTTTGTTGTCCAGCGCTTTGTTGCCATCCATTTCTGGGTGCTTTTTGAAGAATGTTTGGGGTCATTGTCCTGCTGGAAGACCCATGATCTCAGACGCAAACCCAGCTTTCTGACACTGGGCCCCAAAATCCTTTGGTAATCCCCAGATTTCATAATACCTTGGACACTGTCAAGACACCAAGTGTCAGAGGCAGCAAAACAACCCCAAAACATCTTAGAACCACCATATTTCACTGTAGGTACTGTGTTCTTTTCTTTGTAGGCTTCATTCCGTTTTCGGTAAACAGTAGAATGATGTGCTTTACTAAAGAGCTCCATCTTGGTCTCATCTGTCCATAAAACGTTTTCCCAGAAGGATTTTGGCTTACTCAAGTGCATTTTGGCAAACTGTAGTCGTGCTTTCTTATGTCTCTTTGTCAGAAGTGGGGTCCTCCTGGGTCTCCTGTCATAGTGCTTCATTTCATTTAAATGTTGACGGATAGTTGGCGCTGACACTGATGCACCCTGAGCCTGCACGACAGCTTGAATGTTTTTGGAAGATGTTTGGGGCTGTTTATCCACCATCCGGACTGTCCTGCGTTGCAACCTTTTATCAATTTTTCTCTTCAGACCACGGCCAGGGAGATTAGCTACAGTGCCATGGGTTACAAACTTCTTGATAATGTTGCGCACTGTGGACAAAGGCAAATTTATATTTCTGGATATGGACTTGTAACCTTCAGACTGCTGATATTTTTCCACAACTTTGGTTCTCAAGTTCTAAGACAGTTCTTTTATCCTCTTTCTGTTGTCCATGCTTAGGGTGGCACACACAGACACACAAATCAAAGACTAAGTCAATTTCTCTCCTTTTAATCTGCTTTCAGATGTGATTTTTATATTGCCCACACCTGTTACTTGCCCCAGAAGAGTTTAAAGGAGCATCACATGCTTGAAACAATGTTATTTATCCACAATTTTCAAAGGGTGCCAACAATTTTGTCCAGGCCATTTTTGGAGTTTTGTGTGCCATTTTGTTAAATTTGCTTTTTCTTCCCTCCTTTTTTGTTTTGTTCCAATACACACAAATGGAATAAACGTGAATATAGCAAAACAAGTGTTAATGTAATACTTTTCTGTGAGAGATACTTGATTTTTTGGAAAAATTTCAGGGGTGCCAACAATTTTGTCCACGTCTGTATATATATATATATATATATATATATATATATATATATATATATATATATATATACATACATATACATATATACACGTACATACACAATCTCACACAATATATTATGTGTATTATTTTAAAGGTACACTCAATACAGTGAGTTTATTTGCTTTTATTGCACAAAATATCAATATATCATTGTCCATCACATGAGGTATGAGTGAAATAAAGCAGAAGAAGCAATTCTTCTGACTAAAGCCTTTTGCAAATACATACTCCAGAACTGATTTGTTAGCTCCAGTGTTTGTGTAGATTTGAGTGGTTTGAATGACCTGCTGTCAAGAGGTCAAGCTGAAGAAGTGATGTCATTCATGTATTTGCTGCTGAATCATGGACTTTTATTGTTGAATCTGTATGACTGATTGAGAAAACACCTTTATCAATGGGAGCCACAATGATTTTGAATCATTTTATTTGGTACCACCTCAACATGGTGTGTGTGTGTGTGTGTGTGTGTGTGTGTGTGTGCATGCGCATTTGTGTGTGTGTGTGTGTGTGCACGCGCATGTGTGCCTTTGTAAGCATGTGATTATACATCTGATAATGCTGCTAAAAGACAGTGTGTAGCCCCTGGAGGTGCAACAGACATTTTTATCAACAACATTTTGTAATTAGTTTTATCAAAGATGTGCCTGGGTTAGTATGTGTGTGTGCGTGTGTGTATGTGTTGTGGGGTCAAGTTTTGTGAGCCATATTGTTATTGTACTTGTTTCAAGTTTCACATGACATAAACCGTACAAGATGGAAGTGACCACGGCGTGGCCCATATGATTGTCTAGAGAGGTGGCAAAAGGTCAGAGAGCATTCCTGCCATAATGATGTGTCATTGTGTTTTTTGTTTCAATGCCATCCTGTGATTATGGCCTGTTATAGCTAATCATGTATATTTTTATGTAATTTACAAACTACTGTCGTATGTTTAGCCTAAAACAGAAAGAATCCTAAATATCCGTATGTATGTGTGTATGTTTGTGTTTCCATCATAAGATCTTGTTGCCACGGCCAACAATTCATTTAGTCTCCCACTGATAACATCATCCAAAGCAAATGTTATTTATTCACTGGCTAGTGGAGTCAGACTGAGCAGCAGGCTGTTGGCAAATGTGTCTGTTTCTTATGGGGAAAGTGTGTTTCTGTGTGTTTAGACGACCTTTGCTGCTATGTGAGGAGAGGAGAGATTTGGTCCAGTGTTAAAACTGTCCACAGTACTGAGTGATCAATAAACCTATGAGAAGGACTCATTTTATCACACACCTGTGTCTTTTTTACTTGCCTTTAAAAAAATAAATTATATTATATTAGTCCTTCAATTTAATCAATCATACACTATATTATACAGTTCCCGACAAAAGTCTTGTCGCGTGTTTACAAATTGACCTGAAGTTCCGCTGAAACATTTCTCCCAACAGCTTTTGTAACATTTAAACATTTTTTAATCGCAACAGCTTTTGTAAAATCTCATATTCACATCTTGGTAAAGTCTATTGCGTCAACACGTGTTGTCACCTCATATAGTGTGTATTAAAAGACGCCCAGACCACTAGACCTTCACACCAACTTCAGCTAGAGCTCTGCAAACATGCCCAAGATTCACCCTGAGATTAAAGTGTTGATTATCGAGAAGCTGAAGACCTGATCCACTGCTGATGTGGCAGACACCTTTAACGAATCTCAACATCAAGTATGAGGACGATTCAAAAAGACTAAAGAAAAAAAAGACTACTTTTTTCAAGCCCAAATCGAGCAGACGCCACAAGACAACTGCTTGAGAGGATCGTTTGTTGGCTTGTAAATCCAAGGTCAGCCAATTTTCCACTGCAGCAGAGAGCTACATGCAACCTAGTCACCAGAAGTCCCAGTGTCAGCCAGAACAGTTTTGTCAAATTCTGTCTCGAAATGGCCTCCATGGTCGAACCAGTGAGCAGAAACCAGCACTACACAAAAGACAAATTTAAAAATGTGCCCACCACAGCCTACTAAAAGGGTGGATCACAACGTGTTTGGTTGGTTGTGAATACGAGAGGAACGTTGTTACAACGGAATTGTGTAGACTTCCTAAAACGTTTCTGCAACGTTGTCCCCAAAGTTGTAAAATAACCCAACAGGAATGTTGGTTGTGAATATGTAGGTTAGGATTGTTACAACAGAATTGTGTCTGTTTTTTTTTAGGAAGAGTGACTTCCTAAAACGTTTCTGCAACGTTGTAAAATAACCCATTAGGAACGTTTTCACAAAGGAATTGTGTAGACTTCCTAAAACGTTTCTGCAACGTTTTAAAATAAACCAACAGGAACATTTCTGCCATGTTTCCAGGTTAACCAACCACTTATTTCACCCTGATTGGAAGAAATTCCAGTCATCAAAAAACAAAACAAAGATTTATTCCCTTTGAGCGTATCCAAGTCTGTGCATATGTGCAATACACATTTTACAAATTTGCATCTTTTGTAAGTCTGCACAAGCATTGTTGAATTTCAGTCCAATGGGGCCCATTCACACATGTGGTCATTATTTTGTGTCCACACGAAGTCACCAGTGAAAACATAACTTTGTGAAGCAATCATCCTGAGCTGCTGCTGGTGCTGACATGTCGGACATCCTCAAGGCTGTTTCCAGTAGGCCAACCGTCTTCACTGTCTTATGCCTGGAAGTAAAAGTATCAAGTGGACTATTAATACCACACAAACAAACAAAAAAGTGTTCAACACACAGGAAAATAGTAAGAGAGTATGCACATTTTCGGGTACTTGATGACCTTGTATTTTGATCCTCTTTCCTTTATGAGTTAGTGCTTCAGGATTTCCTCAGTCCACATCAGCCTCAGTTTGCTAACATCAAGCCTTGATGAAGCAGCAAACAGGAAGGAGTCCAACACATGCTTAGCGTGAGCAGATACCAACACTAAAATCAGTGTTGCCATGTGTAGATAATTATCTATCAGAGTTATTTTTTTTCTTTTTGTCATCTTTACATTTGTATGCCTAAGTAATCGTAAGCCTGTTGCAAGCTTTTCCCATGTGACAAGTTTTGAAAATGCGGAGATATATGCATTTGCTTCAAAACAATGACGATGATTGGCTGAATGATCCGCTGTGTCCGACCTGTCAGTGAGGATGGAAAAAAAATTTGATTAATTCTAACATGAATGGGTGCCCATTACAATGTGTACATTACAATGCTACAGAGAAAAAAAAAAAAAAAAGTCTCTTTNNTGTGTGTGTGTGTGTGTGTGTGTGTGTGTGTGTGTGTGTGTGTGTGTGTGTGTGTGTGTACGATACTTTTCCTCAAAATGATCAAAGAACGTTGGGGACATGTAGAAAACGTTGTGGATGAAGGGGTGACTGGAAGTGTTGCTGTGTTACCTTCCCACATCGTACTGGCAACGTTGTTTTTAACTTAACCAATACACAACACATCCACAAGGTTCTATTCTATACACCATTGAATTCTATACACCAGCTCGAAAGGGACCAGTGAAGTTTGGCAGTGGAAAAATCATGGTCTGTGGTTATACCAAGAAACCCAAGTTACTCTTATATTCCCAACCATAAAATAAACTAAATTCTGCAGCAGAATGGTCCATCATCTACTTCTACGAGCATCACTGAACATATGTGTGGTAGGATGAAAGCATGGACAATGAAACCAAACAATATTAATGAACTCTGGGAGGCATGCAAAACTGCTTTCTTTGCTATTCCTGATTACTTCATCAATACATCGTATGAATCCTTGCCAAATCATACAAGATACCTATTAAATTTGAATCTCACAGCACCACTACTTAATTTACTAAAACGTTTATGTATTTGCAGTGAATGTATTGAAATTCTGCAAATTTTAACCTTTCTGTTGTGATTAAGTGCTTATCAATTCATTTCAGTGAAACGGATTTATTTCTGTGCAGTAAACATGATTTGGGAGAGTTTTATTTTTTCATATGACTTCTTTCTAACACCAAATAATTATTTAAAAGCCAGGTTAGTAGCATGTGTTTCTACAAAATAGATATGTGACAAGACTTTTGTCAGGGACTGTAAGACACATTTTTGTACAGTATTAGATTATACATTTATATATTTCACATTATATAACTTGTTTTACATATGTAAATTGTCAGTCAGTCAGTCAGTCATCTTCTACCGCTTCATCCTTTACAGGGTCGCGGGGAGCTGGCGCCTATCTCAGCATCTTAGGGCCAGAGGCAGGATACTTGTGCAAACGTTAATCATGTCTTCTTTACAAAAATGTTTTGTTAAGTTTTTGTACAAACATACATACAATATGGCACAGAAGGGAACGGCAAAGCTTGCGTGTGCACGCCACGGCGATGTAAACGGAATAACGGAAGCGGAAATTTTGACTACGGACGAAGCGAACCCGCGCTAAATCTTTTTTGTTTCCTGTGGATGTGACGACATTGGTCGACGTCAGAAAGTACCCGGCTGTATAGTATTAAACCACAGAGAGGCCGCACCTCCTTCTTTTTCCTGAAGAGACCATAGTGAGGTCGCGCTTCTCGTTTCCTGGCTCACCGCTTTTCGATTTCCATTTGCAGCTACGAAAAAGTCGGCCAGGAATTACAATATGGTAACGCAATTGTTTTAATCTGCTCTTAGAATAACCGTTTTCACTGCGAGCGCGTGTGTTTTTAGCACACGTGCGTCGCTGTCTTTTTCTCTATATGACGTCACTAAAGCTATGCTAAAGTTGGCAGCGTTACACTTCGTTTGTTGATCTAAACAGAATCTTGAAGAAAAAACAGTTTTCCAATTGAACCAGAAGATGTGCAATTCTTTTTGAAGAACAATTGTGTCTGGATTGAGACAAAAATACATTAAGATCCTCTTGTGCATGTGTTGTAAAGTAATTGTAAAATGGTAACACGTTGGATAATTAATTTTCTAAAATGTTTTCTTTCTAAGCGAATACAAATGTCAAAACCCATTTAGAAAGTGACTGACATTGTAATGTTAATTATACTATTAATAACGTTAATATAGTTTAGCCACAGAGTTCTCTCGTTGTTTTAACTTGTGTAATTTTGAGTTCAGTTTACGTTTAAAGTGCTTTTTACAAACGTTCTTCTGCAGCTGCTCATATTTATCAGTAAGTGAGTTGTGACCATAAGAAAGGTTTACTGGCTTCAACATGTTCTGGGTGTCTCGCAGGCTTTTAAGGACTCTGGTAAAGCTCCAGCTGAGGCTGAGGTGGCCATCCATCGCATCCGGATCACTCTGACCAGCCGCAATGTCAAGTCTCTTGAGAAAGGCAAGGTTGAACTTCGTATGATTCTGTACAGTCAAAGGCCATGAGGACAAACATCAGAATGACATTTTATGATTCATCATACGCTATTCTGAGCCCCTCTTCTGTAATGGAATCAGTAGAAATGGGTGAATTTGTAGTTATTTCTTTTATCATTTTTGTAGTGTGTGCCGATTTGATCCGTGGTGCCAAGGAGAAGAGCTTGAAGGTGAAAGGACCAGTCCGAATGCCTACAAAGGTATGTGTGCCTTATTTAAAACACCTAGAAATGCCTTTTTAAAGCATTTTGTGCCTTTTTAATGCACTTTTGATAGTTCTAGAAGTAGAATGTGAAAATTCTACTGTTAATTGTACTTTTTTTTTTTTTTTTTTTTTTTTGGCCACTTTTACTGACTTTGAGGTTAAGAGGCTGTAAAGAGACTAAAATTAAGAATTTTCTCAAGCATTGGGAATTTACTTCAGAAATTTAATTGCAAAAATTTAAACTTTGGAAACCATGCAAAAGTGACAAGATCAAGCTTTAACTGACTGTTTTAACTGACCTAAATCAATTTAGATTCTATTTATATAAAATTAGTCGTGTTTCTGTTGTTGTTCTCCATTTGCATCTCAGTAATTTGTGTCATGTTCAGACGCTGCGCATCACTACTCGTAAGACTCCTTGTGGTGAAGGTTCCAAGACCTGGGACAGATTCCAGATGCGGATTCACAAGCGCCTCATTGATCTGCACAGTCCGTCTGAAATTGTGAAGCAGATCACCAGCATCAGCATCGAGCCTGGTGTGGAGGTGGAGGTCACCATTGCCGATGCGTGAACCACCAGTGTTGTGCTTTACACATCCCAATAAAAGCTTTTGGTTCAAATTTTGTTGTATTGCTTTAATCATTGGCCATTTGTTAATTTTAAATAAGTGACTTCAGTTGGTGTTTTTAAAAGTTTTTTTTTTTTTCTAAAGTAGCTTGAAGACTTAACTTTTTGATTATAATAAAATAAATAAAAGTGGTTGTTTATTGTAAGGTGGAGAAGTTTTATTTCAAAGGTTTCAGAAGAGCTCAATTTTTTTTCCAGTTATTGACATCAACTGAAACACTGATCTGTTAATGAAAACCGCTCACAATATGCTTAAAGAAAATTAGTGACTTTGTCAGTACTTTCCTACCATACCTAAAAAATGCCCTGCATTTAACCTTCCAGTGCAAGTTACTGACAGTGAAGATGAAATCGTTTATTTAAAGTGTATTTTATTACAAATAATTTTTAAAAGCAATTGTAAGTAAATTGGACATTTGGGACCACAATCCCGACTGCCTGCTAAACCACTGAAGTGTACACGAACAAAATGATGACGTCATAGCTATTGCGCTCTCGTGAAACGACACAGGTGTACTGAATGCCATTTAGAAGAAGAAATTGATTGTTTCATCGTTCTGACTGGGTCGCGGATGTTGCTCCTGCTTTTTGATTGGTTGGGAGACTTCCTGAAGCCAGACATGAATCACCTGTGCACTGCTGACCGTTAAAACGGTTTGATTGAATGGTATACAAGTGTTAGCTTTGGCTCATACTGTCATTTACGTAAAGAATCCTCTGATTAACACCGGTCTAAAGCTAAAACAAGCTATTGATATAGTCATGGCGACAGTTGTTGACTTGATCAATGAAAATGTTGCACTGGAGGCAATGGAATCGACATCTTATGAACCTCACTTGCCTTTAACAGAACTTTCTGGAGTCTCATCCATAGCATGCCAGGTATTTTTATCATTTGTATTAACGTTATATTTGTTCACAAATCACGAAAATTAGCACAACTGTGTCCAGAGTGAGAATACAGAAACACCTGAACATCAGCTACTCCGGGCATTTTTGAAAGTAAGACCATTCAGTGAAGAAGAGATCAAGAGCAATGAAGATCAGGTGAGATTTTTACAGAACAAAATCCCCATCACCTCAAGAGTCTTAAGACTTTTTTTGCCCTTTAGGGTTGCGTTGTGTTGGAAAACTCTGAGGTTGTTTCCCTTCACGCTCCTAAGGGATCTGCCACCATGAAGAGTAGTGAGAAAGGAATTGCACAGCAAGTTTACAAATTCAGCTTTACTCAGGTGATGCAGACAACTCTTCCCAAATCCTAAAATTGTTTCTGATGCAAATGTATTGTTAAATGCCAGATATTTGGGCCTACGTGTTCTCTGGAGGACTTCTTTGAAGGAACAATCAGTTGTCAGGTGCACGACTTTCTGAATGGTAAAAATGCTTTGGTGTTCAGTTATGGAGTCACCAATGCTGGGAAGACCTACACCATTCAAGGTGACTCTTGAAATGATCCAAGATGTTTTTTTCCTGCTAATATTTCATGCTTTACTGGTGAGTTGGTGTCTGTTTCTAGGGTCCGCTAAAGATCCTGGCATTTTGCCTCGTGCTTTAGAGCTCGTTTTCAAGCACATTTCTGGCCAGCAATATGAGCACATGGACTTTAAGCCTTATCTGAGCTCAGATGTCCAAAAACTAGATGTGGAACAGCTTAAAATGGAGAAGAGTGGCAAAGCTGCATTATTCAGTTTGCTGAAGGAGGTATTTCAAAAGTTGTGATGTTGAAAGCCATACTGTACTTTCAGTTCAGGATGCGTGTACAATATGGATTTGAAATGTTTCTGTGAAAAGGGCATATAGCTTTTAAATTAATAAACGGTATAAATGGTATAATTCCAAATCACTTTTCCTGTTTAAAATAAACTTGCATTCACTTTACCAGATACTGTTAGTTTACCCAAATTGATGTTTTGTCTTCTCACTTCTGAAGAAAAATAGAAAAAGTATTTGCCAAAAGTCAAAGCATTTTTCATCAGTTTCATCAGTTTTATCCGTAGGCTAACACCTGAGACAGTTAACATTGTGAAAAGCGCCTTACACAAATTCTCTGAACATGAACATCTGAGCCAATTGTGCTAATTTAAAAGAGGCAATAAAACTTGTGTGCATGAAACAGGTTTTTTTTTTTTTTTTTTTTTTTTTTTTTTTTTTGTGTGTGTGTGTTCTGACTAATATTTTACAATAATTTTGAACCCTTTTTTCAGGAACCTGAGTCGACAAGATCTAGAAGTAGAAGTTCAACTCTTTCAGCTAGCAGTTTATCATTTTCAGGAGTGTCCTATGACCAGACGGGTACGATACATGTGCTTGGTTAAAACTCCTCAATGCCAACAACTTGTCTCATTTTTCCAGGCAACAGTGCGGATGGCATAATTGAGGACCGGAGCGTTTACTCCGTTTGGATTGGATTTTATGAGATCTACAATGAGCACGTGTATGACCTGCTCCAGCCACCAAACCATGGCAAAACCAAAAGGCGTCCGGCACTGAGAGTGTGTGAGGATAGTGCAGGGATCTCTTATGTCCGAGGCCAGTTACCTTTTACCAGTTACTTCACTAATACAAAGTATTATTAATGCATGTGCTGTTTCTTTACTGTGCATTTTACATAAGATTTTGACAGATTGTGTGACACTGACCATGCTGTTGTAGAACTGAGATGGATAAATGTTCAGAGTGTGGAGGAAGCCAGTAAGGTTTTACGAGTGGGAAACAAGAACCGCAGCGCAGCGGCAACAAAGATGAACCAGTCTTCTAGCAGAAGGTTCGAAAGTTATTTTCCATTTTATTTAATGATATAGAAATCTGATACTGACATTTTACATCTTCAAAATAGATGTTAGCTGTGTTTTTTTTTTTTTTTTTTTTTTTTTT
>CM051504.1:667045-759467 GCA_028031935.1 Paedocypris micromegethes
TGTTATTTATAAGGTAGATTAGTGAAAAAAAAAACTAGCAAAAGTCTTCCACTGGCTCCTGTTTATTACGTTAGAAAATTAAAACATTATTAACCCACCAAATATTTTTCTTATCTGTCATTGAACAATACTGAAACGGTGCAGCAGTAACTTTTTTTTTTTTTTTTTAAACTTTGTACTGTATGTAACATGATTTTAATTTTGAGAACAATATTTGCTGTTTGCAGTCACAGTGTCTTCACCATCAAACTAATTCGCATGGAAGGATCTGATGTTCAGTGTGTGTCGGAGTGAGTGCTGAACTCCTGTATGTTTACCATGTCTGTCCACCTGCATTTTTTTTTTTTTTGTTAGCTTCCTACACCATCTCCTTTTTTAAAATTTCACTTCCGGGACAGATCACACTTTCCCTTATATTCATTGTACACTAATTATTCAGTAATGCAGTCATTCTCCCTTCTTGCCTCTATCATATGTTGTTCACTTTTTACTAGCATTATTTTCTTTCAAGTCTTTCACTTTGTGACTTGGCCGGCTCTGAGAGATGCAACAAAGCCAAAACCTTTGGTGATCGACTGAAGGAAGCGGGAAACATCAACAACTCTTTGCTGATCCTGGGCAAGTGTATTGCTGCTCTGAGGAGTCACCAAAACGATCGGTAGCGGAATTGCACAGCAAGGTCCCACTTGTCTAATTTTACACCTGATTGAGATGTTTTGTTGTTTAGGTCAAAGACCAGCTACATCCCATTTCGTGAGAGTAAACTGACCCGGCTGTTTCAGGGAATGTTCTGTGGTCGTGGACAGGCCTGCATGATTGTGAACATTAACCAGTGTGCCTCTACCTATGACGAAACGCTCCATGTCATGAAGTTTTCAGCTATAGCAAAACAGGTTTCTGCTATTTTTAAGTTAATCTCAGTTTAAAGTGTCAGGTTTTTTTTTTTTTTTTTTATTAGTTAAACGTTAAGGAGTTGTAACTTATTTCTCTACACACACACACACACACACACACACACACACACACATACAAAACTAATACAGTACACGGAGTTCACTGAAATAAAAGACATTTGATGCCAGAATGCCCCAAAATTGAATTTATTTGTTTGAATGCACTGCTTTTACAACCAAGGGTTTTTACTTAACGTAACTTAATAGACTTTGAAAGACTGACTGTTTATTCATTTAAGATTTTAGAAACCTTATCAAACCTATTTACGTTCATGTATAAATGTTTTCTTGGAAATATAATCTCTTCTTGACACCACAGTAGTGTTATATGCAATGTTTACTAATACTTTATGGGATTTTTAGGAACTGTAATGTAAAAAGCAGTTGAAGGAACCAGGTTTTCAATTTAATTAAGTGTTTTACGTATCAATTTGTATTTTTAGAGAAATGACATCAATGTCTGTCAGGTGTTACAGGTGATTCCTCCAAGATCTTTAGAGTCTTTGGCACCACGACTGCTTGGTCGTGATGGAAAACCATTGATGAAGAATGGAGTGATTGACGACCAAGCTGTGGATGATTATATGTCAGAAGAGGACTGTGAGGAAGAGGCAGACATGTCCATCCTTCCCCAAGACGTGACTTGATTCTTCTACTTGATCAAAACATCAGCAGATCTTCCGTTACCTGAGTGCGGTGTGGTGTCGTCTTCTGGCAGGAGCTGCTGAGTTTGGTGGAGAGTTTGCGAGTGAAGTTGCTGGCTGAGCGCAGGAAGAACCTTGTCCAGGAGATTCAGATCCGCAAAGAGATGGGAGACGAAATGCTGCAGCAGATCATGGAGGCAGAAGAGCTGCACAGGTTCATGTCTATGATGGTGTTCACTTTGCTAGTTAAGATACATTTTAGACATGGAAATATAGACATCCATTTTGTTGAAGTCGTCAGATACTGGACCTGAAGGAGAGCTATGAGGAGAAGATGGACCGAACGTTTGAGATGTACAAGGAAGCACTGAAGGAGCACGCGTACCAGTGTGCTCTGGATAAGCTGGAGGAAGATTACGTCCCCATTGAGGAGTACAACGAGGAGCAGGAGCGAGTCAAAGTATGCAGTTTAGTTCTGTTACACATGGCTGGTGAAACTACATCTTTGGTGCTTTTGGGTTGTGGGAGTTCAAACAAATGTCAAATTCCTGGTCTATTTGAATTGTGGTCCTTTTAAAATGATTTTGTTTATTTAAAATCAAATTTTATTTACACTTTCCCTTATATTCATTGTACACTAATTATTCAGTAATGCAGTCATTCTCACTTCTTGCCTCTATCATATGTTGTTCACTTTTTACTAGCATTTTCTTTCAAGTCTTTCACTTTGTGACTTGGCCGGCTCTGAGAGATGCAACAAAGCCAAAACCTTTGGTGATCGACTGAAGGAAGCGGGAATACTAAATATATTTTGCTTCAGTAATCGTATCTTCAATGGTTTATTCATGTGTTATTTCAGGAGCTTGAGAAGCGTGTGGTTGAATTGGAACAGAAAGGCATCAGTTCTGCATCTCCCCTCCTGCAGGACTGCTTCACTCAGACGGACCACCGACCTGTAGAGTCGGGTAATGAATGTTCACTTGTGTCTATATATTCTCAGTTGTGACCCTTCTCCTGACCTCAGGTGCAGAGAACCAGAAGATCTTCTATAAAGAAAAGTGTGCGCTGGAGACGTTGTGTGCTGCAAAACAAGAGGTAGGTCTACTAATTATATTTTGGTGTTGATATCCAGGTTGGTTAACTTCTCTCTTGTTTGCATCTTCAGATGATTGTGTCCCTCGAGCAGCGGATCAGTGAAATAAACGAGACCCTTCAGGAAGCCGGAGAAAGTTACTTGGAGAAACTTTCAGAAATCCAGAGACTTCAAAAGCAGCTCTTGCACCAGGTAAGGCCCATCCTACTGGGTTATTTGATTCACTTGACACTTGCTTGTTTCTCACAGGAGCAAGAGATAAAACTTCTTCAACGAAACGTCACTACTAAAGATTTAGAGATTAAAGGTCTGCGGGAGGAAATGACAAGGGCTACTGACTCTACAGGACCGACCCGTCCGAAACGGGGTCTACTAGTCAACCTTAAAGAATCAATCACCCCTCCATCTACAGGAAACCTTTGCCGCACTATTCGAAAGTCAGTAAGAACAACAGCCACTCTCCGCAAAAAGCCCAGCTGAGAACATGTCCAGTTTTGTTTTATAACCTTATTTATTTTACTGCCTTGTTCGAATTTCTAATAAAATATTTTTAAACATTAAATTCTTTGTAAACTGATTCTTCGACACAAAGAGATGAACTGTAATATGACGTTTGGTGCGATATGCATGATTCGGTTAATCTATTTAGAGACTATTTATACAGTATAAGATGGAATATAGGACATGCATTTGATATGGATATTTGCTAATTATACATGCGAAAACTATTTCTAAAGGCATTTAGTGTTTACTTCAGTAAGTGTGGTATATGAACATACTGAACCACTACAGGAGCACAATTCCACCTCTTTTATCAAGAACTGATTAAATGGTTTTATTTAATGAGCTTTTCTAACAGTTGTGGTGACTCGTGTCTCCATCTCATTGGTACTGGTCTTCAGTAGCAGTGTTATAATCCTCCAGAGCGCTTTGCATGTATTCGAATGTTGGCCGGTCCTCTGGTTTCACTTTCCAGCACGTCTTCATGATCTCATAAATTTGCTCTGTGCAGTTTTCAGGCTGTTTTAACCGATATCCACGATGAACTTGAGCCACCACCTCGGTGTTGCTCAGGCCTGAAGAAAGAGGAAAAAAAAACTTGTGACATGGTAGCAAGTAAATAAAACTAAATGTATTTGTATTTTAAGGACTATGAGAAAGAGGATGTCAAAGAAGACAACATTTAAAAATTCCTTTAAACCTTCTGATACTTGTTTCAGTGAACTTCAAATACAGCGTGCATAAAATAAAAACTTGACTATTAAGTTGAGAATTGTGTTCTTGATTTTTTTTTTTTTCTTCGAAAAAAATAAATGAATGCATTTTTGTACTTAACTCAAGTTTTAAATGTCATTGAACAAAAATGTCAATTACATTTCTTTAGAACATGCCAATAATACTATACATAAAATAATACTGAACGTTTTTTAGAATAAAACAGACTGTTTCCTTTATTTAAATCAATCAGCGCTGCCTACCTGCATAGGGACTTTGACCATGAGTTACAGTTTCATACATCAGGACACCAAAAGACCACATGTCTGATTTGATAGTAAAAGAACCGTAACTGATGGCCTCTGGTGCAGTCCATTTTATTGGAAATTTGGATCCTTAGAGACATAAGTCTGAAAAATAAATAAAACAAAAAGTATGTGTGAGAGCGTTTGTTAGTGTGTGTGCACCCTCTTTAGCTGAATACTCGCTTTCTTTAATCACTCTGGCAAGGCCAAAGTCAGCAATTTTACAAAGAAGATTTTCACTGACCAGGACATTGGCAGCACGGAGGTCTCCGTGGTTGTACTTCTTTTTTTCCAGGTACGCCATCCCTTCTGCAACCTGCCACAGACAGAAGCACACATCACACATCACTTCTCAAATCACTTTCAAAACATTCACACATCACTTTTGAAAAATGTCTTAGAATTAACTCAAAATGTATTTATACCTGTAACAGTCAAGCCAAGTGTATTCAGCTACCGTGCCTTTTTTGTATTAATGTTTACTTCATTAAAAAAAAAACAGTATATATTTAAAATACAGTACTGTGTTTCTTTGTGATAAGTATTTTCAATACCCATGTCTTATATCTCACATTCCAACAGGTGTCACTACTGTCTTACTTGAGCACAGAAGTCGATAAGTTTTGGAATCTTTAATTTTCTGCCAGATTGGCTTTTCAGGAAATCCAACAGGCTGCCTGCAAGGTATAGTAGAAGACCAAACATTAACGTAAAATGGTCTTTCTTTTATAAATGGTACCATTGGCCATGTATTCTGTGATGATGTAGATTGGGGGCGATTTGGTCACAACAGCATACAGGCGTACAAGGTGTTGGTGCCGTAGATGCTTCATGAGGTTTGCTTCCTGAAGAAAGGCCTCTGCCGACATACTGCCAGGCTTCAGTGTCTTCACTGCCACCATAGTGCTTTTGTTATAGTACGCTGAAAGAGATGTTCATTGTAATGGTGAATCACTAAATGTCAGTTCACTTGTTGTGTTGTACTCGTTTTTTATAAAGTCCATTTAAATGACTCAAACTGGCTGAAGGCATTGGAAGGTGCCAATGCCAGTGCCAATTTGCTTAAAAATAAGCAAATAAACAAATGGTCTGAGACAAGCAAATTTAAAGGTGATGATTGTGAACACAAGAAGAGATGAATAAACATCTGTTTATTTATATACGACCACCAAGAAGTTCTACAAAAATGTATATATGTTGTAAATATGCGTGTATACATTTATATAAAATGTTATATATAAACTGATAAACGTTATATAAATATTCAGCGTGCTTTTTAAAGAAGAGAGGAAGGATTTAGATACACAATATGTTAATAATAGCACATATCATCCGTGCAAGGTCAATCCAAGAGACGTAGGTCGAGCAGGCAACAGGTCGGAAAAACAGGCAGGCAAAACTCAAAGAAAATAACAGGAAACAAAATTCTGCTAATGCCGAAGCAGGATTTTGTAAAAGAGTCCATAAGATGAGCCGCAGCTGAGTATGACTGGAGATAATGAATATATCTGCTGCTGTCCGATTGGTGGCACAGTTAATTGTAACAATATGAAGTACTTTTGCTCACCCATCCAGACCTCTCCAAACTGACCAGCACCCAGTTTTTTGACGATTTGAAGTTTTTCTTTGCTTATCTCCCAGGCATCCACGTCCCATTTAATGGATTTTGAGGGTCTCACACATACTTTGTCCAAGGGTCTGCAAAGGCCATGGCCACTTTCTGCACACACAACATAACCTACTGCTATTCTGTTCAAATAGCAGATAATGTTTTTTATCTTGTTGTCAACACTGGAAATCAACATATGATTCATTTTATTGCAATAAACAATTGGGTTAAGTATTTAAAACATTATTTTTTTTTAGCATGCCCTATGTACTATGAGCAATAATAGTGTAGAAATTGAACATAGGAATCAGATTTACTCTTGTAGTGTTTGATAAGATCTTCTAATTGTCCAAATGTTGTTCTGGGAGAAATGAAGAATCCACCATTGTCATGATTGCGGATCTTATAATGCCTGATGATATCAAACCAAACTAAATGTTAAGTCTACATACAAAACAAAATAAAAAGTTGGTAAGAAAGAGGCTAATAAAACTAATCAAGAAAACACAATGAACCATGTGAAAGAGATGTAAACTATGAGTATTTAAAAAAAAAAAAAAAAAATAATGGTAAGAAAATGGTATACACCTGATTGTATAATATCCTTCACCGTCAATGTCTTTGACTGACATGGTGTAAGACCCTAAAATAAAAAGATTAATAAGAAAACTTATATAAAATAAAATGTGTTCGGTTTTTCATCATTACATTTTAAAAACGTGTAATTCTGCATCTTATAATTGAATTTTCCAAATAGTAATCAAAAACATTACAAGTTTAAATGAATTATATTATTTATATTAAATCATATCTTTATTGAATAGTTTGTTGCCAGAAATTAAATTTCAGAATTTAAATTCTCCTTTTGGAGGATAAAAAAAAAAACAATCAACACAGAAACTGATACTGACTGTAAGCATAATAAAATGAAAATGAGATAATGAAAAATAAATAATATGTTTTTAATAATTACATTTATTATTATTACAGCTATGTAACTAGTGAACTATTGAACCCTAACAGAGTATAACAAGAGTTTTGAATGTTTTATATAGTTTAATGGTCTTTAAGAAGAGTTTTGTTAACTCTGGGTCTTTACAGTGAGAAAGAAGTATGTTTATTTGTCTGATGATTGTAGGTTTCAAAGAATTGTGAACCTAACCTGCAGTTGTCTCACTCTCTCGAATGAGGAATGCTCCAGGATTGTTGACATGCATCAGCTAGATACCTTTCAGCATCTCTTCTGCTAAGATCAATGAACAACCACCTGTATTAAAGCAAATAGGAAATGTAAGATCTGGAAACACATTTGTGTGTGTGTGTGTGTGTGTGTGTGTGTGTGTGTGTGTGTGTGTGTGTGTGTGTGTGTCTTCATCCTTACTCTAATGAGACTTTACTATCAGCAGGTGCTACAAAGTTTGATGGGATTGTGCCCTCATTTCCTGGACAGAGTGATTTAGCAGACCACCAGTCACCATTCCTAAAAAACATCTTGTTTTTAAATGAAACGTTTGTACATTATCACTTTAAAATACATTAAAATGCATCTTAAGGCTGCTCACTGTTCGGGGTTTGTGTGTGTTCACTTCATTGTGTGTGTGTGTGTGTGTGTGTGTGTGTGTGTGTGTGTGTGTGTGTGTGTGTGTGTGTGTGTGTGTCTTCACGAAATGGGTTCATTGCAGAGCAAATTTTGATCTGTTTTGGTCCCTATTGGCAAGCTCACTCATATTATTTACTTAAAAAAGGTTTAACATGGTAAGTTCATTTATCTAAGAGTGTGTAATAATAAAATAAAATGTTTAAGTTACTGAAACAAAGTTTACAGTGAAGTTTAATATTTCTTGATGCTCTGACTTGTTTGGATTATAAATATAAACACGTCTGTTGGGAAAGTGTACTCACGATTGTAACACTTTGAGTTTTTCTCCTTTCTTAAAACTCAATTCATTCTGCTTCTCAGCCTCAAAAGAATGAAGAGCCACCACAATTTGCTCCTGCCCCCTGAAAACTATAAAATGTTACAAGACAGTTTACACAAAAATATCCATTGAGCATAAGTCAAAGCTCATTAATTTAGCCTTCTTCTAATAATGTCCATGCAATGTGATACCATTTATATCTTCTAGAACCTGTCCAGGAAGCAGTGACACGGATCTCTAGAGATATCACAGGGGATATTTAAAGTCAAATGCAAATGTTCAGGAAAACAAACTGTAAATAGTTTCATTATTACAGTATTAGTAAAAAATATGATGCAATGGAAAAGTTCTGTTTGTATTACATTTTCAATGGTTGGAAAAAATGACATTTTCTACTCACTGTTGAATGTGGTGTTTTTTTTGCTGTAGTGTTTTTTTTGAGGTGTTTGTTTTCTCACGTCTACACCAGTTCTTGTCTGAGAGCCAACACAACCCATTCTACCCTAATCATATGCATCTGGTCACTTTAAATTGAACTTGTGAATGTATCGTTTGTAATTATCATAAACTGTGTGATTGTGTGAAAATATGACCCAAAAATGTCCCTGACTGATTTTTCAGATGCTAAATATTAGTCATATTTACCCTAACTGCTTCTCCCATTCAGATTGTGCCAACATTAAGTTAATCAAAATTCAGGGTAGCTGTCTCCTCCACTCGTCAATTTATTTACATTGTTCACCGAACCCATTAGAATTTTAATTAGAAAGATATTGGATCATATTTCCTCTATTCACTCTACTTAAAAACAGTAGTTCAATCAACACACTCAAAACAATTTTATTTTACAAGTAAAGCATATGATAAATAAACATGAAGAAAAAACCGTTTGTTGACGGACATTTATGTTAACTAAAATTGGGTTCACTGTGATAATGGCTTACAATATTAATAAATCGAAAATAACGCGCTGTCCACTAAACAACATTTATTATTGCTAAAGTGTTGAAATAAATCGTCTTACCTACTTAAAGACGTTTTGGAGACTTGAATGAAGAAGAAAAAATATATACTAAAACTGAAACCGTTTCACAAAGGAACACGCGATCTCGGATCTATTTTGCATAAACACGCGACAAACAAGAAAACGCGCAGAACATATGGCAGCCCATTTTCGTTTTTTTGGCCTGCAAATTTTTTTTTTTTTTTATAAAAGTCAAATGTACGTAATAAAGTTATATCAGCCTATTTTATGTATACATTTATTTGCACAATTATTAAACATATATTTATAAATTACAAGTCAATTTAGAATTCAAATTGTAAACGAAATATTTTTGTTTCAAATTATTTTAAAGCACAACACTGCATGTCTGTTTGTGTCTGTTTGTGTTCTGGCAGACGCGCACGAGAGCGTGAGAATTGATCACCCGGTTCTTCCTGTTTCAAAGGACTTGCATGGTTACTGTGCGACGGCCGTTGTTCACCGCTCATGGCTTTCATCAGAAGGAAGGTTCGGACCAAAGAACGGTAAAGTGAAGTGCTTCACGTCTGAAGTGACAGTTACTGTAGGTTAACTATTGTGTACACTACGTCTGACCGTCCGAGGGTCCCAGCAGTACAACCCCGCTTTGAGACACCGACTTGCGGCAGAGCGGTGTCACTTGAGCTCGCTGGATCCTTGGTTTCTAAGGCCACAAAATATAAACGCTGGTAGTTTTGTCTTATTTGGTCTTTTTATTATTTACGTGACATAACTATAGACGCGGCAACTTTTTCCCGATCTTGCATTGTTAAAAATGTTGGTTTGGGACAGGCGTTTTTGCATGATCTAAATAAGACTTGTCGGTTTGAACGATACAAGTTAGTGTTTTTGTGCTGTTGTATTGGAATGCTTTATAGTGTACGTACAGTTTATATACGCTACAGAAATTATCGTAACAACAAAGGTTGGTCGCTTTGTGGGTGTCGCCATGTTGTTGTCGTCACATGACCACCGCGACAACACGGTCACCTCAGACACTTTCATTTTTCCCTGAAAATGTTTTGTCATGGTAAATTGTATTTAATTTTCGTTTATCTTAAGATTTTCTCTGCTGCTGCTTTCTCTGGAGGAGTATTATTTAGAACAGCACACCGCATACAATGTGACAGACAGAGGTCCAGAAACAAACAGGTGAGACTAATCATGGAAAAAATAGTATAATAGTATTTTCTAGAGCTGTTTTATAGTAAAACTGATAATTTTACTGATGCCATGTGTTGAGTATAGTTGAGTACATAATGATGAAAGGAAAGGGTAGAATTATTATATAACTGGTGATCTTGGTTCCACCATCAAGATATGGAGTAAGATAACAATTAGGAATATAACTCTTTGTGATTCTCCTAATCCATTAGAAAGATGATAAATAAAATATGTACTGGTACTTTTTTTTTTTTTTTTTTACTTTATCCATCGATTGTGCAAGAAATAGCATTTAAACCTTTACAGTTAGAGTAGTGACACAGAGATATAAACCCACATTTAACCCTTATTGGCGTCAAGGTAAAAAAAACGCAACATAAAAATAACAGTCCATCAGTTCAGTACATCAGAGGGACAGCTCACGTTACCTGCGTTAGCAACAAAGTCAGAGAGGAGATGGTTTGGACATGGGAGGGATAGTGAATATATTGGTCGAAGGATGTTGGAGATAGAGCTGCCGGGAAAGAGGGCAAGAGGACGACCAAGGAGGAGATGTATGGATGTGCTAGCAGAGGACAAGAGGATGGCTGGTCAGAGTGGAGGAAGCTCAGGATAGAATGAAGTGGAAAAGGATGCTCTGACGACCACTTATAAGGGAATAGCAGAAAGAGAAGTAGATAACAATAACAGTTCAATTGGTTTAGCATAAAGTTTTGAATAATGTTTCCATATATATTTTTAGCCGTGGCAATCACTTTAGAACCAAAGTTCAAAGTTTTTGTGACTTACAGTTTGGTCTGAGCTTGAACCCATAATGAAGGAAACACATGACACTAGTTGCAGAGCTTGTCTCGGACAATAATGAGATTCACTGCAAAATACTTGGTGAAAATGGTTACAGCTTACAATACACATTTTAAATATTTTGAATATCTGCTTTTGTTTTTCCCTAGCAGGAGAATATCTGGTTCAATAAAAATCTGTTCAAAATCAGTCATTTTTGAACCTGAAACTGTCTCTGAGCCTATTTTAAAGGTATTTTTAATTTTTGTCTACATTTGTATTGTCTTATTTTGCTATAATATTTTAATAAAAAGTTGATTGTATATGCAGATTCCTTTGAAAGACTGCAAAACTATTGCGATTTTGGAGGAAACACAGCGCAACCCATTCATAGAGTAACCACCACATTTGCTGTTCTCAGAAAACCTTTTATCTGTTTAAGTTCATTGATTCGAGTTTCTTTTTTCTCTTGTCGTTGCAGATGTAAACCTGCCTGTATCCGTATAGAGACCAGACAAGTATGTGCCATTGCATCTTTTCTTTTCTCTGTTATATGTATGGATGTATGAGTGAAAAGTTTAAAATGGTTTAATTGCTTTTTCTGTATTAGGTTTATTTGATAAACGAAGGAGATGTGGTTTCTCCCTATAAGTATGAAAGGGTAAGTTTTTATTTCTGTTTATAATTCTGATGTTGTACAATTAGTAGTATAACTCTTTGTGCAATAGATCCTAATAACTTGAGAAATGTTTTACATGTAAAATATTTATCATACATTATATGCTACATACATATCTACATACATACTGTTTATGCACGCACGCGCGCGCACATACACGCGCGCACACACACACACACACAGTAATACCTTATTTTCTTTTGATTTGATTTAATTAATTTCTTTTATTGCAGATATTTTTGTATATTTTTGTGATTCAATTGTTATCGAACATAACTGCCTACCTTTGTTAATTTGGTAAATTCAGAGTGAATTTGAAAGTAATGTCTTTTTAATGCAGATAAGCTGCTATGGAAGTGCAACTATGGAAGTGCATTATATATAGAAATAGCAGCATATGTTTGCTGTGACAAATTAAATAACTTTTGAATAAATAATTAATTGACTGAAAACTACATTATTCATATTACATGTTTTTTTTCATTAATTATTTGCATATTGACTGTTACTGATAGGGAGAAAGACAGATTACATTCCAACTGGATGTGTGGAAAAAAACAGAGGATGTTGTTCAGATGTTGCTGCAGGTTTGAGATTTTGCATTCTTCTTTATTCATTGTATTTTTTTCATGTAATGTTTAAATTACATTTTAATCATCAGCTACACCGAGCGTCCTGTCTGGATAAACTGGCTGATCAGGCAGCTATGGTAAGAGTAAAGCAAACATTTAACGCATATTAACAAACAATAACTAGTTTTGACTTTCACCATGGCTGTGTCTCTTGAAGATCGCTGCAATCTTGCAGTCCAGGCTGGCGAGGACCAGTTTCGATAAGAACAGGTAAAATCTTCGAAATAAATCTTGAGCAGTGTTTCTTAACCTGTGCTTAGTCCTAACACTCAATTCTAACGTTTGTGGTCCGTTGTGTGTTCTCCAATAGTATGAATCTCATCCCAGCCAAGGTCTTCAGGCTGCAGCATGAGATTTTTGTCATTTTGTATAGAGCACCTTACATTTTAAATTCTGCACAGAGCAGATTTTATTGCTGTGACGGCAGAAGCTAGTGATGAAATAATTCAGCTTCAGCAGCTAAGTTCTACAGGAGATTTTTTAAGCACAACACTTGCAACATTTTGGTGTCATGAAACACTGAAAAGACCTAAATTGTTAAGATGATTGTACTGTGAGGGTTCCATCCCCATGCTTCACAATACGTGTGGTGTTCTTTGGATGCAACTCAGCATTCTTTTTTCTTCAGACACCACAAGTTGGGTTTTTAACCAATAACTTCTATTTTGGTTTAATCTAACCATATGACATCCAAATGCTCTCTAGCAAACTTCACAGGGGCCTGGACATGTACTGGCTTAAGCAGTAGAATGCGATGCCGCAGTCCCGTTTTGTTTCTTTGGTCCCAGCTCTCTGCAGGTCGTTCACTCTGTCCCCTGTGTGGTTCCGGAATTTTGCTCACAATTCTTGGGATCATCTTACGACTTACGAATGACCTTTCTAACGAAAAACCCGAGTAACAAAATGCATCACTGGGAAACTTTTGTTCCGAGTTGCGAAAAAAAAAAAAACGTATTGCTTCCAAAATATAAAATGAGCTTGTATTCTCCTAGAATGGCTTCTGCGGGTCGGCCGTTGGTATAAATAGAGCCGCAAACAACTCACTCACACACACACTTACTCAGTGGGAGTTTGAAACAGTTTCAAACTCACTAACAAAATTTCCCCACATAGAGCTTACAAATAAGATAATAGAAGTTGTACGCGGATGCGCTAATCTTGCTGGGTGTTACACTCTATGGTCCGAGCGGAGCATTCTGAAGTCTGTGCCTGCGGATTTGCGTTACGTCATTTTAAGATGGTGGTCACCGTTCATGTGAGATTGTCCGCTGTATCATTATATACTGTACCTTTATAAACAATAGCCAATAGCCAATCGGGGGCAACAGCCTCAGTAAGGAGGCCCAGACTTCCCTTGCCCCAGCTACGTCCTCCAGCTCTTCCGGAAGAATTCCGAGGCGTTCCCTGGCCAGCCGGGAGACATAGTCTCTCCAGCGCGTCCTGGGTCTGCCCCTGGGTCTTCTCCCGGTGGGACATGCCCGGAACACCTCAGCAGCAAGGCGTCCTTACCAGATGCCCAAACCACCCCATCTGGCCCCTCTCAACCCGAAGGAGCAGCGGCTCTACTCCGAGCTCCTCCCGAATGGCCGAGCTCCTCACCCTATCTCTGAGGGAGAGCCCAGCCACCCTGCGGAGGAAGCTCATTTCCGCCGCTTGTATCCGGGATCTCGTTCTTTCGGTCACCACCCACAATTGGTGGCCATAGGTGAGGGTAGGAACGTAGATCGACTGGTAAATCGAGAGTTTTGCTTTTTGGCTCAGCTCTCTCTTCACCATGACCCACGGCTACATGTATAATATATATATATATATATATATATATATATATATATATATATTTATTTTTTTTTTTTTTTTTTTTTTTACCGCAACTGTATGGTTCTGGTTTAGTTTTGGTTTAAAAAGTGAAATTTGGAATGTGATGGATGTTTGTACTTGTGTCTGCAGCTTTGAGAAAGTGACTGAGCTTCCACACATGGAGTGTGTGGCAGAAATGGTTTCTCCGCTGGTAACAAACGCCGGCCATGTTTGCATCACTGATCACAATCTTTATTTCCAACCCATAAATGGTTATCCAGTAAGTGAATGTGTTTCTAGAAAGACTTTGCTACCTGCTTCCTTCCGATCACTGTATGTCTGTGTTTTCAGGAGTTTGTCATGAAGATTGGGCTTCACAGCGTCAGGCGCATCTACAAGAGGAGACATGGTCTAAGACCTTTGGTGAGGTCTTTTTTTACTGAAATAATTCTATACTTAAAATGATTGTTTGGAAATAGCTTGAATAAAATACACTGGAGTGAATTAAAATTTGATTATTTCTCAAGACAACTTATTAGTTTCTCCTGTCTTTTAACCAAGAGTCAATTTGTTACATTTTTTTAATGAGCTCTTTTCACAATCTCAGAATGTCCCAAAGCAATACAGAGTCATGGAATTATATTCATTGTTCTATGAAATTTTACTGTGGCTACGCCATTGTATTTTATCGGACCTTGGAGAAGCCAGCATTTGTATTTTTAACCTAGAACATTTCTTTTAAACCTTGCACTTTAAATAAAAAAAAAAAAGAAATTGTTGGCAATCACAATTTTCTTTTCAACTTGGTAAATCAAGTAAATGTCATATTTACAGAGTAATTTGCATCTACCTGAATTTTGCAAAGTCATTATTTGCAGCAAAAGACATTAACAACTGTGTTAATGGTGTGTGTTTAGGGTCTGGAGGTGTTTTGCACAGAGAACGATTTGTGCTCTGATATTTACCTTAAGTTCTACAACAATAAAGACCGAGATGAGTTATACTACTACATCGCAACTTTCCTTGGTAAGAGTATAAACTTTTATTTTAATCACATTTGTGCAGTCACATTTCTGCACAGTGTGCAGTACAAGGTTAAATTTAAAATTATTGTCTTGTGGAGCTCGAAGAAAAGAAGTGCAGCATCATCACAAAACAATTGTTCTTTTTATTGTTTTTTTTTTGTTTGTTTTCTGTTTACATGATATAAAAATATTACACATCATGTTTCTTGCATAGCCATTTTATTTTTATGTAACACATTGGTTTTGATTGAATTCCAACACATTGTAATTCAGATACTTTAGCAAGTTTGGATTGTTCAAGTTTTGTGTATATATATATATATATATATATATATATATATATATATATATATATATATATATATATATATTGGGGCAACAGCCTCAGTAAGGAGGCCCAGACTTCCCTTGCCCCAGCTACGTCCTCCAGCTCTTCCGGAAGAATTCCGAGGCGTTCCCTGGCCAGCCGGGAGACATAGGGTCTGCCCCTGGGTCTTCTCCCGGTGGGACATGCCCGGAACACCTCAGCAGCAAGGCGTCCGGGGGGCATCCTTACCAGATGCCCGAACCACCCCATCTGGCCCCTCTCAACCCGAAGGAGCAGCGGCTCTACTCCGAGCTCCTCCCGAATGGCCGAGCTCCTCACCCTATCTCTGAGGGAGAGCCCAGCCACCCTGCGGAGGAAGCTCATTTCCGCCGCTTGTATCCGGGATCTCGTTCTTTCGGTCACCACCCACAATTGGTGGCCATAGGTGAGGGTAGGAACATAGATCGACTGGTAAATCGAGAGCTTTGCTTTTTGGCTCAGCTCTCTCTTCACCACGACGGACCGATGCAGCGTCCTAATTATCGCGGACGCAGCACCGATCCGTCTGTCGATCTCCCGCTCCATCCTCCCCCCACTCGTGAACAAAACCCCGAGATACTTAAACTCCTCCACTTGGGGAAGGACCCTGTCTCTGACCTGCAGGGGGCACTCCACCCTTTTCCGGTCGAGAACCATGGTCTCGGACTTGGAAGTGCTGATTCCCATCCCGGCCGCTTCACACTCAGCAGCAAATCGATCCAGTGAGAGCTGGAGATCACGTCCCGACGAAGCCAACAGGACCACATCATCTGCAAAAAGCAGAGACTCGATCCCGAGGTCACCGAACCGGATCCCTCCTCCGCCTCGACTGCGCCTAGAAATTCTGTCCATAAAAGTTATGAACAGAATCGGTGACAAAGGGCAGCCTTGGCGGAGCCCAACTCTCACTGGAAATGGAAATGACTTGCTACCGGCAATACGAACCAAACTCTGACACCGGTCATACATACATACATATATATATACACAAAAATAAATGAGCTGACATTTCCAGACTTCTACCTCTCCTGACACTTCCTACAAATGTTCAAAGTGTTTTAGGTCAGCCTAGAAAGGAAGGAAAGTAGGAAAGGAAACCGATGGGATGGCAATAAAGACAGTCTCCTCATCGTGTCCTGAGTCTTCCTCTGGAGTAGGACCGCCTTATAGTAGGACGCGTCTGAAACATCTCCCCTAGATCAATGCCTGCAAATGCAGCTCCGCTCTGGTTCTTCCGAGGAGACTGAGGTCCTTGCATATTTTTACTAAGGCCCAGCCACCCTTGTCCTTTTTTAAAGGAAAATGAGCAACCTACCTACTTAAGCCTCTTGGGTCCTTTCTGCCATGTCCCTCAAGTTTATTTTCAAGTTCATTTATATAGCGCTTTTCTTAGTCAAAGACCAACGCAAAGACGCTATGTGAAAAAGTTTTGAAAAAGAAAAATGTCCATTCTTTATATGACTTCAAAGAATTTGGGGGAAAAAAAGAGTAAGTATAAGTAAGGAAAAACCCTAAACTCAAACCTACGGGATTGGAACAGATATTTGACTAGTAAAACCAGGTCAAATTTTAATGCTCTTTTTTCACAATATGTCACAGGTGCATCGACCATTCTGACAATATTATCTATTCTCTTTTCCTCTGTCTTGTGAAGAAGACAACAAAGTTAACATAATATTCAAGAACTTATTCACTTGAGATATTGTCTCCCCTCCTGCCCAGATTGGGCAATTTACCTTTACAGCTGGCATGGAAAACTGTCAAAAGCTTTGGCTGAGTTCATTGCTTAATCCTGCTGTATCTATTAGAAATAAGTCACACAACATAATAAGTAAAGTTAATCAAAATCACCAGAGGAGAGAGTGCAGACTCCAAGACCACTTTTCGTAAACCGTCTCCTTCAAGTCCCTTGAGCTTCTGCCTTTTTACTCTCCTCAGTCGTAAGACAATGTTGTGTCTAGAGCCACTATCTTTTCATAATAAAGTATTATGAAAAGATAGTGGCTCTAGACACAACATGTGATCACAGCCCAGAGTCCGGAGGTAGAGAGAGTGAGTGAGTGTGTGACCGATTGGACATCAGAAAAATATCACCATAGTCAATATAATTGGACGCGAGAAGAAAAGCAGAATGTCATATTTTGGATATCATTCTAGCGCAAGGAGTCTACATGCTTCAAGGTTCTTGCTCTTCAACAGTCTTATTCAGCAACACACACACAGATGGAAACTTGATTTAAAATCTTTAAAATCACATTCACCCCAACAGAGTGTTAGAGTTTATTTTACAAATGATTCTTTATTGTTTGATGCAGAGAACCATATCACTGAGCACACAGCAGAGAGCTACATGCTTCAGTGGCAGAGAGGTCACATCTCCAACTATCAGTATTTGCTTCATCTCAACAATCTTGCTGACCGCAGTGTGAACGACCTTTCCCAATATCCAGTGTTTCCATGGGTCATAAGTGACTACAGCAGTAAAGAACTGGGTCAGTCTTTCTATTCAACATCCGTGAGTAGACATTGTGCCTAAAAATCAATCTGCTTTTAGACTTGTTGAATCCTGCTTCATTTCGAGATCTCAGTAAACCAGTTGGAGCTTTGAACGCAGAAAGACTAGAGAGATTACTGGTAAAAATTTCATTTGCGACTTTACACAAATTGTATAAAATCAACGGTTGGTGTACAGTTGTTTTTTGCGTGCTTCAGGAACGCTACAGAGACATGCCGAAGCCTCGCTTCATGTATGGAAGTCATTACTCTTCACCAGGATACGTGCTGTTTTACCTTGTCAGAGTCGGTAAGACAGTCTGTGTTATTTAAATGAATAGCAATAGCATTAAATCTATTAAACACACAACATTTTGCACAAAATAAGATCTATAATTTTCCAGAGCTTTATGATTAACTGTTGCAAAAAAGATGGAGGAGGATCGTAATTTTCAACATGATTGGACAGAGGAATTAGCCTTTGACGAGAGAGCAGGATCTGTATGAAATCTGAATAGTGTCAAAACTATCAAATTGTTCCGATTCGTTTCAGATCTTTTCAATCTCGATTTTTCTATTTACTCTAATGTGCTGGTGAGAATGTGACTGGCAAGTGGGAGACGAGTTCAGCGATCGCTACAACCGTTATTCAATTACTTATTGTACTACATTTTATGTTGGTTTTAAATAAACCCAGACATTTACTTCTGTTTAGTTAAAAAAAATATTATTGTTGAAAAAGAATCAACAACAACAAAACATGTGTAATTCTAATGTAATCCAAATGCAGTCGACCGAACTTACAGATAGGTGGGGCGTGCATTAATACGGAGTGGACGAGTCACTGTATTTCAATCATCAAAATGAAGTCTTTAGGTGACATTCAAAAGGATTTGACCTCAAACAATCTCCGTATTCATTTCTTTTCTCACTCCCCACAAACGCAGAACATTAATGACAAAACACATAAAGCATTATTGTTTTAATATTTATTGAATACAGAAGAATGTTAAGGTGAATCAAATGAATTATGACTTAAGCCACAAAACCATGACTAGGAGGTTTATATTTTTATTACGGTCCATCAGCTTGTGTGTCGTTTCCTTTCATTTTCGCGTTTCATTGTGGTCTAAAGATGCACTTGAAAAATGTATACAAACTAAAATAAACAGGTTTATAGTTAGTTCTGGACGTTCCGGTTGAACCTTTTGGATCTTGACGCATGTTTGTCTTCTGCAGCTCCTGAACACATGCTCTGCTTACAAAACGGACGCTTTGATCAGGCTGACAGGATGTTTAACAGGTATTTTTACACCAGGATAGAGACAAAAATGTTAATTTTTTTTCCAATGCTCTTGTTGGTTCTTCTTTGCAGTGTTGGTGAGACTTGGAAAAATTGTTTGGAAGGAGGCACTGATTTTAAAGAAGTGAGGATTTTTTTTGTCATGTCAATTTTGGGGAATTGTGTTAAACCAAACTGGGTTAAATCTTTAATTGCGTTAAAGCTGATGTTTTCATTTTGAGCTAATGTTTTTATCGGATTAAAGCTGATTCCAGAGTTCTTTGGGAATGATAGCAGCTTTCTAAAAAACCTTTTGGGTTTGAATCTGGGCAAGAGGCAGCGAGGAGGCCGCGTCGAAGACGTCAAGCTTCCTTCTTGGGCATCAGGTGCAGATTTATTTGTGCTTTTTTTATTTTTACATTTGTATCAGATAACATCAGAGTTTGAAACATTTACCTTCTGTTATGCAGATCCAGACGACTTCTTGCTGAAAATGCGTTTGGCACTGGAAAGCCAGTATGTGTCTGAACGACTGCATGAGTGGATAGACCTGATTTTTGGCTACAAACAGAGAGGAAGTGATGCAGTGGCCTCCCATAATGGTAAACCAGTTAACAATTGTTTTGTTTTAAAAGTAATGTAATTTATTTATACATTTTAAAATCAATAAAAATGTTTTATTTAAATAGTCATCCCAAATGTACCATACATTTCTACTGTTACAGTTTTCCATCCATTAACATATGAAGGAGGAGTTGATTGCGACAGGTAAACAGTTTTTTTTAGAAAGTTAGACAAAACATTTGCTTTGAGACATTTGCCGTTTTTGAATGTGTTTCGATGTGGTTTTGCAGTCTTCATTTGTCAGAGCAAGTCTATTTTCTTGCAGTATTGAGGACCCGGATGAAAAAATAGCAATGCTAACTCAAATTCTGGAGTTTGGTCAAACGCCGAGACAGCTTTTTGTCTCGCCTCATCCTCAGAGAATCACCCCGCACGTTCAAAGCCTTTCAGTGACCGCCAGCCTCAGCAGCAGCGAGATCTCGCCAGGTACAAGACCATCAGCATGCGGATTTTACACATTGCATTGGGTTGGAAATATAACCCATCAAAGCCAAACGTTAAAAAACACAATAGCCCAAAATAAAAAAAAAAAAACTCAAGCTTTTTTTATCCAAATTTGGTGTCCAAGCACTATGAGTGAGTTGTTTTTGTATTGTGGTTGTGTTTTGGCCAGTTTCACTCTGTATGGAGTCATTTGAGGACCTGACGGAGGAGAGTAAGAACATGGCCTGGAGCAACATGAACAAACTTACCTTGCAGGCCTCCCATAAAATACACAAGGGGTAAGTGTCTAGTCACACACGTTTTTGGTCTACAACTTTAATTTATTGTCTACGTTTTATAAAAAAATTTTTTATAGCACTGTAACGGGCATTGCTGTGACAATTGGTGGAGATTCAGTATTCACCACTTCTCAGGGTAAGAGTTCTATTTTATTTGTTTAAATGAATCTGACTTAGATTTTACATTTTCATTAAGGTGAAATAATGATAAAAATAATAATACAGTTAAATATAAATATATACAATCTGAATTTGTGTATGACATTGAAATGCTGGAAAAAAAAAACTACTTGGATACATTTTCTCTTCTTTGAAAGGCTTGTTTTTTTTACTTTTTGTTTTTTTAAACCTTAATATATATATACGTATGTCGTTATATATATATATATATATATATATATATATATATATATATATATATATATATATATATATTTATATACACGTTGGACAGAATGTGGCACAGAATATTGGACTACACTTTCATTAAATGTTATACTGTTTGTTAACGGTTTACTGTAACATGTTACAGTAGATTCAAGATCACAAATGCTTGTCTTTATGATTTCAGGTTTAAGTCCATTGTTTGCATTTATGAAAGTTTTCCTTTTAACATTTCCTTGAAATGTTAAAAACCTCTTCTTGTTTCAAAATACAGTACTTGACTTTATATTAAGTGATTCTTGATTAATATTTCCCTGTTGTCCTTTTTTTAGATTCCACGTTGAAGATGTTCTCAAGAGAAGGTGGCCTGCAAAGAAGTGTGTCCTTCTCCAACATGGTAATTATGTATTACCTGTTAATCTCCTGGATATACAAATGCACAAACAAAACATACACACACACACACACACACACACACCCACACACACACATTTCTTATGGAATTGAGAACGAAGGTTGATAAGACGAAGAAACAAAGAAAGATAAGAAACAAAGTTCTTGAAGACATCAAAAGTCCTCAAAATGAAACTTTTGTTAGAATGAAAAAAAGTTAAACAAAAATGTTGAACAAAAAACTTATGAATCTTAAACTTCTAAAACCAAGTTTCATATTTTTGATGACAATTTTAAAATTGAAATCTTTAAAAATTCAAAAAAAAAAATTAGCAATTTAGTTTTTTTGTAACACGATGGTTTGAAAAGGAGTTGCGTCAGAGTTGCGTCAGATACTTCAGCAAATATGTGTGATAAAGAAAAGCTACACATGAGTAAAATTTAGTTCATTTCTATTACTTTAAAGACAAAAATTCTAGACAAAAATTGTTTTAAAGCCGAAGACGTTTCCGTTTTAACCAGCAATGACGTGGTGTGCAAGCTTTGCAGCCACTGGACATGGACAACATACAATAGTGAAATGTTATTAGCTCTAGGAGGATAAGGTGTTTGTCCACAAGAAACGGGACAATGATCAAATTAATTTTGGATTTCATTTGATCTCAGTGGATCCAGAGCTTTTCAGACCACCTTTTGGTCCAATCCATGTCCTGTAGTGATGCTGTGACGTGATCTCAGAATGCCCCTCAGAATGTTTGAGAGTAATGCAGTTATATAAGAAAGTATAACTTGCAAGTGTGACTTGCAGGAAGCAGACTTGCTGTCAAGAGTTGGTTTTAACCAGATTTGAAGCTGTTCAGAAATGTGAAGCTCATGACTACTTGTGTTTTATCTGTTTTGAAATGTTTGATTGTGGAAATTGGAGAAATAAAGTGTACGCTAAATAAACTTAATACAGTGTCATTTGAAGTCTTAATTTCAGATTCACAGGGTCATTTGGTTAATGAAATGTTGTTTTTGTGCTGAAGGCACTGTCGTCCTGTTTGATGCTTCCTGGAGATGAAATGGTGGTTTGCTCGTCCTGGGACAATAACGTGTAAGGATTCAGACACACACTGCTTTGAGCAGTGCTGCTTCTGACCTTTGACCTGTTGTTTTTCTTTATTGCAGGTATTTTTACTCGGTGGCTTACGGTAGGAGGCTGGAGACTCTGATGGGTCATGATGATGCGGTTAGTCAGATACGATGGATGGATGACAAGTTGTTCACCGCGTCCTGGGACTCCACGGTCAAGGTATCAAGGTCTTTGCTGTTCAACGGTGAAGCATCTTCTGCGTTTCTGACACACTGTTTCACCTCATGTAATCTGAGCATCTCTGTCTGTTGTCTTCATTATTTTTTATATATATATATATATATATATATATATATATATATATATATATATATATACCCGTATTTTCTGGACTATAAGCCGCACCTGTATATAAGCCGCATCCCTCTATTTTCAAAAAAAAAAAAAAAAAAAAACGTAAACAAGCCGCACCTGCGCATCCACTCTATTAAAAAAAGTTCCCTTTCCAGTTGTTCACTGGACACTACTGGGGACAACATTACCTGACAGGGAACAAGGTTTTAGTCAAAACCTGGAGAGTTTTGCAAGCCACAGATAAGTATGTTTTTGGATTCGATTTTTTTTCTTTATTACATATGTTCACGGATTTACGGCTTGGGTTGTTTTAATTAGGTATGCATGAATTATAAAAGAAATATATCGAAATATTCGTGCACAACCTGCTAATGTCATGCTTCCAGTGCTTCCTGAGCCTCCCATGCGCTTCCACGAGTCACCCGAGCTTCCGCAAGTCACGCGCGCTTCCCGCGAGTCACGCGCGCTTCCCGCGAGTCACGCGCGTCTAGTAGCGGCTGAAGAAAGGCCTCTGCGGACGTGTCTGGCTCAATAATGCCAATGTCAGACGTCAGCAATGTCGGACTCCCTAGCTGCTTGCGCCTGATATTCCCCCATTCAAACACTTTGAAAATTAATATCTCCGGGGCCACGCGTGTTACGTATATTATTAATTAATATTTCGTTCCGTTACTGTACACATAACAGTTTTTCGTTTTTATGTGGAGTAATAATGTTTTTTTGGCTTGCATTCGTTAAATGAATTATGGAAATATTCGTGGAAGACGCGAAGTCTGCGCGCACATCCCGCGTCAATAAACCAGGGTTCACTGTATTTACTACAGGAACAGAACGATTTTGAATTGTAAATGTAAATGTATGTAACTAAAAAGATCCTTTCCTAACCTGTATTTTAACACCAGCAACTTTGCTGATTAAAACGGGACAGAAAATAAGAGAAAACAAACGTGTCTACAGTATTTAACTTTATTTCAGTGAAATCACTCCTGTGAAATCAGGTCTAATCATCTTTGCTGAAACCCACGAAGTCGTCTTCTTCAGTGTCGGAGTTGAACAAACTTAGCAGCGCTTCGTCACATCTGTCTCCATCAGCCTCCGTGTCACTGTCATCCTCCGGCGTGGTTGGCTCTGGAGGTGCACCGCTCTCGCGTAGTAGCCCAGCCTTTCTGAACGCTTTGGTGATGGTGGGTTCTTTCACAGCACTCCATGCTGTCAGGATCCACTAACAGACATCAGTAAAGGATGCTTTTCGCATGCAGCAGGTTTTTGTGAATGGCTTCTCACCACTTGTCATCCAAGTCTCCCATGTATTTAATATATTAATATATATTTATATTTATTATATATAATATATTTATATTTATTTCAGTAGCATATTCTTCTTTGCATTTGTTTTGTCTTTTGATACCGATTAAAGCGCAATGATTCCGATTTCCCCCTAGCGGTGGAAAAAAAAAGCCGCTCTTTTCTATAAGCCGCATGGTTCAAAACCTAGGAAAAAAGTAGCGGCTTATAGTCCGGAAAATACGGTTATATATATATATATATATATATATATATATATATATATATATTTATTTTTATTTTTTTACTTTTTCTTTCCCTGTGCTGCCTATTTTTTCCACTCCATTTGTGATTCTTTTTTTTTTTTTTTTTTTTTTTTTTTTTGATAATCCCTTTTGTTTTTTTTTTTTGTCTTTTTTCTTTTGTCTATAGTGTTTCTTTTTTCATTTCTCTCTCTCTCCCTCTCTCTGTTTCCTCTTTCTGTTTCCTCTCTCACTTGCCCTTTTTGTATATCTCTTTATCCCACCCTCTGTCTATTTTGCTATCAGAGGTGAAGTCACTCGTCTTCTCTCCTATCTTACTCTCTCTCTGATGTGTTCTTGCTAACTTTTTAATTGAAACTTATGGAATCAGATTAGTGCCAAAAGGATCAAATGTACATTTCTAAGAAACAAGCAGAAATGCTTCACATTTCCGTTTGTTTTTTTTTATTGTTTTTTTATTTAGTTTTTTTATTTTTTATTTTCCCTTTTAGTTTTAAACTTTTTCTTGCGCTTCAGATTTTTTTGATTTTGTATTTCTGGCACTAACTTCACGTGGGGCACTTACTCTGATTGGCTGGTGAGAATGTGATTGGCAGCATTTGACTAGGAAGTGGGGGAGGAGTTCAGTAAGCGCTAAAACACATTAAAAATGGATCATCTTCATTGTCGGATTTCACATCATTTTCACTTCACCAGAAAGCAACGACTGCGGTCGCTTCACTCTTGTTATTTAGTGAGCACGTAAAGAGGATTTCACTTAAAACTTCCCAGACCTACGCACAGACACAGTTTTATAATACAGTATTTAGATGTCTAAATGTCTATTACTATTTTACTATTATTATGATGTCTACTACTATTATATAAATGTCTAATATTATTCTGAAGTAGTCTGCCACTACAATATTTTAGCAATAATGTGCAAAAATATCACTTTAATCACAGTTTACTAATCAATGATTATTAATAATTCGCTGAACTTGTTCCACACTTCCTGCACAAGGAGCAGCCAACTACATTCTCACCAGCCAATCAGCATAAGGGGCGCAACCTCATGAAGCTAGTGCCATAAATCCAAGCAAAAAATCTCTGTATTTTACTCTGTCTGTCTGATTCTCTGTGCGGATGTCTTGACTCACATCAAGTCTGGCTAAAAATATCCAGATGAAGTTCAGACCTGCCTTAAGCTTTTGTTACTGACGTCCTGCTTGTCTCTGTTGTATTTGAACAGATCTGGGAGTGTGTAGCATCCAACATCTCCAGCAATAGAAGAACTCGCTTTGACCTGGTTGCTGAATTTGAGCACGAGTCTGGGGTTTGCCTGGTTCTTTTATAAATATTCACACACATACACCTAAACACACTTTTTCATCATTTATTGTTCTTCAAAAATCATGTAAAATACATCTACACAGGTCAACACGGTGGATCTCAGTCCTTCTGGCACCCTTTTAGCTACGGGCACCAAAGAAGGAACGGTCATTGTGTGGGACGTTGCCAACACTCTGCCACTGAATCGGCTGAGCTGCCATTCCGGAAAGATTCATCAGGTAGCCTTCAGTCCTGGTGAGTGTGTCAAATGGGGTGACTTTTATAGGGCTTTATCTTTCGTCTCTGTTCATAAATCTGTTTGTGTTTAGATGACAGACACATTCTGAGTGTTGGTGAAGACTCGTGTTTAACAGTTACAGATGTGCAGACCGGCATGTTGATCTCTACTGTCCATGCAGAGACAGAGCAGAGGTGATCTGAACTTATACAATGTCTGTGGTTAAACCTTTTGTTATTTTGAATGATTATGTTTTAAAAGTAATAATAATAATCCATTCAATTTTTTATTTATTGGCGCCTTTCTAGAGACTCAAGGTCACCTTACAGGACACACAACATTCACACGCATACCAATTGCCTGGTGAAATAGCGGCAGCCAATCTGCGCCAGCGTCCACTTCAACCGGGCATACACACCACAAACAATCACACAAACACCCAAACGGCCAGATTAACCTGAAGCGCATGTTTTTCGGATTGTGGGGGAAACCGGAGCACCCGGAGCAAACCCCCGCAAGCACGGGGAGAACATGCAAACTCCACACAGAACGGCCCCGGCCGGCCTCCAACTCACCTTTTTGTTCTTGATTTTGTTAGTTGGGAAGTCTGTGAACAGATTTTGCATTATTTGGCCTGATGGAGCAATATTCAGGCAAAATTCGTATGACTTGCCAAATTGCATTTTCAAATGCGTTGTGGTCGTTTTAACGCTTAACTCGAGAAAACTTTTATAAGAAAAACGGAATAAGAAATACAGCTGAGGACAAAATGATTAGCCTCTCTACAAAATAGTCATTGTTTTAAAGTCAATGACTAAAGGTATGTTACATTTTTTTGCTCTGTATAAAAGCACTTATGATTTGTTTTAACAATTACTATTTTTAGGGGGGTAATATTTTTGTCCTCAACTGTACTTTATGGATTGAATTTGCATTTGTGTAAAATTTACATTGATGTAAAATCATGTACAAATCATTTTGTATTGGTTTCTTCTATGAACATTTTACATCTTACATGCAGCGTTGATATTATAAAAGAAACGTGATCTGTTTCTCAATAAATGTTGTTCACGTTTGGTTTGTTTGTGCACTAGATGTTTCTGCTGGGATGGCAGCACAGTGTTGTCTGGAAACACGTCCGGAGATCTCCTCGTGTGGAACCTTCTGAACAACAAAGTCCTTCACAAGATGCCAGCAGTCCACTCTGGTAAACGCACACATGGAAATGAACATGTTTAATAAACTTGTAAATTACATGGGGCATGTAGTAAGACTTTTACTAATATTGTAATATTGTACAATGCTTTGGTTTAAAGTACAGTGGTACATCAACTTTAATTAATTTGTGCTGACAGCCATTTTGTAAGGTGGAGATTTTGTAAGTGGAGACGCAATTAACAAGTAACTGCCCTAATCAGTTCTAAGCTATCACACACTCTTAAAGATGCAAAATGCAATTGATGAAAAACACTTGGATTTCTCTAGCACGAGACTGACTGAGAATGCTGCGCCAGTGTTTGTGTTTTCTAGCAGGCTAAGCTTTGTGTGTGATTGGGAGGAATGGCAAGCCAATTAAATTAAACCTCCGTGGTCACAAGTCACAAATGTTGAGGGACTAATAAAGGTTCAATTTAATTTAATTTAATTTAATTTTTATGACTAGTCACCTCAGAGGTTTAACCTCAAAGCCTTGCGTTTTGTATCTCAAAACATTTTTGTAACTAGGGACAGAATTTTCTCAATGGCGCGTTTTGTAAACTCAAACTGGTTAGCTGAGACTTGCGTAAGTTGGTGGACCACTGTATATGGTTAGTCTTATTGATTGTAACAACATATGCCATTATCAGCATGTGCTTGTGTTTATAGTTATAATTTGATAGAAGGTTTTTGAATGATTGCAGGTGCAGTGACGTGTATGTGGATGAATGAGCTGTGCAGCAGCGTCATCACCGGCGGTGAGGACAAATGCACTAACCTCTGGAAGTCACAGTATTGATATACACATCTCCATCTTGTGAAGATTGCACTGAAGTCCCATATGTATTTACTGTCGCTGGCAGGTTTGTTGTATGTTCATGTTATGAAGTAGACTTTTAAAAAGGTTATTTTCCTTGGTGGTTTTACGTATTTTAAAATGTATTGAAATGTTAAAAAACAGTTAATCTCTGAAATGTTTATCCCTACAATTTGCATGTCCTTCCATAGTAATACATTAATACGGCATCATTTATCAAAAAAAATCATACACTTGGTAGTTGTTACCAAATGCTTCAAATTATGAAATATCCGCCAACATTTAAAATGAAAATGTTTGTTTTGATCTCCATATATCTATTTGTAGTGTGATTTTATTTAATTTTTTTCCTTCAATCTAGATAACATTTAATCCAGGTTTAAACTGCTGTTTCGCTTCATAGAACATTATAGAAACAAGTTTAGTTTGAGTCATAAATACTCAGGTGACGTTTGTTACGTGCCTTATAAAGATTTTGTTTCTTTTGCAATTTGTTAATAAATGCTCAAATATTATTGCATGCACTATATGTATAAAATATACCATTGCATCGTCAATATACTATATTAATGGTTGCATTACTGTAAATACTATTTACATTCTATCAGAAAAACTTGATGAATTGCTCTTCAGTGAAGAGCATCTTGTTTGTTTATGTATTTCTGTATTCAAGTGTTATTTTTTTCAGATCTGTTTTACACATTTTTGCAATGTTATGTTAACCCCTGAAATGCACATTTAAATTTTCAGTTTGAAATACTTGTGTTTTTTAGTATTTCCATTTACATAGTACAATGATCATTGCTTAAAAGAAGCATATACGCACTACGTTTTGAGGTTTTTGTGTATAATTGTTAAGGAATAATGTAACTTTTTTTATTTTAATCTAATGGGAGAAAATTATGACATGTTCAAATTGTTTATTTAGATTTCAAATGTTTTTTTCATCTTTTTTTATTTTGTGAGGTCAATTTTTCTTTTGTACATTTAAATTAAAGAGGTTGTTACATGAGTTGTTGAGTTTATTTTAACTTTTTTTTAAAAACTTGTGACAAATGATACAAAGATGATACAGAAAATACTAAATCCTCATTTAAGACAGTTGTTTTGGCATTAAAGTGACACAGTACTCCTGCTTTTTTTCCCTAAATAAATGCAAGCTTAGTTGATTTTACCATTAGTAGTTAGCACTGTGCAGAATTGATTGCAGTCGCACCCTCACACACTCTAAGTAACAGTCTAAATAAATAAAATGGGTCACATTCAGGTCCCTGCATTACCTGAACAGATGGAAGGGTGATATTTGTGGTACTTTAAGGTTCAAAGGAAAGTCGGGAGATGGACGCTGCAGTGGCGCTTTCTGACATGACTGTTCAGATTGCACGTCACAAGTACCAGCATCCACAATCTGACACAAGAGTCACCAGTGCAGGAAATATCCGTTACTCGATTTAAAAAAATTTTGTAAAATCAATTAGAAACTTGTCCTGGAACTGAAATGAAGAATAAGAGCAGCAGGAATGTTTTCATAGACAGAATATAATTAACATCTTTCTGTGGTAGGTTTTCTGTGAAGGCCTGTATGGCCGACACGCAGATGTATATTGCAGTTTTTCTCAAATGCTAAAACACATTTCACAAATGATCCCTGCATGTTACCCAATGTCTAAACACAACACTCGCTTCTAAAGCTACATAAACACAACTACACCTTCTCACTTCAAAACTCAAACCTTCGCATCAAAAGAGCAGCTTGAAGCTTTAAAAATGTAAACACAATTCACATCATTGCACACTACAGCAAAACAACTGAAAACACAATTCTCGGTTGGTGAGAAGATTCCTTGATTCATAACCGCCAATGCATATTCGTAGAAATTTTGCAGTAATGGAAAGTTAGAAATCTTAGATTTCTGTAGAGGATTAGGCATTTCGATTCTTGAGTTTGACATGGAGTATATATCTGTAGAAAATACTGCATGTACACTACTGTAACAACTCAATGCAAAAACAGAATTTATGCGCACAACAGTACTCAGGGTATCAAGTCCTTTTATATACGTTATTCACACCACACACACTGGGATGTCATCACTGGCCAGCTCCATTGCCATTAGGAGGTTCTCTCTAGTGTACGGTTGTCTGTCATAAACCTTCCATCTCCACAATGAGACGAAACTCCACTATACGGTTCAGGAAAGGGGAGTAGGGTGGCAGACAGACGTTTAAAAAGCGGTTACTGTTGGTGGTGAACCACTCTGACTTTGTTCATTCTGATAACATAAATGGGAGTTGTGGTCTAGTGGTAGGAGACATGGACTCGTGTCCGAAAGGTTGCAGGTTCGAATCCCCAAGTGCTTCTTCCACTTTGGGCAAAATGCTGAACCCCTCTTGCCTCCCCCGTGAATTGCCCTCTGATTGGCCAGGAACCTCAGTGAGGTTACAGCCTCTTTGCCTTTGTTTCGTTGAAGCCAGCCTCATCGAGGAAGAGGTACTCATGAGGTCTGGCCATCGTGTCCAACTGTAAAATCCTCTGTGAAAATGTGAAAGTGTTCAGGTGTTCAGAACAACAGTCAATCAGGTAGTATAGTATCAGATAGTATAGAAGTAACGTTGACCAACGTTGACCACTGAGCCCACTAACTGTACTGTGAATATGGATGTTACTTGTGTTGCGCTCAAAGGGAACCCTTAGACCTGTTTCATCCGCATCTTTTGGCGCCGGAGAACTCTGTCTATTGACATCATCAATGCTCTCAACATTGACATTACGTATCGGCAATTACTTTGCCGGAGTCTGATGAGGTTGTTCTCACGAACTATATCCACAATGAGTGTTTCTTGTGCCACTGTAAATATGGCAACCCTCCCACCTCTACAGTATGTGGCATTCTTTCAACTACAGTAACAACTGATTTGAAACCAATAAACTACTTTCATGGTCACTTTCATGACATGGTCAATGTTGCTCGCATCTCGTCTATAATGGCGGTGTGAGGTTGTCTTGCTCTTCCACTTGGACCTTCTCCTCTCCTTGTTGGCCTCCTTCTGTTCCTCGTTGGCCTGCATCTCTTCTTCCATGACCAGCTCTTCTCTTTCCTGTGACTAGAATTTCTCTTCCCCTGACTCTGCCTTCATTCATTGTGTTTGTTTGGAATCTTCAGCAAACTTTGCACTCTGAACTTGCTTTTATACATGTAGTCACAGCATTAGCAACAAGTGTCTTCAATTTTGAGTTGTTGTGTGTAGTGAATGACGCCAGGTGTGTTCATTGTGTTCAAATATTGCTGACTGTGTCAAGCATTTTGCATCACATGAGCTTTCATTTGAGAATATGAGCAGAGTTATTTTGCAACTTATGTTTTAGCAAGGACAAGTGTGTTTAGAGTTATGAGAACAGACATTGTGTTTTGTGAATTGTGTCTTCATGTGAAATGTGTTTATGGTATTGGAGAATGATGGTTAGATTTGGTAAATGTGTTTAGATGACTGGTCATTTGGTTTAGGGGATTGGCTTTTGTGTTTTAGCATTTGAGAAAAACTGTAAGATGGATATCCACTACAATGGGCATAAGTTTGAATAAAATGTGTTATGAGAGTCACTTGGGTCTCAACGAGTGGTAGCACTGCCCTGGGAAACACTAGAGTTACACACACTAGAGACTTTGTGCATGACTAAGTTAAAGCATTTTGAGTTGAAGAAGTTGACTGGAATTAAGCTTTGTGAGCATTTATCTGGTGTGTATAATTATTAAAAGAGTATACAGTGTGTGTGTGTGTGTGTGTGTGTGTGTGTGTGTGTGTGTGTATTATATATATATATATATATATATATATATATATATATATATATATATATATATACAGATAGATGATTTATCGATCTGTACACTTATCTCTCCATTTACCCATATGTCACTTATCTATTCATCCATTGAATCATCATTCAAGTGGTAACTTTTTTGACCATTCATCTATCATTTGTATGTCCATTTATTTATACATTTACTATATTATACTAGTATAAAGTGTTACTATACAATATCATCAATCTATCATCTACGTCTTTTGCATCCGTCACATGGGTAAAAGTAAGTTCAGCAGCAGTGCATCAGATGGACCTTTGGGATTGTTTCTCTGACCAGAACATAATTCTCCTTGTGGACTGTTAATTCATCTTCCCACTCACTGTCATGTCAATCTGGAATATCTGGAATGTTTCTCAACCCACATGTCAAGTTCACAGACACGGGAATTCTGGCTGTTTTGTGTGTGTTTGAATGGCTCATTGATGAATCACTCTGGAATAAAGACTCTGCCTTGTCTTCATCTCAATGAAACTATATTTCACAGCAAAGGGCTTTTCCTCTGACTACACTATGAAATTCTTTTTCATTGAATCAAATAAAATGAAAAAAAAAAAAAAAAAAAACTCAAGTTGTCAGCAATTAGCAAATTACATGATGGAGTTTGTATTATAAATGAATTTTGCATTATAGTGGATTAAGAGATAATGTTTTAGTGATTTATGGTGTTTTGAACAAAAACAAAAAAGTTGTATTTTAGCAAATAACTACAATGCTCTCCCTGTAATTTCTATTAACTATATTAACTATAGTATTTAAATTAAGTATTAATGAAAATAGTAATATAAACTATTTATGATTCATATTTAAAATAATATAATTGCCTGTAATAATTATGTGTTTGTGTTGGGAAAATTGGCCTTAATTTAAAATAATATAATTGCCTGTAATAAGTAGGTGTTTATTCTGGGAAAATTGGCCTTTAGTTTATTAAAGAAAATATGAATTGCTTAAAGCAGATAATTCCATACTGTTTCCCTGGATATTATCAAACTACTAATTTGTACATATAATATGTAGAGTGTGACAACAAAAACATTGAATCTAACAAAACCATTTTAACAATAAATAATTATGAACATTATAAACAGAAAATTTTATATTTGTTGATATACAAAAAGGTAATGTAGTTTAGAAGTTAATTTCGCCTTCATCGACCTTCCGTCATCCCAATAGGCTTTAAGAGCACCAGTATTACCCCCACAGAAGATAATTCAGTGTCCTGCCTCAATGATACCGTCCCGTCACTCTCACTCCTATTATCATGAACTGCTTCAAGACACTTTAATGAGGCAAATCAAGAACCTGCTGCCACCATCTGTAGACCTCATGCACTTGTGCATTGTTCCAAATTGCTCCACGGTATGACGCTATCACACCCACCCTCCACTTAGTACAGTACTCACTCACCTGGACAATTAGGTATTAATAGTTCAGCATTTAACATACTCATCCCTCAGCACCTGATCGAGAAGCTGGGCATGCCTCGAACCTTCTAATCTTATGACAATAAACCTTTTTTGCCTTTTTTGCACACACACACACACACACACACACACACACACACACACACACACACACACTCACATTGTCAGGACAGAAAATCCCATTACCCTGCCCCTCAATTTGAAGCTAAAGATATATCATTAAAATTCTGTCCATGAGATAAATATACTGTACATTTATAAGTTCAAGTACTGAGCATTTATAAGGCGCTTTTCACAGTTTTAACTGTCTCAAAGCGCGCAAATATACACCTTATACTAAACATTTAGCCATTTGTTGTAATTGCTTCACAGAAAAATGTAAAACTTTGTGCTTCATTCATTTCTACAATTTGTCATCAACCTGGGACATTTTTTTATTTACTTTTCCCTTAAATTAAGTAAAATTGTATTAAAATTACATTATCTATTTAATCGCACTGACGTCATTTTGTTCATTCTTCTAAAGAGATTACGGATGAACGTATTTCATGAGCACTGAACGTTTTGCATGAGCACTAACTGCCTGTGACTCATTAATATGCATCAATAACTGGAGTAAGGAGTATTTAAAGGCTGTGTGTTTATGGCTTGGGGAACAGAGTCTATAGTCTTCCCGTGAAAGGGTTCAGTGGCGCATGAGTAACTCTACTATAGCAGTCTACACAATGACAGCTGCAGACACGCCGTGACGTTTCAGATGCTTCTCACACTCCCAAATCACTGCCAATACCCTTTATGAGTTTTTATTCTCTATGTATTAACTTCATAACATTTAACATTTCAAACTAAACAATAAAAATTCAATATCTTGATTCAGCTTTAGCAGCGAGGCCCAGCTGATGACTTGGCATGGTGAAAATAGCATTCTCTATTCGATTTTCATGATTTTAATTCACTTGAAATATTCTATTAGTTTAATGCTGAACAATGTAATTTTGCATACGTGAATATTACGCCGTTTGCGACACTTACGTTTGTGAACAAACCTTGAGACTGAGAATGTCATGAGGAAGAGCAAATTCACAACAAATCACTTTACTTGAGAAAAAATGATGCATTAAATGGTGAGTCCACCATTTGTTTTTATTTTTTTTCTTACGTTTCAGTGACTAGAGTAATCTAAAAATCAAAAAACTAAATCTTGAAAAAGGTCGTGAACCACAAATGGACAATCAAGGTCAAATTTGGTGTAATGACAATAGAGATTTATGACACATTGCTTTTAAATGCCTTTCATTCAAGTTGCTTTGGATAAAAAAAAAACATCTGCTACATGTAAAGAAGGGGTGTATCAATATTTCGATAAACACACACACACACACACACACACACACACACACACACACACACATACAAACAAACAAACAAACAAACAAACAAACGCATACGGCTTGCTCGCATCAATACTTACTTTTCAGTTGCTGTGGCTTTCACACAACACGCACTTGAGCATTTTCCCACTTTGAAACCGTTAAGAACCATTTCACACATTTCATAAACTTCTTACACCTGGTGGCACATGATGTCAAAGTCATGTAACTGCAATCAAACGGGGGTCAGGTTGGACAAGTTGGGTTGTGTTGTTGTAGAGCATCAGAAAATTGATGATACTTGATTATGAATGGTGAATGTTGCACTGTTGATACTGTCTGTGTTGATGTAGACATTTTCTGGTTCAAATGTTCCTGGTTAATTCTCTGTAGACCTGATGACGCTGTTTTTAGTGGAGAAGTGGAGCCGCCTCTTTCCCCACTCAGGAGGGAAACACCTTCCGGAACCTTATATTAAAATGGCATAGAACAACCAACGCACTGATTTTGTAGTGTTAGAATGCCAGGGGAGACTGGCACGAGTGAGTCGGATTCTCCCTAGGGACCTGGCCACTGTCACATATGTGCTTGCTCACGGGTCATTGTCATAATCATAGTGATAAACATAGCCGTATTTTTAACACCAACTACTAATCATTAAAAAGCAACAATTCTCTTACATATTCACTTGTGCGCTTTGAGACAGTTAAAACTGTGAAAAGCGCCCTACAAATGCTCAGAACTTGAACTTAATTCTGTATCTGTGATGTGGTTTGATGTGGATGTAAACATGTCGTTGTCCACCTCTCCATCTGTACGTTCTACCGAGCATAATACTAACAAGCTTCGGGTGCCAGAACTCGGGTCGTCCAGCTGGTGTGGCCTTTACTCCAACGCGCTTGTTTCTGGACCCACAGTGAATTTATGAAATGACTCGTATGGACTGAACAAGTGAACACCAAAAGAAACATCTGTACTTCTCGAATGCTGTGTTTTTACTTAGAATTTGTCAAAATAATAATAGTACAGACTAGATTATAATAATAATAATGAATAAACGTCGAGTCAGGTTACTGTTTCAAGCTGTTTCACATGGTTCATGGTTTTGTGTAATATGTTCAGTTTATATTAATGTGTGTAATATGTATGTTTAACAGTATGATGTATGTGGAATTTGTATGTGGGTCTGTGTGCTATTTCAAGCGGTGCTCAGTCATTGTTTTAATGTTTATTTTAATAAATCATCCATTGTTAAATAAAGAAAAAGTGTTCCAAAATTCTACATTGAAACAACAATTGCTTTACTGGGAATCGATCCCACTGCCGTTAGTGTTGCAAACACCAGCTCTAGTGACTGAGCCACAGGAACAAAACACACGTACAATTGAGATCAACACATTTTCACAATCATACTAACATTCTAAATACATTTTTCTTGAAGATTCTGCTTAAAATTAAAACAATGTGTTTTTATTGATTCAGTTCCACAAATGACCACAGCTAATCTACTTGAATCCACAGTTCCCCTCGTTATTTGTTGGAATGAGTGCAAAGAGCTGTTGAACTGGCAGAAGTAAATGTGTGGAGCAGCAGCTGTGGCTGGTAATGATGTTCTGTCATGACCAGGGGCAAATCATTGACACCAGCCCCATCGTTGCTGTGTAAAGATCCCACAAAGCCCTTTTCACTGCTCCACTTTCCAGATTGATGAGGAAACAAGGGAAATGCTTTGGAATCCTAGTTGTTGAACGATGGAAGAAGTGTCTATTGGATGCTGATTTTCAACATGGAATGTATCTACAGTGTTGCTTTACAATAATTTGGCAGAAAGTTTTCTTCAGAGTGACTTGAAGCAAAATGGCATAAAAAACAACATCTTCACTGCTGTGCCAATACAGATAGTGAGAAATGTTTTATAGTTTAAAGGTAGACATACATATGCATTTAGTCTTTTAGTCATTTGTCTATGGTATTTTGTGTTCTTATTTTATCAAAAAGCCCGATACATGTATATGTTTTACAGTGTAGTATTAGTGGCATTTCCTCGTTTTCTACTAACTCATAATGCTCATTCCTCAAAACAGGTATTTCTGCTGTTTTCCACACTGTCACAAGAAGAAATCTTCCTTCTGTTCATCGAAGTTATCTTTTGAGTGTTAGCTCATATCTGCGTGTCTGAAGATATTACAAAATCCATGTTTTGGCACTATTATGTTCATATTTACACTATAGTTTAAATTTGATTCAATTTATCTTGTGCATATTTTTATGTATGCATTTATTTCAGCTTTTATTATAATATAATTTTATTATAATTCAAGAATTCACACAAAAATAAACCAGGAAGATGCACAGAGACATCCACACAAACATAGTACGGCTGGCAACTGGGACTGGTTGCGTTTCCCAATGAATACTGGTGGGAGTTGTTGCCATAGAAACACCATTGTGCTTCACCCTCCCTCCAACCCTCTCTCTCCTTATTTGATTGCCCTGTTTCAGCTCTTTCTCTCTCTCTCTCTCTTAACCACTCCCCCCCTTCCAGTCTCTCACTCTTTATTTGATGATTTCGTCAGTGTGGTCTAAGAGACTCGAAAGAGAAGAAGATCTCCTCTGGATGCTTGAAGAAACAATATGTTGAGTATTTCACAGTGAGGAGTATAGCAATACTTCTAAGAGACGGGATGAATGAAGACACTCAGTCCCATCTCAGGATGGAATCTACAGACAAACTCAACGGACTCGGGGGGAGGAGGAGGCGCCCAAAGAAGGTAAACATGAGTGCTTCTCTGAGGACCAGTGGGCTGCAACAAAATCTGAATGGTTCTGATGCTCTTGCTTTCTGATGCTTTGTGTTTCCTGATTGCTGGTCTTTGATGGTCTGGCGTTAGTGTTTCTTCAGATTTTTGCAAACCTCTTTCATGAGTAGATTTCAGAATAGCAGAAAGAATCTCTGTGGTTTGTTAGGCTAACATTGTGTCCCACTCAGTTGTTGTAAGGTGTGCTCATGTTTGTGGTTTTCCGAGGTGAAGATGGATGTCTAGGAAAATTGCTGAGTAGCATTTTTATTGTTACCTTACTCTAGAGAATCTCTCTTTCGCACTCTCGTATTCTCATAATAAATTTATAGGCATTGAATTCTTATGAATATTTCTGTTCGCTAATTACCTCAGTTTGGATTGACAGCTTCTTTCCACGCCCATCTTGTTTTCCCTCCATCGTGTCATACATCTTTTTAATTGAATATTCTGTGATATTGAGTTAGTATTAGACAGAGCAGACACAAATGAGAGTAAGAAGACGGGTTGTTTTCAGTGGACGCACATTGTGTAGTGAAGAGCGTTGATATAACGTGTACATCACCTTTGTTCCGTATGGCGGATGGTGAGAGTGGGGCGGGTCTGCTCGCTTTTATGTGTGCGCTTGTATACCACTATCTGTCGTGTCTACATCAAAGTAACACCGTTCACTATGCAAAATTTCTAAAACATGCAGGATTTCTAGCAAATAAAGCAGGCTGAGTTTTATAAATTGAGACCTAGGAAAATTGAAGAACAATTGAAGACTGACCAGTGCAAATTTTAAAACAACATTGCATCATCGTGCTTAATTTGATCCTGTTTTTAATTTCCAGTTCTCAGTTTCTGATTAATCTGAAATAAATTTGAGCGTCTTAATGCTCATTATCGGCTTTAAGGTTGCAGTGGGTAAATGGACCTTTTCATACTCTCAAATAACTAGGTTTCTTTGTGCCAGCCCATTCAGTAACTTTGTAATATTATATAAGACAAAATACACTGTGATCTGAGGCATAGAGAAGTATATTTTAGTAAATCTTTTCTTCTTGGTCACGGAACATGTCAGTTGTACATTGGTGAGTCAACCTACATGTTTACATCAATACCTTGATTCATGATTCACCCATTGACCTTCTCATTGATTTGTTTAACAATCTGAATTTTATTTTTCTATAAATGTGACATTTTCCAGTTGCAGCATTGAGGTTTGGACCATCTTCAAGATTGATACTCGCATTTTTTGTATTATACATTATTATAAAATAGGCCATTACTTATAAAACAGGAGACATCACTAGTTGATGCTGGTAAAAATTGAGGACAAATTAAACTATACGTTAAACTAAACAAAGTATACAAGGCAAGATTATTATACTTTCAGAATACTCATCTTGACAATCTAGAAGAATGCTTAATACAAGCTTGCCTTGAAAATGCAACAAAAATTAAAACCTCAAAATTGGATTGATGGTACGAGTTCCTTACTATTTACCTGGCAGTTTGTGGCAGTTGTAAAAATTGCACAATAAATCTAGTTTTTATTCAGACAAGATAAATTAACTATCTTAGAGTTAAGTTGTTTAAGAATTGTTTCAAGAAAATAAGACTTGTTTTAAGCTGTCTTACTACGTAAAACCCTGTCTTACTTTCTCATCCCATTTGGCAGAAAATTGTACTTGATTTAAGTCTTTTTTTTTTACTCATTTTCTTTTTTTATTTGTTCATGTGCACCTTTTGCAGTGTGGTCCCTACTGATAAACTCACACACTTCACATTACATTACCTTTATATTACCTTTACTTTATTGAGAAGTAGCATTATGTAATTATAACATATGCGACACATTGTCTTATTCAGAGAATCAAAGCTCTGCAACTGTGCCTTCATGTGGCACAGTCACACATATGCAACATTTTAAAAAGGAACTGTGATGTCTGTCTTTAAGCTGAACAGGCAGCAATCCAGGAACGTGGCACTGCTTTCATGGGGGAGGCAATGAGGATCAATGATGTTTGCATTATTGATATGTTTCCCCTCTACACTTCACACGGACAGTGCGGGGTGAAGGGGAATGCAGGGTGATTGAAGTTTAATCTGTGCAGGGATCACTTGACCCAGCTTCAGTGCATTACCATGTGCTGTCAAACTCTTAGACTGACTGGATCTTGTTTTCTATATTTTTTTTTTACAAGAAAAAATCTTTGGAATTCTTTGTACGGAATGGATTGTGCAGATTCATCTAATAAATACAGACGTATATAGAAGCAAATGTGGACCTTTGCTACTGTTTATTAATGACTTGGTCATTATTTATTTAAAATTCTTTTTAACTATCCTGTGGGTTTTTTATTTTAGGATCATAATTATTTTACAGTTGAATATTGACGAAGATTTTAACTTTATGCTGTGCTATTTTACGTATTTTAAATATCAAAGTCAAGTCAAAGAAGCTTTATTGTCATTTCAACTACATATAGCAGAGCGATACACAGTGAAACGAGACAACGTTTCTTCAGGACCCTGGTGCTACACAGAACAGAACACAGTCCACACAGAACAGAGAGACCTGTACAGCAAGGGGAGGGGCACGCAAAATAAATATATAATGTTTGTATTTTTTTGGCAAAATCAAAAACATATTTTTTAAGGATACTGTTTTCCCAACATGAGCAAGAGTTCATTAATTTTTATACTGTATATAAAAAACATTTTCAAACATAATTGTCAGCCAGAAACCAATACTAACCTTAGCATCCATACTGCACACATTTTCTCAAGCATTGTCTCAAACTATTTAAAAAAATTTGATAAAATAACTGAAATGCTTGAAAAAGGTGTATGATTTGTAAGTTGTCGTGTGTTCTAGTGTGTTTTAAAGTTCTGATTTGATTTCTTGACCTTTATTTTTAAAAGGACAGTATGTCTGTTTTATTGATTATCTTTGTTAATCATTTTATAATTTCCTTTCTGTAAAACTAACAAATTCACCAACTAGGTGCCGTGATTGCGGTGTTTCTGCAGTACTGTACACCTTCCTGCACAGAGATTCAACCCAAGCTATTTGTCATGGTTTGAAACATAATGTCCGGAGGGAGCGCTTGTTCTTCTACAGGCTTTCAGAGATGATGAGGCTTCTACTGATGAAGCTCTTATAATGGTCTGATGAACACTCCACACAGTCACATTTGAGAGTGTTTTCCATCCTTTGTTCAATACTAACAATTTAGATGTTTTTTTAACGTCTCCAGGCATCATTAGAGTTGCAACAATACACTTTTGAAACTAAATATTATAATATATTTTGATTTGTGTAACCATACAATACATTACATGTTTTTACCAAAGCTTCAATTAACTAAACATTTCAACTTGTTATACTTTCGAAAATAAATAATGATTTACAATATTTACTTGGGTCACTTAAAAAAAAAACATAAGAAACACAATGAAACTTGTCATTGAACAGCTTAAAATGAAATAAGAAAAAATTTGAATTTTTCCTCTAGGCTTCTCTTCGTGTTGTTCTCAGGCCAAGAGTCAAGACCAAATGTACTTACTGCACCTCATTTCACATTCATTGTCAGTACGTATTTAAAACAACATTATGATGAGGTTGTTAAAGTTACCACTCTTTGTTTTATTTAATCCTTAATATGTGTTTGTCTGTGTGTCCCGCTCTGCGAATGGTTGGCCACCAATCCAGAGTGTGTATCCTGCCTCCAGCCCTAAGACGCTGAGATAGGCGCCAGCTCCCCGCGACCCTGTAAAGGATGAAGCGGTAGAAGATGACTGACTGACTGAATTTAAAAAGTGCTTATATTTAAAACTCAACACTTTTTCTACTCTATGTAAAGTTCTTATTTTTGTTCTTTAAAAATATTGTTAAACCTCTACATTTCAGACATGCTTTGATCTTAAAATAAACCAAACAGTTTTTTTTTTTTTTTTTTTTTTTTTTTTTCTTCGAATTGAGGATTATAAACAGATAATCCATAGACTTATTCTGCAGAACCAGAATCATCACATGTTTGGAATTCCCTTACATACACACTGTCTGTCGGGTTATTCTGTCACGTTTCCTCTTGGCTGTGAACTAGGCAAATGACAATAGGACAAAAATGAAACATAAAACATAAAACATGGCACTTTGCAAGTTCGGCGGGCCGGATTAAAACATTTAATGGGATGCATGTGGCCCCCGGGCCGTAGTTTTCCCACGCCTGCTCTAGAGCTTCAGGATCCTCATTGGTGACTTGAAATTATTTCCAACTTTATGTTTCTTGAGGTTTTTGTGGATTAAAACCTGACTGAGTTTTAAGTTTTTATGTACGTATCTAAGACAAAAATGGTTAATGTGCCTGAATGCTATTAACACATTTTATATTTTACATAATTATCAAGAGTAACAATTAAAGCTTAACAATCATCAATTATCATCAATTTAAAAATTTGATTTTGTTCTATATTTCTGAATTTGCAGGGCATTTCTTGTCTAGTGTGAAGGTTGTTATGTCTGTCACGCTGTTGCAGACCAAGAGTTTCTGGTTTGTAAATCTCTCAATAGGTTAAAAAGTTGTTTCAAATGATGACTTGATGTTATCTCCCTAAAGAGAAAGATTGAAGCGAGGCTACAAATGCTAAGTTTTTACTACAGGGAGTCCCTATGGGCACTTGTTGGGAACTTTGACTGGACACCACAGCATTGAAGGCCTGTTTGAGGGTCAAGATTGTATTTTAGGACCGAGGTTACAATTGAGTTATTGTCAAGGTAAGAGGGTGGGGAAGGGGAATATTTTGATGGTTAGGGTGAAGGGGGAGAGAAGATCGCGCGCACACACACACACACACGCACACTCACACACACACATTGTAAAACCTCTAATAAAAAGCCTTGGCGTCATGGTAGCCATCTATGAGAGGCAACCTTCTGCTAGAGGGTTGCACTGTATTATTCAACTAAAGAAAACAATGGGCCGGTTATAATTGAAGGAAAATTCATTTTATTGATGAGAAGACATCACAGATATTAATGATAATTAATCACATTGTAAATGCTGGTTACACATCTATGTATATATTACCTGTAAGTGGCATACTAGTTGAGATGGCCTTTTCGTCATGGTGGCCTTCTGCTAGAGGTAGCTATCTACTAGTGGTGGCCTTCTATTAGAGGTTTTAGAGTATATAGGTATATTCAAGTGTGTGTGTGTGCGTGTGTGTGTGTGTGCGCATGTGTGTGGTAGACCCAGGGCAGGTCTTGGATGCCAAAATGCATCACAGATGGAAAAATCTGCTGGAATGACGTTCCGCCGTTACCACAGCAACAAAGAGTTGAAAGAGGGGTCTTTGTGCCTTCAAGATGGTAATCAGTATAATAAATGCTATGTACTGTACTTTTTAAATAAAGCCAAACTGTTTTTAATACAATGTTTTAGTACATTATTAATACAAAAAGTAGCTGCATATATACATATTGTACAGTAATGGGAATATTTTATTTTATACCGTTACTTCAGGAAGACTTGTCACCTTTTAAAAATGTTTCAATCACTCAGTTAGATGAAAATAGCAAAAATGTAAAAAAGACAGATTACAGTTTCTGTAATAAACTGTATAAACACAGTTTTGTGCTTCAGAAATGCAAATTTTAAGATTAACACACTACATCAGGAAAACCGCCATGATACTGTAGATACTTTAGGTTTATTAAGCAGGAACTTGAGCAGCTTCGTCATAATGTTGCTTTTATTGCAGGGCAATGCACACATTTTGGAGGTGAAGCAAGACAAGCCGTTAGTTACTGTGTATTAAATGTTTGCAGACACTGGGTCTTCATAAGTAAGATTACATTCTCCTGCGTCAGTCGATTGTTTTTGAAAAGTCTGCTATAGGTGGAAGATATTACATATTTAATTTGTGTTGAGATTTTTCAAGATAAGTTAAGTGTAAAAAGTAAAGTGAGGTAGTTTGCCAACATGATCGCTCGAGGCCACATCCAAACAATGTTCTGCATTTAACCCATCCAGAGGTTTCACACACACAGTGCAGTGAACACACACAACCCTGAGCAGTGAGCAGCCTGAAGCTGTGGCACTCTGGAAGCATGTAGTGGTAAGGTTCTTGCTCAAGGACCGAGTTGTAGAACCTACCAGACCTGGAATTTGAATATGCAACACTTAAATGGGGGCTGTATCATGATAATTTAAGAATTTTCCCAAAATTTATTTTCATCATAATATAAGAGTGAAAAACAAATACACAAATACTGTACATAAACACAAATAAGTTGTTGTTATTATTATATATGTTCTTGATTTATTTGTGTTCTTGCGATAAAAAAGTTAGGAATGTATAAGTTATGTATGAAATATTATTTCGCATTAGAAGAATATAATGACATATTTAGAGTAATTTATTTCTTAACCTGGCAACACATGACATCCCATTGAGTACACATGCATTTTCACTGCAGACATCGCCAAATGATCTGTTAGACCTAAACATTATGCCGATACAAGTCATAAGTAGGGAGGTGTATGTAAAACCTTTTAATGTGAATGAATGTCCATTTCTAGTTACTGTATTACAGTATCGTGATTGGCTGGCCGAGTGGTCGACTGTCTGTGCACCATTTGGTTTCGCAGAGCATTGGAAAACCTCTGAAGTGTATAAATAGCTAAAGACAGGTGGAATGTAGAAAACACTAATGTAATGTGTAATAACTTTCAGACAACACTATTACAAATCTTTAAAAAAAACTGAGACAGTCCTTTGTCGTTAGACATTTTGTACAAATTCGTTTTGTAGAAAACATTTTGTACAAAATCTTTTGAAAGAAACAACTACCGGTAATTTAGGTTTTCTCATTTTTTTCTGTGTATTACAATAAAAGCAGTTTGTCTTTTGATAAAATGTACTCAATTTTACAATGAAAAAATTAGAAAGTTCAGATAAAATCGATAATTGTTTTTTCAGAGAGTCTGTGTTTGTGTTGTGCCAATTTTAGGTGTGAATCCACTGGTGAGATCTGTTACAGACCAAAGGAAATAATAATGAGGGGAAAAAAAGCCATAAAGCATCATGTCTCACACACAGTGCTAAAGAGAGGTTAGAAAAGACGTCAATATATACAGTACTACAGTACATGTGTATTTATACACAGTACAGTATATGGGAAAAAATGCTGATCCAAGACTGTTTATGTTCTAGCATCGAGCAGTTGGTTTTTTTTATTAAGAAACACAAACACTTAGTGAATATGTAATACATAAGAAGGTGAAGGATTTACAGCTTCCGAATGGCTCAGTGTGTGTGCTCGCCACCCTGAATAATATAAGGTGGGGTCCGTTGCCACGACAACAGTCACTCCACGGGGATGATTCTATATTAGAACGGGCTGAGATGGGGGTGGGGGTGGACCGGATTAGACAATAAAACGGGAAGTGTAAAACATTTGAAAAATGACACAAGCCGGTTATCACAAGCATGCTGCCGTGTTTCAGCTATTAATGAAAACCAGATACAAGCTCGATAGAAGACTAAAGAAATGTAGTTGCCTTTTCGACCCCTCAATAAATCTGCTTTTTGTGTGAAGCAGCTCTTTTGTCTGAAAGGACAGAAAGAAAATAAATGGAGAGTTTGAAGAGAATGCACATGCAGATCAGTGACAGCCATTATTTTAAGTCTGGCGTCACAAGTATGAAGATGAAGAAAAAAATGTATATTTTTCTCTTCAATTTATTTTATAAAGTGGCCGAATCAAAGTGGAAAATGTAATTCCATGCAGATCATTAATGCATTTTCTTTGACTGTTTATTCAGTCATTCATCCCCACGGACCAATTCCTATCTGACAGATGAAACTGCATCTATTATTAATACATCTTTATTTATTAATGATATTTCAAGTTAAGAAGCACAGTGGGGTGATTAGACAGATTAGTTAATGACTATTATTTGTTGAATCACAATGTTGCAGTGATAAGGTGATTACATTGTTGTTAAACGTAATAGAGACACGACTATCACACACACACACACACACACACACAAAACATTTTTTGCTAGTGAAGAGAATCTGCTCCAATAGTATTAAAAATGTTTTGCTCCACTAGTATTAAAAAATACCAAGACAAAACATTAAATTGCTGAAAAATATGCCAATTTGTATTATTTCCAACATAATTTAACATGATTGTTAATTTTAACATAATTCATTAAAATAAATACAATTTAAATTATTATTTATTATGATTAAAATGAATACAATTTAAATTATTTGTTACATTTTCTAATATTTAATTTAGCCCGTTCTAGCATTGTGTTCATTAGGATTTGATTAATTTGGACTACCGGTAATTAATTTTTCAATTTATAGTATTGATAAGTATTGATTGTTCAATTCGGGTTAATACTGTAAAAGTGGTAATTACGTAGTAATGACTTCATTAAAGATGAAAAGATGGGCTTCTCTTTCTTTTTTGTGCCAGTTTCCTGAATGAATTTCTTGTCTTTCTGTATATGTTCAAGAGTCATTGTTTGTGGCACCATGATGACACTGAACCTCTTATGTTTTCTTCGATTTGTTTGCTCTTCCAAGCCTTTAAGCTTACGTTTCACTGACACTTCACCAAAATTCATATTACATCAAAAGAGAAACCGTCAATTCCAAATGACAGCAACTGTCTTTTAACTGACAGAAGGAATATTAATGAAAAGAAGATGTGGAATAAATGGCTGATGGAATATGATACCTTTGAACATTTTATGATTACTGCCTGTCACTCTTATTGTTACTCATACTGTATATTTATTAATTAGCTAATTATATTTAATTTTAATTAATCTATTTTATTGCATTTTTCCTGCCGTGGTGGTTTTGTGAGACTATAGGAATATCTCAAGTCTCTGATGGGAAAAAAAAATCACGTTTTGTTAAGAAGAATTTGGCGTTTCATCAATCCTTTGCCTTTTTGACCAATGCTTTTGTTCCCCTAATCAGATTGTTCCAGTTTTTGTTCTGCTTCGTCTCAGAATCATTCCCTCTATGTTGAAAGAGTGAGCAATGCAGCGCAACTCTTGTGTAGAAGTAAGCCATCATGAGCCGTTTTGGTATTGAAATACCATGAAGGTAAATATTTGGGTGTTTATTGTCCTGTCCCGGATACTGACTGGGATGTTCCTTTGATTCCCCAAGCACAGATTAGCTGTTTCAATGTAAAATACACATGTTGCATATCTATGAATGAATGAATGAATGAATTATGTATAATGGCATAGAGAGCGTGCCTATTGAACCTCTTTTAATATAGATTTTGCTTCCGGTATTTTTTTTTAAATATCACATATATAATGATAACAGCCTCAAGGCTGTTTCCAGTAGGCCAACACTCTCTTTTGTCTTCACTCTTTTTTGTCTGGGAGTACAAGTATCAAGTGGACCAATACCACACAAGCAAACAAAAAAGTGTTCAACACACTAGAAAAAAGTAAGAGAGAATACACTTATTTAGGGACTTGATGATCTTGTATTTTGATCCTCCTTCCTTTGTGAGTTGGTGCTTCAGGATTTCCTCAATTCAGTAGTCTACATCAGCCTCTGTTTGCTAACATCAAGCCTTGATGAAGCAGCAAACAGGAAGGAGTCCAACACATGCTTAGCGTGCGTAGATACCAACACTACAATCAGTGTTGCCAGGTGTAGATAATTATCTGTTTATATTATCAGTTTTTTTCTTTTTGTCATCTTTACATTTGTATGCCTAGGTAAAGAAGCCTGTTGGAAGCTTTTTCCCACGTGACAAGTTGTATGAGTGGCTAAAAATGCAGACGTATATGCATTTGCTTCAAAACAACAACGATGATTGGCTGAATGATCCACTGTGTCTGACTCGTCAGTTAGGATGGAAAAAAACATGATTAGTGCCCTTTCATGTTAGACACTTAGAACATTAGAATATGACTCTGAACGTATCAGTTTGTAGAAAAATAAATGTAATATAATCAAGATCTTTATTTCCTGTTACTGCAGTAATCATGCAGTTTCATGAAAAGATGGTTTATATGCCTTTTCTTCTGCATAAAAGAGCTGTTTCAGCTGACACAGTGAAGATAGTCAAATTGGAAACCCCAACCAAGATCTTGGAAACTTTCTCCTAATGTTTAGGGAACATCCTTTGTTAACTCATCATTCATTCACTATTCATGTTCCTTCTTTTTTTAACTTTAATAAATCAAATTATCTTATCAAATTCAATTTCAACGGGTTACATTGAAAGCACTGATTCTGATAGGAACAATGGCTGAACCAAATCTGTACATCATCTGTACATCATCTGTACATAATCTGTACGAATCTTCCACATGCTTTCTTTTAAGAAGATTTCTCAAGATTGTAAATGATTTTCAAAGCAACTCATATTGCAATTCAGTTTTTTAAAAAAGTTTTTAACTAATCTACCAATCGAATATATCATAATATTATTAATCTGAGAAAGGGTGTTGTGTTGTCTCTAAAAATCACACTGATTTGTTTTCATAACCTTACATTTCACAAAGTTTCATCATTTTAGTTGAACACAAAATATCTGTGGAATATAAGCAAGTAACTAAAATAATTTTGGTCCATCTGTGGTTGTGCTGAGTACTGACACCAGGGCAACCTTTCTGGTACTACAAGGACCAGTACGTGTTGGGAGTAACGCGTTACAAAAGTAACATATTACACTAATATTGTATTTTTTGCTGTAACGCGGTAGTGTAACTTATTACTTTTAGTATTTTCAGTAATATATTACTCGTTACATGCAAGTAACGGTTGCGTTAAATCAAATCTTTCACTTTCAAGACAGTTATTCAAACATTTAATATTTCCTGTTCGCAAATAGACACGCAAGACATTCGTTCCGCCTTTCGCTGGTGGAGCGTTTGGCTGTGCTCTGAGCTCGAGGTGTGCAGCGATTGGCTGTGCTCTGAGCTAGCGGCTGACGGCTGTGCCTCTGATTAGCGGCTGTGTTCCACTCAGCCAGTCGCGCCAGTCGCGTACTCGCGGCACATTTGAACATTTATTAAACAACAGCCGGTGGTACATTCGCGAGATGGTCTTATGCGCATTGTTTTTCAGTTTCAGTTTTCGGCATCAAAAAACAGCTATTTAAAAAAACACCTCTCGACCGCTTTCTTTCTCATCCGCTCGACCTGAAGAGAAAGAAAACAGCAACGACAGTGTCCTCTGCACTTTATGACCAGAAAGCAGGACAGTATTGTGTGGTGAGTCATTCAAAATGAATAAAACGCACGAAGTTTACATACTCCTGTTGTGTCTGATATCAGATATACCCAAGTTATTCACTGATTTGGAGGAAAATCGCTTTGTCTACATACTTTTAACACTTATTAATGTTAATTATTAAAGTTCAATTTATTATTAGTGTTGACAAGGTCTTTTCCCCAGACATCCGGGCGGATTTTATAAATTCACGATAATGTCCGGTTTTCCCTCTTCTTCAAACGACTAATACATGTGGGCTAATATACGTAGGTTCACAACCCGTGCTTTAAATTATATGAGAAAGTAATATTTGAGAATGAAATTGCGCGTATGTTTTGAAACAATGGGTCGACTTTTTTCTTGTATTATTATTATTTTTTTAAAAACAATCACATTTTTAAAAACATTTTTCATTATTCAAAAAAGTCTGACTAAAATAGTTACCTATTTAGGTTTTTACTGATTTTTTTTAAGTTAAGTGATTATTTTAACTAAGTTATAGTTTAGCAACATTGAAGCACATTAAAGCATGTTCATCAGCCTCCGAGAAGCCTGTCTGAATTTGTCTCGAGGCCGCGCTGATTGTCCTCTTTTTTGGAAATCAAAATATATGGTCACCCTACAATTATAGATTATGTATATTGTTATTTGTAGCTTGGAGAGGCGACAGTCATTACCTTAATAACTATATGTCTTCCACTGGTTGTAACATAAATTACTGTACTGTCATGGACTCTAGCTCTCCTCGTCACGGACTTTGAATTTGTTATTGTCACGGACTTTTATTCTGACGTCACCACTCTTGATCCGGGTTCTTTTGTTCGCCGCCATCTTAGCTTTGTTCAGGTGTTTGGGGTTATGCTATGATTTGTGGGGTTTTTAAGAGCTTCTTTGGCTTGTGTTCGCCGCCAGATTGTCTGTGCTATTTTGCCAGCTCTCCAGCGTTTATTCTTGATCTAGTTTCTCTCCGGTTTTGACCCTGTTTATCGCATTTTGACCACGTTTTTGCCTCTCAGATTTATACCTGTTTTTGACCTCGATTTTTGACCCCTCGCCTGTTCCCAGACTGCTTTTGCCTCATCTCCGTTGTACCTGTTTGCTATCTACGACCCTTTGCCCGATTTTGACCACGAACTTGAATAAACCCCGATCTTCAAGTCATTGTGATTGTCCTTCTACCGTGCATGTGGATCCACCATCCAGCAGTCGCGACAGAACGATCTGGCCAGACAATGGAACCAGCCAGTTTGGAGACGCTACAGGAGAGCCTGCGAAGATATTCGGAGGAATCACGACAGCATGCCGCCAGCACGCAGTTTCTCCTCGAACAGCTCACGGCGCGAGTCGCCGCTACCAACGCACGCACCGAGAAGCTGCTCGTCCGGCTTGTGATCCCCAAGCGAGTATGTGCAGCTGTCGCCGAACCATGCCTCGCTCCAGCCACATCATGCCTCGCTCCAGCCACATCATGCCTCGCTCCAGCCACGTCATGCCTCGCTCCAGCCACGTCATGCCTCGCTCCAGCCGAGCCGCGTCACGCTCCAGCCGTGCCCCGTCACGCTCCAGCCGAGCCACGTCACGCTCCAGCCGTCAAGCCACGCCACGCTCTGGTCACGCCACGCCCAGACCGCGTCAAGCCACGTCATGCTTCGGTCAAGCCTCGTCATGCTCCGGTCAAGCCTCGTCATGCTCCAGTCAAGCCACGGCCAGGACGCGTCAAGCCACGCCCAGGACGCGTCAAGCCACGTCATGCTCCGGTCAAGCCACGCCACCGTCGAGCCCAGGTTCGATCCACCGGGCCTTGCCCGAAGAGGCTCCGCGCGACCACGTCTCGTCCCTGCGGGCTCTGCCCGACCCAGCCTCGTTACAGCAGCCCGTGGGGCCGCCCTCTAGAACCTTGTTTTTTGGGCCCGCCTGGAATTCGGGCTAGAGGGAGGGGTCCTGTCACGGATCACAACGCGTGACGTCATTGACTTTAATTTTGACTCTTTCCCGGACTCCTATTTTGAATCCCGTCACGTCGCCGCCATTTTGGCTCATCCTTGTTATGTTGTGTTCAGGTGTTCCGTGTTTTCTGATTATTGACTCATTACCCAATGTATTTAAATTTGTTTCACTCCGCGTTTCGGCGCCAGATCGTCTGCGTCTTGTACAAGTCATCCAGCCTAATTTCTCGTCAAGTCTAGGTAGTTATTTCTCGTCAAGTCTCGTCTTGTTGCCTTGTCCCGTTTCTCAACCCTGCTCCCGTTTAATTGACCACTGCTCTGCCTGCCGATTCGGATCTTGTTTTGGATTACTGTTGATGACCTTTTGCCTGCTGACCCTGATTAAAGCCTTGTGGACTCATACATGCTGTGTCATCTCCATCCTGCGCACGTGGTTCCGACACAATCCCGATCCCTGACATGTACAAGTAAAAGGTACATTTTGTTATTTTAGCACGTTAATTTCTACTTCTGTAGTTATTTTGGTGAAAGTAACTTAAAAGTAATAATAATAATAATAATAATAATACATTTTATTTGTAAAGCACTTTACATTTGCAAAGCACAAAAGTAATGTAATATATTACATTTCTGAGGCAGTAATATTGTAATGTAACTTATTACTTTTTACAAAGAGTAATAATACTGTGTACTGAGTAAATAGCATACAACTAGATATCGACCCTGTATTTCAACCTTCATTTCCAAATGTATGTAACGCATCACATTTAAATAAAAATGGATTGCGGAATTCAACTTTAGAATGGAGGGTGGCAGTTGTCTGTCTGATCTGTCTTGGTGAAAAGACATAAATGCAGATGGATCAAACTCAGCTGATTTAATTTCAGAGACATGTGAGTAGAGCCAATACTCAGCAGCTTGACTTAACCAGCAGATTGACATACCAGCAAAGACTCAAGCAGTCTCAATCCGTATGGGGATACCATGTCTCCAGGTCTATACTAAGGTGACTTCGACCCATATGATGTTCAGGTGGGACCAGGCGACAAGGTTTTTGAGATTCCCAAACATGATCATCGTTCTATATTCCTTCAACAGCAAAGCTTGATTTGGAACTCTCTTTGTGATCCAGTGTTTGAGTGGGTTCATTTGGATGAGCCTGAGAGTGACACTTTAATGCAACCAGTTGAGGATATAAGCCCGTACACATGAGCATCTTCAACCATTTTGTCTTATTGATGATAGTAAATTAACAGAAACAACACTTGCACAGCTCTTTTCAAAACATGTTTAGTGTATTAATATGATAGCTAAAATGCTACTTGCAAAAAATGCAACTGAAGAACCTTCAGCACTGCCTACCAATTAAAAAACATCATCAATAATAAAAAAAAGAAACATTCACAAGATTTCATTTTCAGAAAGCCACATCTTTTGTGAAAACATCGGCTTACTTGGAGCACATGGAATCCATCTTGCAAAGCAAGATGAGTGTTGAACCTACATAATACATGTGATGTGCTCATGCATTAGAGGTGTTTGCTCGTCAGATTAAGATTTAATAGAAAGGTATATGGTAAAACATCCCTACCATTTTCCCCCAAGTTCAAATTCAAGATCTGAGCATTTTGTTAGGCGTTTTAACTGTCTCAAAGTTTGTGTTGAGAAAATGACTATGATTATCACTATGACAATGACCAGTGAGCAAGCACATATGCGACAGTGGCCAGGCAAAAAACCTCTTTAACGAGAAAAAAATCCTAGGGAGAACCCGTCTCACTGATGCCTTCTGGCATTCTAACACTACAAAATCAGTGTGTTGGCTCTTCCACGCCAATTTGATGATGGTTCCGGAAGATTTCTCCATTTCTCCACTTAAAACAGCATCATCAGGTCTAAGGAGGTCCAAGCAGCATCATATAAAAGATAAACCCAAAACTCCATCTTCCCAAGCGGTCTGTTAGATGTCATGTCTATCTGGTGGCTCGACACTCCGGGCGGTCGTACGGCACTCGGCGCTCAGGAGAGGAGTGAAAGACCAGAAAAAACTAAGCAATAAAGAAAACATGAAGTACCATAGTTAAAGATTTTGACGGTTTTAGGAGGTGCAGATGTGATTCGGTTACAAGCACTAGACTAGGCAGCCTTTCTATACGATTATATAAACTTATTATGTAAGTTATTACAACAGGTCAATATATGCTTTGTTGAAGAGATGCTTCTTCAGTCTAGACTTATATTGACTCACTGATAGGCAGTGCATTCCATAGTTTAGGTGCCAAATAGTGCTTATTATAATAATAATTATTATTATAATTTATTACATATGCAAAGGATCTTACTCCCTTGTAGATTTTAGAGATTCACGGTATTATAAGCTAGCCGGAGTTTTGTGAGCGCAGCAGTCGTGTTGGCTCGTGGTAAGTGATATATTCGTAGAGGAGCTAAACCGTTTTGTGCTTTATAAGTTGATTAAAAGAATTTTAAACTGAATGCGATATTTAACAGGTAACCAGTGAAGCGACATTAACACTGGACTAATATGGTTATACTTTTTTGTTCTGGTGAGTAATCTAGCAGCTGCATTTTGAACAACTGAAGTTTATCTATTAGTTTGGAAGGAGAACCTCCCAGAAGACCATTACAGTAATCTAACCGTGATGTCATAAACGCATGTATCAGTCTTTCTGCATCCGGTCGGGAGAGCATGTGACGCAGCAAAAGGCGGTTCTACAGACGATGTGTATGTGACTTTCAAAAGATAGTTTACTATCAAAAATGACACCTACGTTTTTCATTTTTGGTGAGGATGAGAGTGAGAGTTCAAGCCCGTTAAGAATTATACTGTATTCAGGTGCATCAGTCTTTAATTTTGAATCAACAAGTAATAATTCGGTTTTGTCTGAGTTCAACATGAGAAAATTACTTAATACATCATCAAATCACTAATGTTGCTGAAGCAATCTAGTATATTGGCAAATTCTGAGATTTGGTTAGGCCGTTTCACCACTTTAAAGAAGGCTTTATAGGCCCAGATTTAATTAACATTTACGTTCAACATTACAGGAATTTACTATTTGAAATGTACACTCTTAGACACTTAATTAGGTACACCTGTAACTGCTGGTTAACACAGATTTCTAAACAGCCAATTGCATGGCAGCAATTCAGTATGGTCAAGACCGGTGTTCTGAAAATTTTTCCTACAGCTCAGAAGTTCCTACACTGAGGTCACTGCTCAGCTGTTCCTAGCTAGCTAGCCGCGCAAGCTCGTAAAAACACGCCAAAACTGAATGCCAATATAAATAAGTACAATATATTGTAACACGCGCATTAGAACATGGCTCTGCTCCAGCACAGCACTCACAGCAGCAGATCGCCACAATACGTCACTGCTCAGCTGTTTCTAGCTTGCAAGTTGCGCATGCGCGCTAATGAAACGTCACTTCTCAGCTGTTCTTACCCTTCGCGGTGCGCGATAAATGCACTAAATGAACATGGACACTTATAACAGTACACACGATATTGTACTTATTTATATTAGTATTCAGTTTTGACGTGAACAGCTGAACAGTGACATAAGTGTAGGAACTTCTGAGCTGTAGGAGGAATTTTCAGAACACCGGCAAACTATGTTGCCTGTTAAACAATTTAATCCACCCTGGCGAACTTGTAAAAATTAAATGAAAATCGGATATTTTTTTCCACCGTAAATCTTGTTAATCCATTATGAAGGTGTATTTTATTTGTCTTTATGAACACGTTTTAAAAAGCAGAACCATATACACAATATGTACTTAAAACTAGTACTAATATATTATTAACACTTGTTTTTTTCTACTGTCAGTCACAAAACAATAAAGGTTTGACCACATAGGATCTTTCGCAGAGATCAGTCTGACAAAAGCCACGATCGTGCTTCTCTATAATTTTCTTCTTAAGCTCAATGGTTAAATTATTTTAAATCTATGCTCTCGTATTTGTTTCTGCTCATTTGTATTGATTTTCACTGCTTTCCTCCGCGCTTCCCTGGGAGTCATAGAGGGAGTTCAGTACAGCAAACGCTCTAACAGGTTGACTTTTGCGCAAAAAATTAATTGAAAAATATTTACACTACTCGCAGTACTTCAATATGTCCTATACTTCTCTCTGCGATCACCATGTGAAAGCCTCAATATAGCATCAAATGTCCACCCATCTGGATCCTGCACCAAGGTGGAGTTTGTGACGCGAGGTGTATTTTAATTCATTTATTTCCTCCATATTCCAAAATGTGTATTTTTCTACAGACCGGTCAAGCCACTTTGTCAAACGTTAGAACCAAAGGTGAGCCACGAATCAAAATCTTTGCTCATCCGTGGTCAAGGCAATCTGCTGCAGTTCAAACTGATAATCAGAATGGAGAAGAAAGATGATTTAAATGACTTTGAACATAGCATGTTTATCAGTGCCAGATGGGCTGGTTTGACTATTTTGTGAACTACTGATCTACAGAGATTTTCAGGCCGAACCATTTCTAGTGTTAAAGAAAAGGATCCGAAAAAAGAGAAAATGTCCAGTGAGCAGTAGTTCTGGCCGTTGATGCCGTGGGTCAGAGGAGAATGGCCAGACTGGTTTGGGCTGATAGAAAAGCAACAGTAGCTCAAATAATGATTGTTACAACCGGGGACTGCTGGGGCCACAGGGACCTTCAGGGCCACAGCAGCAGAGGTCCACACTGGGTGCAACCCCTGACAGCTAAGAACAGGAAACTGAGGCTACAACAGGCTCACAAAATTGGGTCAATCATAATATATTGAAAAAGTCCTGATCCGAGTCTCAGTTTCTGTTGTGACATGCGAATGGTAGATTTAGGATTGGGCATCAGCAACATTAAAGCATGGTGGTAGTGTAATGGTGTGGGGCACATTTTCTTGGTACACTTTTGGCAGCAGTGTACCCATCTTCTGGTGGTTACTTCCAAATGTGAATCATCTCAGCCTGGTTTCTTAAACCAGCAGATGTCAATCCAATAGAGCTCCTTTGAAGTGTGGTGTAATCTGCATGAACTGTGTGATTCTATCATGTCAATATGGACCAACAAGGCTGGGGAATATTTTCAGTATCATATTAAATCTACAGTATGCCATTAGGATTAACCAACTGAAAGCAAAAGGGGGTCCAACCACGTACTTGCAAGTGCACCTTTTAAAATGACCAGTGAGTGTATCTGTGGTTGATATTACATTAAGTATAGAGAAATTCTCTGCTCTTCACTGTATCTTTGTTCAACTTTAATTTCCTTAAGCGGGATTTGACCAATTTCTAAAATAAAAAATGAATTTCTACTGATTTCTGTGTGAATGTTGTTTCGTGCTTCCCTCACTGAGAGCCTTTCACAAGCACAAACGCACTAAGTTCTGATTCTGGGTCAGTTGAAGTCTTCACTATTTGTAGCCACTTAATCCTCTAAGCATTTTTCTTCCTAGTGTGTGTGTGTGTGTGTGTGTGTGTGTCCAGTGTGTGTGTGTGTGATCACAGTGCACTAATACCTCTAGCTTGCCATTCTTTAATCCATGCGCAGTGACTGGTTCTTCGATAGACCTCCCCCTTCTATCTTCTTTCTTCATTCTGTTTTTTTTTTTTTTTTTTTCACTTTATCCTTTTTTCGGACATACGTTACTTATGCTTGGAAACACCAATGAGTGTGGGAATGGTGACCAGAGCGACGCCTCAGGTAAGACTGTCATGTTTTCGCCATTTTTTTAGTCTCCTTCCCGGAACAAAGCTGTTGCATCATGTGTGTTTGTGAGAACTGCCTTCTGATCATTCAACAGCCAACAATCCATGAATTATACATTTTATTTGTTTTTCCAGAATGTCCTAAAAATCGAAATCCGTTCTCACTTTAGTTATTTGTAATTTGCAGCATGTGCACATTGTAAATATTTTAGTTTTCATTTGGTTTTTGGTGAATTGTGGAATTGCGCACAAACAACTAAAAGATGCAGAAAAGTATGCCTGCGAATATGTTTGGGTCTAGTTTGTTAAATGAGTTATTCAAATTGATTAATTCAACATAGATGAGGTATGATACGTAAGGGTATGATGATATATAATTGAAGGGTGAAAAGATTGTGTAAATGATTGTGCATTTAAAACTTTAAACATATAATATAAACTTTTTACTTTCATCTTAAAAATCTGAAGCTGTAATTATCTTGTTTTAATCAATGGAGAATCCACATTTTAAATAATTGTATTATGAATTGTAAGCTTAAAAATCATAAATGACAGAAAATTAGCAAAATTGCTAACACACTAGCGAAAACTGCAGTTTTTGTGTTTCTTAATGACTGAAAAATTACAACAACAATATTTAGGTTTGAAAAAATTAGTTGTTTTGAAATCTTCTAAAAATGCGAAATCTTCCACAAGAGTTCCCAAAGCATCTGACAGGGTTTGACTTGATTGTTTTTAGATTTTATAGATGTAATCTTTGGTCAAGCCACAGTCCTCATTTAATCATTATCCTAATTATTTTGTAATTTCAAATGGAAAATAGTTTGATTGATCCTTTGCACTCTCTAAGCATGAAAATTCAAGCAGCTGCTTCTACTTTGTGTGCGAGATGTGTACCATCCTGAAGTAACATAGACATGTTATTTAACGATTTTGATAAAAAAACACGGATATGATTTCAAACTATCTACTTGATTGATTTGATGATTTTCAAAGGGTTTTTTTCTTCAGTACACGGTATACTGTATTGCAAACATACTCACCGACACTCACCCACAAACAGCTTTTTGTTGGTTACCAGTAAAATTCTGATTAGGTGGTATTGATCGGAAATGGAATGGACCCAGGAGATCAGGACAAGGTTAGGTGGATGATGTGTGCTTTTGTGTGAAAGTCTTGTCATGATATTCAGCTAGAAAGAAGGATCCTCTTTACACAGAGCAGATACGTTACAGTAGAAGCAGAAGACGTCTCGTTTTGCAGTAGATTTACTACTTTCATCTGGTTTTATCCTCTTATTTCTAAGCTCAAATCTAAACACTGAAATCTAATGACATATTTATCTTTTCTTCCACTTAAATGACACACATTTTTATTAGAAATTTTATTATTTATTTATTAATTAATATTATTTATAAATTGTATTTATTTATGTATTGTTGAAAAACAAACTATCTATTGATCAGTTTGTGTGAAGATGACATTATCTTTGTGCAGGATTTCCGCGTTTGAGTCTTATGAAGCAAACAGATGGCATCACTAGAGTAATCTGTGAGTCACCCCTGCCGGCCCCCTGACACACGCGAAAATACTCAAACACACTCCATCTCTCCGTCACACACACACACACGCACACACATACACACAGAGAGATCACATCTTAAAATGTCTATACGTATGTGACAATTAAACTTCTACTTTTAAGCATAAAGCAATGTAATTTTCCCCATTAAAAAGTCTCCTGTCAGAAAGTATTGACTTGATTGAAAGTCTTTGGAAAGAACTCCTTTAGAATGGGAATTGGATGCACACACATTACTTTTATGTTTCATTGGCATTTAATTAAGTCTACCTTCGTCTGCCTTTACTGAAAGTATTCCATTTTAAATAATGTACTAGATAAAATATTGTTAATTGAGGATTGTTTGAGTTTATGCATCAGTTTAGCAAACAGATCATTTAACGTTTAGATTGTTTGTACCAGAAATATTCGTCTTCAATTTTTGGTTGTCAGTTGTGGTGAGGAACCAGTAGATGGCGCCATAGTGTTTGTAGATATTTACACGTTTAAATTTTGAGGATCAGTTTGTGTATTTGTTGAGCTACATCTTCAGCTAGATGACTAATGATAAAGATTGTTTAGTGCGGATGATAATTATGCTTCAAATTGAATCCTCCTGATATGTTTGTTTCAGTGGAACATCAATGTTTGCGGGTCAAATTGACCGGTTGGCCATTTTTATGCAAGCAAGTCAGAATCTAAAAAGTTCCCCAAAACGACGACGTGCTGTGTATTATGTCTCGTTGTTGTAAAGAAGCAAATAGTACTTTCCGACTCTTTTTAGCTTCTTTTTAGCATTTTGTGTGAAGGGTCAAATTGACCCAAGCTTTATCGTTGTAACAAAAACCGTATTGATTTTTTGTTTATGTTGAGGAGTTTCAAAGTGAAGAGATTACTTTTAAGTATTTTTTTTTCTTTTAACACATGTCAATTTGCCCCGAACAGAGTCTTTGTAACATAAACATTTAGCATGATGTTACAAATGTGTGAACTGAATCGGTTTATTTTTTCTAAGATAATTACACTAAGTAAGTTAAGCAAAAGAGGTTTTTAAGTGGTAAAATACCTAACCCTAAGCATTTAAAAAAAAAATTCTAAACTTTGAAAACGGGTCATTTTGACCCAAACATAATAGGAGGGTTAATAGCTCAAATGAAAGAAGTTTAAATTCCTTTTAGTGTTAAAGATTGCACAATAATTATACACATCCAAACAAAACATTTAAAGATGTGTTGAATGATGTTCTGTAAGAATTTATGTTTGTTGATATTAGTTTGTCACATGGGATGTGTACAAGCAACGTTTCAAAAAACAATTCATTAAAATGAATAAAAAAAAAACATAAATAAAAGACATCAAAAACAAATACAGAACATATTTTGTTATATGTACGTACTTAGAAATATTATATATATACATATGTGTTGAATGAGTGGTAAAAATGTCTTCCATCTCTCGCTCGTGCTTTTTAAATGTGGTGAAGAAGGGAATGTTGAGGGATAGCAGCGGTGTCTTTAATCATTCATCTACCACTCCTTTTTTCCACATGCATGGCTGCATCCATGTTCCCGTCTCAAGCTACAATGATATGCACCGTACAGTAGCCACACCCTTCAGTCCCATCCACCCTGCCTGGATACCCCCTGGAAGATCCTGATTGGTAGTGACGGCGTGTTGTTGAAATACTGATTGTGGTACATTTGGAAGCTAAGAGGCTAACGGCAGCTTGGGGACACATGGGGGATGGGTCTGTCCCAATTTCCTCTTCCTGTTTACCTCTGATTACGTGATCTACGTAGATCTTTCTCCACCCATATTCCCTCTCACCGTCTCCCTCGCTCGCTCGCTCTCACATATGGTCACACCTTCAGTGCAGTTTCCCAGAAAGCAATAGCAGGATGCTGCTCGGCTTCAGCTGGTTTGTTCAAACCTGTCGTGGGTGGAGTTGAGCAGCTCTGCTGGTCTCTTCTCCTTTATCTGTTTTTCTACCTCTCAGCGTACAGCACGACGTCCGTCCTTGGGCTTGAAAGTCACCCAAGACATTTCTTTTCATAGACCATTTTGATTTTTATCTGAGGCGTTGGTCCTTGCTTCTGAAAACAAGGGATTGACACTATGGCGCATGCTGCAGCAAGCATCAAAAAGGCCAGGGTGGAGATGGATCAGCCCGACCTTAAAGCGCTGGAGAAAGCCAGAGAGAAAAGGCGGCGTTCACGCGAACGAGCTGAGCGCAGGCGTAAGGTAATGAAGGCGCTAACTTATACCCATCTCACTGTACCCGAGCACAGTGGACAGCAACCTCACAAAACCACCTCCATTCTCTCATCTAACCAGTCATCAATCATCCATCAGTATTCTTGTCGGGCTCGAGACGTTCCTGTCTGAGAAAGACCAACATTTTGCAGAACGGCATCATTTTAATTGACTTTTAATAAATGTGAAATCTCCATACTGCTTCCATCTCTGTTATTTCATTTCAGTATATTTGCTGTTCTAACAACCTTTGGACATTTTAATCCTGATTGTGATGTGTGAAGGCACGTCCACATTGGTCATACATTTTTTATGTGCTTTTGAACAAGAACTCAAACAGAACAGCAAGAACATACAACGTTTTACGCATCGATCTTATCGTCAGTTCTTGCCATCAGATACTGTACTTCACTGTAACTTTCTTGTGCGCAGCCATTGGTTATGATCCTTCGATGTAATTAGTTCTACAAACACTGATATTTTACTGTTATCATCCATCCTTCTGAGGTGGTGAAGATACAAAATCTGTCTTTTCATTTGATTTGCATTTTCAATTTTTGCATTGAAGAGTGATTTAGACCAGACATTTGCACATGATTGATGTTAGACAGGTTAGCTTGTGATGTTAAGTTTAGTTACATGTGGGGCTTTGCTGAGGAGTGGTCCAAGTTCAAGTTCAAGTTCAGTGCATTTGTAGGGCGCTTTTCAGAGGTACAACTGTCTCAAACCGCATGTGTGAAAATTTTAAAAAGATTGATGCATTATATTCATTTGTTCGTTGGTGTTAAGATAATGGCTATGACTATGACCAGTGAGCAAGCACAGATGCGACAGTGGCCAGGTACTGTAAATAAACAAACACCTCTCGGACAGAAAGCAAGGAAAAAAAAACCCTGGGGAGAACCTGGCTCACTGGTTCCAGTTTAACACTACAAAATCAGTGTGTTGGTTGTTCCGTGCCATTTTGATGATGGTTCCAGAAGAAGTCTCCCTCCTGAGTAGTGAAAGAGGCGCCTCCATCCCTCCACGTAAAACACCTGGCACCAGGTCTACAGAAGTCCAGGGGGCATCAAAGAAAAGATAAACCCAAAATTCCTAGGAGATTCTAGAGCGGTCCGATTGACATCATATCCATCTGGTGGCACAGCCGCTCCTCCAGGCAATCGTACGGCACTCAGCTCTCAGGAGAGGAGTGAAACATGGAAAATTATTAGGATAACATGGAATGCCATAATTAAAGATTCTGAGAGTCTTTTGAGATACAGGTGTGATTCAGTTCCGAGCAACTAGACTAGGTAGCCTTACTATACAATTATATTAACTTATTCAATATGCTATTATTACAGGTCAACATATTCTTCGTTGAAGAGACAAGTCTTTTCTTTTAAGAGACAAGACTTAAATCAACTCACTGATTCTGAGTTTCGAAATGTGCTAGGCAGAGCATTCCATAGTTTTGGTGCTAAAAATGCAAAAGATCTTCCTCTCTTGTAGATTTTGGAGATTATAAGCTGGCCTGAGTTTAGTGAGCGCTGCAGTCGTATAGGCTCGTAGTAATGTCAAGTCTAGCATGGAATTTAGCTTTAATGTGTCTTAAGTTCCAATCCCAACTTGGACAATATATATTAGCCGGGACAATATATATTAGCCGAAGATATTGAGGATAGGCGTTTGGCACAGGACCTGAGTGAAACCAATGCCTTAACCGTCTTCTACAAAGCAACATAGCGAGGGCATTTACAAAATGTAAAACGCTTCTTGAATTTCATTTCAATATTTTGAAATGTCCACTTCTGTGTTACGTACTGACAAACAATAACTAGGTCCATGAATATGTTACACAAATACACATTTCTTCACTAAATGAGTCTATTTATTCTTTACTTAATGAGTCAATAGTTTTTAGCCTAATGCTGTTTGTTTTATTGGGACAAAATTCTGCTTGATTGGGACAAAGAACAAATAATAGAGAATACTGTAGTGTGAAAGTGAGCATAAGCGTCTGCGTAACCTTGTAAAGTGTGTGAACATGAAGGTGAACAACCACCTCGTGTCCCAAACGGAACCATCTTGCTGTGAGGCAACATAAGTTTCTCTCTATTCTCTCACGGATGCCTAGAGAAATATTTGCAGTCAGTACTGACTTCTTGAAGCAGCTCTTCAAAAGTACTTGTCTACACCGCCAACAAGTGTGGCCGGCAACCCTTTTAGTGCACACACAGAAAAATACATACCAGCACAGCAATTTGCAGAAAACCACAGCAGAAAATTCTGAGTAACTGCTCTTCCTGGGCAATATCATCTGTTTATGCATATTAAATTATTAAGTAAAGCTACATTTAACTTTAAAAAGGACCGTGCAAAATATACAAAGCTTTTACAATTTTAGTGTTTACATGAACATATTTCAAGGTAAATATTTTATAAATTTTTTTTATAAAGTTGTTTTTTCAGCGTATTATGGGATCTTTTCATGGGGTATTAAGTAATTTCATTATAATTTCATTTTCCTGTAGTGGTTTCATTATATGTAATTAAAATCTAGTTTTAATTGCATAAAAAGGGTTTTGAGTAGCACGTTAACCGTGTTTATTTTATGTATTTTGTCAAAGAGACAGGTGAGTGCTACTGAAAAGGGTTTAGCATTAGATCATTTATTAACAATACAAAAAGGTTTTTATACATTTTCTTTTAAATTTTGAAGTTGTGTAATATATGATATAATCCTTACCTAGGGCAGCACGGTGGCGCAGTGGGTAGCGCTGCCGCCTCACAGCAAGATGGTTCCGTTTGACACTTGAGGTGTGAGTTGGAGGCAGGCCGGAGCCGTTCTGTGTGGAGTTCGCATGTTCTCCCCATGCTTGTGTGGGTCTCCTCCAGGTTCTCCGGTTTCATCCCACAGTCCAAAAAACATGACTTTCAGGCGAATTGGGATTAGAAAATTGACCACATAGGTATGAGTGAGTGTATGACTGTGTATGTCTATGTGTCCCGCTCTGCGAATGGTTGGCCAAAATGTAATACACTGGTCATTAGAAAAATAATCGAGCTAATTGGAGACATCAGGACTTAGAGCTGCGAGAGCCGTCACTGGAACTGTGCTGAACTTCAAAGTGAGTTTTAGACTGTGTGACCTGTGTGAACTATTTCGTTTTGAAAGTTTCAATTTAGTTTATTAGTTCTTCAAGTTCTATTTCTTCATGTTTATGTTATTTTCCCAAATTCTGATATAGAGTTAGAGAATGTATCTGGGAAGAACAATCTGCATCTTAAGGATTTGTAGAAAACATCAATGGCTTCCACGGGTTGGGTCAGTGCTGTAAAATGTGTTGCTGTGCAGATGTCATGGTTTCTATGGCAACAACAGACACTTTGTGGCCCTCACTGCAGTTTGTATGATGCTTGATCTATATGATGCTTCTCTGTGAAACACAGCGAGCAGTCGTGGCCCAATGTTTAGAGAGTTGGACTGTCGACCAGACTGGCAGAGGCTTAAATCTCCACCCGGACTTTTGTGTCATTGACCATGGCACTGACTTTGATCTACCTACAGGGCGTCATGGCTTGAGGCTACCCATTGCTCCGGGCTTGCAATAAATTTATAAACAGTTTCTAATATGGTTCTGACTAGACTTGGCTGCGTTCACCCAATGTCCACTTTTGGAACAATACCACCGAATTGAATAGAAAAAAACAAGCATTTGTGCACAGATAGTTCTATTTACTTGGTAATGTACTAATATAATGTTTTAAATGGTAATTTACCATTTTCCTTTCTAAGTAGAGGTGCAACATATAAAATGTATTTCTGCTTAAGTTACAATTGGTTCAAGTTATAATACACTGTACAAAAGAACTGCATGCATATCACTAATCATATCACATCGAACATGACCATATTAATGTTTAAGCTAAACAAAAATACCAAACAGTTTTTGACCCAAATGGACAGAGCAAGAGTGGAAACATTAATTCTGTCATAAATCTGAATGTCAAGTCTTTCTGTTACTGCTTCACAGCAGGTTTTTGTCAGACAGTCAGTTTGCGCTTCGCTTTTGTTTAAAGCAAATCACCATGCTTTATCACCATGTTTATCTGTAATATCTGTAAAACCACTATGCTTAAAGTTTCTGAAGTGCATGCCGCATATTATATAGTGTTATTGCGATAAAAAAGTTTTTCATGTAGTAATACTGGTCATTTCTACTGTTGCATAAATTACTGTTGCATTATTATATACTGTTGTATATATTACAGGATTAAGGAAGTTTGGTCAAGTGAAAAATGGAGGATACCTTTTTAAATCATTTTCCTTTATTTGTCTCATTGATGTTGACGTGGTTGCCCCGTTTTATGTTGTGTAAAATAGGAAACATTATTTGGCTTAAAACGCTACCCACTCCTTCAGTTTTGAGAGCATGGGATCATTGTACATGTTCATTGCTGGAAAAACAAATCTTTATCTACTGTAGCACCCACTGTTTTCCAAATTTTTTCTGCCAAGACCAGAAGATTACATTCCCCGGGTTTGGTTGTAACGAGAAGTAAATTGAAATGAAATCCTCTCTTAACATAAAAAAAAGGAAGAGATGCACGCTATTGGTTGTTTTTGTTATTGGCTTACTGAGTGTTAATGATTGTGTCACAAAGGTTATTTCAACTTGTTTATGAGATTCGAACAATCAATGTTGGTCAAAACTCACTGACCTGTTTTGATTTCATAAGCTGAAAATGAAACGTAATTCTGCAAGCTGAAAACATTGATGTGTCTATGACACATATCTGTTCAATATATTCTTGTTACTATGGAAACACACTTGCAACTTGTCAAAGTGAGTTGAAAACACAAACCTATACCTGGACTTTATCTGTCCAGGAAGAGTGTGTGATTTGACACAGAGATTTCTTGATTCAGATAGAAGCCTCGTGAATCTCTCACCTTACTGTACCTTCCTGTTTTGGAATTGCCACCCTCCCTGTCCTCTCATCTCAGACATACCACTACTGACATAGTTAGGGCTAAAAAAAGACAGAGCTGAAAGTAGACACAGAAGTGCTGGAGAAGTATTTGGACTAAGAGGTAAGTTTCAACAGATCTCATCTGGTTTTTGAAGGGGGTAGTTATCAGCTCGAACAGTAGTTAAACTAGTTTAGTGGTGCAGTTTTTCTCTAGACCCAAGACAAAGAAGCCAAAGGGAATATTTAAGTCCGATCTGTTTTCACAATGTTAATGTCTTTGTATGCCTCTGTATGTTCAACATGGGCAATGCAGCAATGCGCAAGACAGTTAGAGCTGAAAGTCCAGAACCAGATTCTGCTCTGCCGAATGTTAAATCAGACCAAAGACAAAGCATAGAATTACTGGTAAGATTGAAAGCAATGAATGTTTGCTTGGAGTTTGGTGTCTTGCCCTTTTTTTTACCTTCACATGCATGTAAATTCTTCATTGTTTCTGAGCACAATTTCCGATGTGGTCCCTAGTGGCCATAATTACAAACTCGCCTTTATTTAACTTTTTACTTTAGAGTAAACTAGGTCGAATATATCAATACTTTCTGTAAAATGCAAGTATTGTAGTATATGATAAAAAGAGCTCAGTTATAAAAAATGTTTTTCTGACATATTTTGAAAGAGTTGTTGAATTGCATTTGTATTGCGTTGTGTTTGCATATAACAATAACGAACAATAATCAATTATGAATATGAATTCACTTCAAAATGAAAAATCTCAAATTAATATTGCAATGTGATTTCTGAAATTGAGTTGTCAACATTAATTTGAGTTTTAATTGCTCTTTCACATTTTATTACAATTTATTCAAAGATTAACTGATTGACAATCTGTAAAATTAATAGTTTGTAAAACTCTTAGTTATTAACTTAGTAGTTATTTCATATCTGTCATGAATTACATTTTATTTCCAAAGCAAAACTGACTCTTCAAATCATAGCATGCCAAAAAAAAAATCCTCTACTAGACAATGTATTGCTAAGCATGACTGTCATTATATATTTGCCATTGATTTACTTGTAACCTCATGTCTTGGAAGATCTGTTTCAATGTTATTTGCAGTTAGCAGATGCAGTGGTTGTTTTGCCGACTGCATGGATTTTGTTCTTTGTGTTGTAGGATTTTAAAAAGACTGTTTCCATGGCAGCTATAATCCCGACATGACCTTTTTATGAATGTGAGTGGGATCAAAACTACGATGTCAAGTTAAACGTGATCACTACAGTTGATTCTTTTTTTTTTTATAAATGCTGTTTACAGTCTGGCTGTGAGACTGTTTTTAGACTGATCATAAAAGTTTTTTTTTTCCACACCCATCACAGTTTTATTTTACACACAATTGTTTATCCTAAAAATAGAATTTGTGCAAATGTTTTTTGTATACTCTTTATGGTTGTGTACAAATATACACTGCATTTTAGCTTCATTGTCAAGTTTTAACCTTTTGCTTGTAATTTTAGATTAGGTCAGATGAGATTGAGGTAATCCTTAATGCAAGTAACCTGTGCATAAAATGTTTTAAAAGCATTTACAATGTGCAGATTACAATGCTATTATTGGATGTTCTTTTTTATGACTCTAGTTTATGCAGTATTAATAGAGGTAAACCTACTGTTTAGGAGTAAGTTATCAAAGTAGAGATATTAAAAAGGATGAAGGGGTTAATGCCATCTCAACAATCATCTCATCAGACTTACTTTTCAGAGAGATGAATTCCAACAGAAGTTTTGCAAATGTTCTCTTTGAAAACATGAATGTTTGTCTTGTAATTCAATATAGTGGTATTTAAAAAATGTATAAACATACAGTATACATATATGAAGATATATATATATATATATATATATATATATATATATATATATATATATAATGAAGGAAATACAAATTGGTATTATACATACAGTATGTTATTTTATTATATTTAGTATAGTGCTGTCAAACTATTAATTTTTTAACTAATTAAGTTTCAATTATTATAATTTATAATATATAATATTATAATTATTATTAAATGAATTATTAAACAAATAACTAACTGAAGCTTGTAATAATAAATTATTGTAAATGCAACACAAAATAAACACTCTTTTAAATACTGTAATATAATTTAATTCATATATGGTATTATATAATTATAACAATATAATGTTTTCATGTTCAAGAGCATTCCATAAAATATATATAAAAGGAGATATAATTCAAGATATAATTATGGCAAATATGTAAAGTAACAATGAGGAAAGAATACCAACACATACTCATTATACATTGTGATCTTGATAACATTTATTCAAAATTATAATGTAGAAACAAGTCAGCATAGTTCTTCTTTTAATTCAGTCAGTTACTGAGTTGAACAGTCTGTTGAAAAAGCGTTTCTGTCTGTTAACTCGCGAGTCGCTGAGTGAGTAGTAAATTCTCTTCATTCTCATCGGCTGTGGTGATTCACGTGCGCGACAATCTGGCATCCGCTCCGTGACATTTTGCAACTTCACATCCACTGACGTGAATGAAACACTATTGGTTGCGTGCGCGCATTGCAGGGATAATTGCAGTATTGTCGCAGCAGAATACCGGTTTTCCAATGCGGTCGGTCGCGCCGTTTTCTACACTTCTCCATTCTTCATGTCCGACTTATGATCTGCGCGTGCATGCGCAGTTGTTCATTTGACTGAAGAGACGGTGTTCTAAAATTCTGTCCTAGACATGAAGATTTCCTACATCGCGCTTTGCGCACGCGCGATATACAATCGCGTCATGTTCTGGCCACATCGGGAAGTAAAAACGGAAAGTTATATCTTATATCCTATATCTTAGAATGTAACAGTGGTAATTATACAATCATACTAAATGAAATGAAAAATATAAAGAATAAAGTTTGGTGAAGTTTAAACATTTTTAACGAACGTTGAAAAATGTAACAAAATGTACAATTTGCATGACTGTTAAGATAATTCCTGCTCAGAAACCTTGAGAGTGTAGTTTCCATATTCAAAATTTTATCTAGAAAAATATGTGTATAAAAGCTGACGAACGTGCTCGCTTAATGTGAAGTCAGGAAACCTAGCATTCTATCTTAATTGTTATAAAATAAATACATTAACATGTATACATATTCATACATGCATAAATGTAATCGCTTAAAGGATATTAACAGAATAATTACCGTCATTGCACAAGTGTATGTATTTGTAGCGCGCATGCGCATAGAGCGATGTAGGAAATCCTCATGTGTAGGATAGAATTTTAGAACAACGGCGTGAATGTTTGCATCTTCTCTTCCTCATTAGCGAAGTGCGCCGTGGTTTCAGCTTTGCAAAATATTGTACACATAATACTTTTGTTCTATCTACGTCTAGAAAGTTATCTGGCAACGTTTTAAAGTGAAACCGTCCAAAAGTCCATTCATTGTGCATAAGTAAAAACAGAAGTAGGAAAAAAAACGGAAGTGAAAAAAAACTGCAACATGATTAACGGTGATAATAAAATTTGACCCGACAAACAAATGTTATTAATCTCACGAGATAACGCGTTAGCTTTGACAGCCCTAATTTACATCTTATGTATTTTAGCAAGTATAGTGAAACAAGCATACAAGCATACATGCCACTTTCTAACACTTTCTAACAAAGAGGATCCCTTGGCAAACACCACGTTGACCAGGGCGAGTTAGGGAGGAGCTGGAATAGAGCAGGCAGAAAACACGTGCACCCACACTACAGCCTGTCAGGAGTAGTGAGTACGCTGGTGGTGATTTTGAGGCCAGCAGAAAGACTTTAATGTTGAACTTTTATTTTGAACTGTTTGTTTATACCTGGAGACTTCCTGATTTGGTTTGTTGCTTTCATTAATGATTCAATTATCTGTTTCAGCTGTCTTGATTTCTGTTAAGATGTGTCACCTGTTCCCTGGTTTGTTTGCTATGATTGTGTCATTATTTAAGCCCTGTGTCTTCTGTATTTGTTGGGAGTCTGTCATGTCACGTTCTGTTGTGTCCTGTGTCTGCCGTACTGATTGGAATTCGTGGTTTGTTCTGTGCCTGGTTCCTGAGCGATGGCCCAGTGGTTAGTTTGGTTTAGTTTGCCACCCGTGACTGTTTAATTTGGCTTATTTGTGTTTTTGAACCCTCATGACCAGGTGCTGTTCTGTTTTTGTTTATTTTACAATTAAAAGCATCTGCTGCATTTAAGTCTGAGCTAACGTTCCTCCTCGCATTGTGACAACAGCCGAGATAAACAAAAATACGTTCTTGGATGTAACAATACGATTATTAATTAATTAAAAAATTATTTACATATTCGATATGTCTCTTGGCATAAAAAAATATCAAAACCCCCAGTATTTCACAATTAAAAGCAGTTTGATTTATGTATGCATCAAATCCAGAGGGACATATATTGTACATACATTAGTAACCCATTGAAATTATTTTTTTTTTTAAGGTTTGCATTAGTCATAAGAAAGGTAAGTCTATGGAGCCATTTTTCTTGTTGTGGTTGGATTGAACTGGACTTTTCAGCCTGGAATTACACTTTTACTTGAAATGGTTGTTGAGTGGGTTCAGTAGTAGGAAGAGCAGTTTCCTTGGTTACTAGACAGATAAATTGTGGTTTAGTATAGTATTATTTTAATACTTATAATAGTTGTATTTGTAGAACAGGGCAAATTATTTTTGTAATTTTCATTATCAATTTTTCAAGTCGAATTTACCTGTATAAACTACAGAACTGAAATAGCGTTCAGGCTGATGTTTGCTGGAACATATGTAAATTGTCTTGCTTAAAGACCGTTTTGATTGTGCTGATGCTAATTAAAGGGGTATTACTGTAAGCACAGTTCCTAGAAGAGAAGCTTGTTTTCGGGTGTGTTGAAATACCTCATCTACTCATCCTCATGTGAAATCCATGCAGACTTTACACATAAGCGTGTTGCATAACATTGTGAATATCACAACTCACACATTTCAGTAGAGTATTAATGGCCAAAACTGCAGTTAGATTGAATCAGCATGCTAAAGTAAAAAAATATTTGTATACGGTATTATATTTGCTTTTTTATGAATTCATTATGAATGAAAAAATATTTAGTCATGTGTTTTTTAATTGTAATACAATTTCACAGTTATTTTTTTCATTTAAGCTACAAACTTCTTTAAAGTTAGCATTTTTATTATTTGTTTGAATGTTAATTAGTATATTCCAAATTTTCCCTATACATTTCTTGAAAATTAATAAATAAACTGTATACTATGAATCTATATTGTTCAAATTATACAGGTTTAATCGTTGAGTAATATTTTTTATTAAGGGAAAAAGCCGATTGGACAACAAGTGCACACCCCTAGTGTCGTTGGCTATGATACAAAGTCGAGATGAAAAACGCAGTTCAGGATATATCTGCCTGGCTTAAACTGTCAATTATTTGAGTGTATAACATGTTTTCCTCAAAAATAAATAAACAACAAGTAGACGAGGCTCTGGTTTATTCAGCCATACTACTGACTAGCACTGTTTTTATTTATTGCATTTAAAGTAAAACACTTTTTTTTATCCTTTGCTGTTTTACATTTGGTGGCCCAACTAATAATCTGGTAATAGTGCGGAATCTATGGTAATGTTTGTCCTTTTTATGTGTTGTATTACATTTTACCCAACAATTTGAATGTATTTTTTTAACTAGTCCCTGTCTGAGTCTTGCTGTGCAGAGTTTGCATGTTCTTCTTGTGCTTGTGTGGGTTTCCTTTGGGTGCTCTGGTTTTCCTTTCACTGTCCAAAAACATGCATTTCTGGTCAATTACAATTGGAAAATGTACAGTATCTTAGGAATGAGTGTGTGAAAGTGTGTGTCTGTCCTGCTCTGAAAATGTATATCCCAACTCAAGCCCGAAGTCACTGAGAAAATGGATTAGCTGATTTCTTAAACCTCTTTAATTTAAGCCTCATACAAAAACAAAGTTTTTAAGCTTTTTACATTTTCTTTAAAATTGTAAAACTAATGCACCAAGAGCTTTTGAGACCACTCCTAGAGCTGTGTGTTTAAGAACAATTGAAAATGCGCCTGTTTTTAGGTGCCATAATTTCCTCTCACTCACGGTGCGGTGCAGTTCTTGACTCATCATTGAAGCGTTTAGAAAAGCTGAGAGTCTGCAGTCTTCCTGCCGAGCTCCAACTGCTGCACTGCAGCTCTACAACCTGCAAAGGTGCTGCTGCTTTCAGCTTTTATCCTGCATCTTTCTTCCTTGCTGTTCATTTTGTTGATGCACTTGATGGACTATATGAAACAAAATACGCAGATGGGTTTTCAAAGATGCTTCATTTAGTTAATTCAAGTTTAGCTTTTATTCGACAGTTTGAGGTGAGGGTTGCATAACAATATGATATTCATTTAGCATTGCGTATCTAAAATAACAATGCATGTTTTTCTGTTTGTTCTAGTCGGACAGCAACACCAGTTTCCTTCGAGCAGCGAGGGCAGGAAATATAGACAAGGTGCTGGAGTATCTGAAAGGTGGAGTAGACATCAGCACATCCAATCAGGTATGTCTTTTTTTCTTCCAATGCGTATATACAGTACGTACACATTATATGTGTATGTATATATATATATATATATATACATATATATATATATACACATATATATGTGTGTGTGTGTGTGTGTGTGTGTGTGTTTATAAATATACATGACTTCATATATACTGTATATATAAATATACAGTATCTATTATTTTTCTCACTGCAAACTTATTTTATGAATCAAGAATTCAGTGTCTTCTATTGTGTCAAGAATCAGCAAAAGGTTGATCATCTGTAAATTTCTCTGATTTGTATGTGGCTTTTCTGGCCTTAAGAGAGGTTGCTTCTATTTTAGGATCTGTAATATTGCCAACCTTCTGCAAGTCATGTTCACTTGTTAACTGCTCTGTTGTGGCAACTGGATGCCTTAAGGGATCTAAAACAAGCACGTGGACTTGCTTGGAGTCCTCAAATGTCAAACACATAACTATTTTCTTTAGTATTTGAGTATGTAAAATAATTAATAATTTCATGTCTTGGATCATGTTAAAGCGCCATGCGTTAGTTGTGCGAACATGTGCACAGTCAAGTGAATGTGAGACCACGAGAACCTTAGGAAATATTATCATGCAACACAACTTTATTACACATAAACTCTGTATTAAACCATAGCCTGAATGTAAATATGCACTATTTACAATAAATAATTAACACAATGCATTACACCTATACATTATATTATGTGAAGCTGTAAATTGAAATCATGCAATATAGACAAATAATAAATGCATTTTCTTCCGATAATCCATCATTGAGAAAAGAATAAAGTCATAAATATCTATGTGTTTCTCTGTCTGTCTATTTATTTATAGAAGTAAATAAAAAAAATAACAATTTGATTTAAAAAAAAAAAAAATAAACCATAAAATAAAATAAACTAGAATAGATAAAATATTTTCTGTAAAGTGCAAACCATGTGGACTGGAGCTAATTAGGGACGTCTTCTCTAACACATTCATCTCAACTCTGGCATTCCTTAATGAGCTGCCTAATGAGTGTGCATAAAACATTTATTAGCACATTAGTCTGTGAACATTTGTGTACATTAGTACATTTTAGTCTGGGTCTGGATAAGCCCAATTTATAAATATTTTGATCCTTAATAAAGTGTAAAAATACATTAATTAATCAAACATAAAGATGCTTAAAACGCATGCATAAAGCTTTAATAGTTGTACTTATAAACTACTTACCAATTTCTAATACTGTGAAAATAATGTTTTATAGATAATGATTGATTGATTGATTGATTGATTGATTGATTGATTGATTGATTGATTGATTGAAGGAGTTTAACCAATACTTTACTTAGCTTTTATAAAGTGAAATCTTTTATGATAAGAGTTCAGTACGATTTTTGTTTACTGTTTAGTCTATTCCACAATTGGTTTATTTGTTCTGCTGTTTATTGGGATTATGCTTTATAAGATTGTTCATGCGTTTCAAGTGAACTGGCATGAAAATTGACAATAGGTATGAGAGTGTGTGTTAATGTGTGTTTCTGTGTCCGCTCTGTGAACAATTGGCATGCCAATCCAGAGTGTGTGGTCATGTGAATTGATGTCACACGGGTTCTGAAAATGGTAAACAGAAGGTTTAATTACACACAAGTATTGATGCCTAAAATTAGCGTTGGAAGTGTTGCATTTGTAATTGAAAGTTCAGATTTAGTTTCCTGTTTCGTGAATAAGGCAATCAAAACACAGTACAGCTTCATTATTCCAAACTGAGGATAACCTTGATCAAGCCACTGCAGTGTCGACTGCTCCAGGCGTAGATATGTGTAGCTCTGTGTATTTGTTCACAACATTGTGTGCTGTGTGTATTTGACTTATGTAGACCTGGAGTCAATTACATCCACTTAGATGTTTGTCCGATTTATATTTTCTTTGTTAAATCAATTTAACATAACCCTTTTCTACAATAAAACACTGCAATAACGTCAGTTTTTAATCTCTGTAGAATGGACTCAACGCTCTACACTTGGCAGCAAAGGAAGGGCACATGGATCTGGTTCAAGAGCTCCTGGGAAGAGGTTCTTTGGTTGATTCTGCTACAAAGGTGATATTACAGTGTGTAGATGTGTAATGGTTCACATATGAGAAACATGTTTATGACATTTGACTGTAAATCTGTATGTCTTTGCGCTGGTCAAACCAAATTTTTGGTTTGGTAACAGAATGTATTTTGGAACATTAATGTATGCAGTCTTTTCAACTTTTCATGACACTTATATCACCAAAGACCTGATGCAACACTGCTTGCTATAGTTAACCATCTCTAATTGAAACCATGAAATGAACAAACAAACAATGAAAAAATAAATGGCTTCATGTCAATATGATGCACTTGCCACTACTAAAAAACAGAATCTATGTGGAATAAGTACTGTGGAATATGTATGTGTATGTATATATATATATATATATATATATATATATATATATATATATATATATATACAGACGTGGACAAAATTGTTGGTACCCCTGAAATTTTTCCAAAAAATCAAGTATTTCTCACAGAAAAGTATTAAATTAACACTTGTTTTGCTATATACATGTTTATTCCATTTGTGTGTACTGGAACAAAACAAAAAAGGAGAAAAAAACAGAAAGTTTAACATAATGGCACACAAAACTCCAAAAATGGGCTGGACAAAATTGTTGGCACCCTTAAATTAATATTTGGTTGCACACCCTTTGGAAAAAATAACTGAAATCAGTCGCTTCTTATAAGCATCAATAAGCTTCATACACATCTCACAAGGAATTTTGGACCACTCTTCCATTGCAAACTGCTCCAAGTCTCTCATATTGGAAGGGCTGTTTATCCACCATCCGGACTATCCTGCGTTGCAACCTTTATCAAATTTTCTCTTCCGTCCACGGCCAGGGAGATTAGCTACAATGCCATGGGTTGCAAACTTCTTGATAATGTTGCGCACTGTGGACAAAGGCAAATCTAGATTTCTGGACATGGACTTGTAACCTTCAGACTGTTGATATTTTTCCACAACTTTGGTTCTCAAGTCCTCAGACAGTTCTGTTCTCCTCTTTCTGTTGTCCATGCTTAGGGTGGCACACACAGACACACAAATCAAAGACTAAGTCAATTTCTCTCCTTTTAATCTGCTTTCAGGTGTGATTTTTATAATGCCCACACCTGTTACTTGCCCCAGAGGAGTTTAAAGAAGCATCACATGCTTGAAACAATGTGTTTTATCCACAATTTTCAAAGGGTGCCAACAATTTTGTCCAGGCCATTTTTGGAGTTTTTGTGTCATTATGTCAAATTAGCTTTTTTCTCCCTAATTTTTTGTTTTGTTCCAATACACATAAATGGAATAAACATGTAAATAGCAAAACGAGTGTTAATTTAATACTTTTCTGTGAGAAATACTTGATTTTTTGGAAAAATTTCAGGGGTACCAACAATTCTGTCCACGTCTGTATATATGTGTGTGGTGTTGTGTGTGTGTGTGTGTGGTGTGTGTGTGTGGTGTGTGTGTGTGTGTGTGTGTGTGTGTTGGTGTGTGGTGTGTTTATAAATATACGTGACTTCATATATACTGTATATATAAATATACAATATCTATTTATATAAGTACATTACATTCATTTCATTATTTATTATTATTATTATTATTCATTATTATTTCATTATTAATGTATTTATTTACATTAATAATGTATTTATGAATGTGTCCATCACGCAACTCATTCAGTAAATCATTTTAGTTGGTAAATATTTTCTTCTATACTCATGTTTCTTAAAATTGACTTTTAAGTTCCCATTTTTGTGTTTTGAAAGTAAATTAAGTATGTGGTGCGTCATTGTACCTTGTTGATTCCAGTTAACCATGCTACTGGTAAATTGAGAGTAAATTCTATTACATATACAAATCCAGGTACATAATCCTAATATTGCTCTCTAATTATTACAACATTCTGATTATCTGGTCCAAAAAACATAGAGAATAAGAAATAAAGGACAAGTTAGTTTATAAGTTAGTTTATATCTGAAAACAGAAGTGAACACGTACACCATGCTCAGTTTCAGCAGAACCTTTGTTTGTCTTTAATGTATAATACTGTCTGTATAACATTGTAATATTCTTATTAAAATGTAGAAAAAAAACACGAAATTCAAACAGATCCATAGCAAAGAATAGATTTTTAATTTTGTTGTTAAAATTAAATGTCAAAGTTTAATTTTGTATTAAGGAGATTATAATGCTTGGTACAATCAGGTGGACTGCTTCTTCAAGTTCTATTTAAGTACTACAGGTGGCCTAATGTAACCTCTTCTATGTGTGACGGCTGCAGAAACTCGATAGCAATGTCACATGATTTGTGGATGGTCAATAGCCGCTGATAAATAGCCCTGACCTTTGGAAGTATTTCTGAAGGCTTTGAAATCAAACAACATAGCACATGCTGCCAATACATTTCTTTCACGTTTTATGTCACACTTTTGCATTTAATCAATGAAATTCGAATACTATCGCAAAATACACTGTAACTAATCACTTGGTAGTTGCATTAACGACAAAGCTCTTTTATTAGATGCAAGACTGTTTATTTTATTTAGAGAAGTTGCTTTTTGTTTGAGAATTTTTGAGAATTACTCCGTTCAGAGGGTTAAGTTACACATTGGATATTAAATGTTTCAGTATTAAGAATCGCAGTATAATTGAAGAAATGTTTTATTGTTGGGTCAGATCAACATTATTCATCCTGAACAACCTCAGCTTTTCTCTGACAGACAGTTGTGTTTATTCTGACCACAGAAGGGGAACACAGCGCTCCACATTGCTTCACTAGCAGGACAAGCAGATGTTGTGAAGATCCTGGTCAAGAGAGGTGCTGACATCAACGCACAATCTCAGGTGAGACCACAATTCCCTCAACTTTCATGTTATTTTAAACTGAAACTTCATTTCGGAGATCCAGACTAAAGAAATTGTTGCTTTGTGTTTCTCTAGAATGGCTTCACTCCTCTGTACATGGCCTCTCAAGAAAACCATATAGATGTTGTACGCTATTTGTTGGAGAATGGTGGGAACCAGAGCACTGCGACAGAGGTAGAGTTTTTGAAATGTAAATTGTGAGGTGACAAGATTTGACAAATTCACATATTCACAAGCGACAATTCAGAAACATGCAAATAAATATGAAAACAAATAACTATTTGCAAAGAAAGGTTAGCAAATCAAGAACCAATTGACAAATATGAAAGCAGGCAGACAAATAAAGTGAATTACTAAGTAAGAAGAATAGGCTTGCAAACTAGGCCTTATGCTACACACTAATCATGCCAAGAGCACAAAAATGATGACTGACACAAAATAATTAAATACCGTATGCGTAATTATATAATATAATAATATTTATATACAGTACCAACAAACAGAATAAACAAGTCTGAAGTGAACATAGTCATGTAGTCAGTAGCACAAGAGGATTGTGGGATGTGTAGTTTACCATACATACACAGATCAACGCAACAATATGTATCTAGTCAGATCAGCACAAATGCTATGTCCTTATGTTATCAATACTGAAATGATCATTATGATTATAATAAATGTTGTACAAATGTTATTAAAAACACTTATTTTAGAATTTTAAAATTCAACTAAATATTTAATGTTTTGATATGAACATTTTAGCACTCATTCATATTGTCGTGTCTTTGACGATACTCTTGGCAGTTTACAAAACGTTTTTATAATGTCACTTTTCCAGGATGGATTCACGCCTCTTGCTATTGCGTTACAACAAGGCCACAATCAAGTAGTTTCAGTTCTTTTGGAAAATGACACAAAAGGCAAAGTACGTCTTCCTGCCTTGCACATCGCAGCACGTAAGGACGACACAAAATCTGCTGCCCTGCTGCTGCAAAACGATCACAATGCTGATGTTCAGTCGAAGGTAAATATAAAGCAGACATGTTTGTAGATTAAATAATACACTGACATGGGGCTTTGATAATAGTACCTCTTTTTTATATTTACATGTGTTGAAAGTTTATGAAAATGATGTTTTCCAACTTGATGGGACTAACAAATTGGGTTGGAACTGGACGGCTTTTTGTTTGAAATGTACTTGTTGCTTAATTTTTTTCTCAAGGTTTAAATCTTATATATATTTTGATATTACGCATACTTCCTCACATTTTTACAAGGTCTCCTGCTTCGGTTTCTATAAAGATTGTTTTCTGGTTTTTTTCTGCCATTATAATTAAAATGTACTGAACTATTTTGAAGAGTGTATTACGGTATGGTGAAGCAGCGCGTTCTTCCACGTCAGGCATTCTCAATTTGAGAGGCATTTACGAGACCCCCACCACCCATACGTCATTTATATATGTGTTGCTGTTAGACTGTTTGGGGTTACTTGGAATACTCTGGTGTAACATTGGGGTTACTTGGAAATGCAATATTTTCATTTATGCAACGTGTCAAATATAAAATAGAATGACAATATTGTTTCAAAATATGACCTCCTTCAAACGCAATATGCTGTATTTAAACTGATCATTCATATGCCCAACTATTCAAAGAGGGTGGTGATTTTGAATTGACCTCACAAATACATCTCTTGATTTTATTTTGCATATTGACCTCTTGAATTTGCGTTCTTAATCAAATTTTGTCTGTTTCTGCTCGTCAATGATGAACGCAACACATTACGAATCTCACATTTTGTCCAGAACATCGCTCCATAAATTTGAGTAGATCATTATAATCTTATACTATAAATAACATTTTTTGCAGTTAGCTGACATCTTAGCTTTTACTGGTTTTGCGTTAAATTCAGAGATTGTAGAATCAGGGTTAGGGTTAAGACTGATACTCCGTATAATCTTTAAAATCTTAGATTCCAATGGAAGAGCGTGGGGTTTGCAACAGTAATTTTGTGGGTTTGACTCTCAAGGGATGAATGAGCTAGAGGTATAAATGTAAAAGCATAAATTCCAGCATAAATGTAAAAGTTGGGTTGAATTAAAGGTTCACTGTCTTCCAGTTCTAAACTCTGCATGCACTGACAATGAGCTAGTAATGTTGTTAATCTGTTACCAGATGAAATTGTGTCTGTCTCTGTCTTTCTTTGTCTAACTGTACCTGTGTCCTGTGCTTCCATGCTGATGCTCTCTGAGTATCACACTTCATCTATTTCTTTGTTCCTGTATTCGCACTTCTTCTTCTTCTTTGTCATCTCCGTCTTCTTTTTCTTTGTCAGGACACACGTTCCTTGTCTCTTATAGCGGTTAGCACCTAATATGTGCATGTAGCCATGATGAATGTGATGTAATGTGTGTGTGTTAACGTAAAATGTGATAGAGGTATTTATTTTTCTTTCAAATGTAGGGAAAAATAAGAATTCTTCCAAAAGAATAATTATCATCCTATATATTTTAAGGATTATAAAAAAGTTAAAAGGACATTTTTCTGCAAAGCAGAAAACATTTTTCTCACACGCATACAGTCACTCACACATACACACTTATTAGGAATGATTGAATTTAAAACACTTTATATAAAGATTGTTTTTATCTCTTGTTTTTATCTCTACGTTTTTTTTTTTTTAAGTTTTTTTTTATTACATAAATAATTTGCGATAACTTACGTAAGTATATGGTATAACTATTTTTTAAATTTTATTAAAATTACATTTTTTTACTTAAAATATTTGTACCAAAATAATTTAGATAAAAGCAACATATTTCTTAACTGTCTCATAATTCATCGATTGCAGGTTCATTGATCTGTTGCTGGTATTGCCGACTAGATCTCTAGTCGTAATTAAATAACAATCATTTTCATTACTGCTCTTATTATTGCAAATGATGAAATCTGACAAAAATAAGAATGTTACAGACATCTAGAATATTTATGTCTCGGGTGAAAACAAGACTTCAATGGTTTGCTCTGTGTGTGATGGAGAATAGTCAGAGAAAAATAACGACCTCTTGCTCATCCGACCTTATCTGCATGAAACTTTGTGGGGATAACAGATCAACAGGAGTAAAATATAACCCAACTATTTCCTTCCTGTTTTGATGCAACAGATGATGGTCAATAGAACCACTGAGGTAGAGATATTTTAATAGCTTGCTCAGAAACCTTTCTCTGTTTTTATTTTCCTCATTTGTCTTGGTTACTTTTTTGCCAGGTAGATGTGTAAATGTTGTATTTGACTTTTTTCTTCATATAAATGTATAAACATGATCTTGCATGGCTCATCGCAGCATCGGAAACCATTTTGCCAATGTGGTGGTTGATGATGTTGTTTCATTTCCACAAATGCAGAAGTCAATATTCCAGACAGTGTGTTTTCCCATAAGCCTCTTACAAATCAGGATTTTAGACTTTGGCATTTAAGCTCCAATTTATCTCAAACTTGAGTCTGTTTCCAACACTAGCTCTTTTCTGGACACACACGACACTGTCCGGTTAGCTTTGCTACTCAGGTTGAATTAAGCACAAGCCTGGGGTGACTAGTCAAATGGCTTTAGTGGAATGAGCTTTTATTTCATTAGTCCCACCTTAAAGGTCAGCGGGACCCTTCGGCATGGATTTGCCTGTCGACAGCAGTCGCTTGACTCCCAGCACACATTAGTGAGATTGCGCTAAGCTCTTTAACAACATCGTATGCAATCTGTGCTAAAATGTAGGTAAATGGTTCTATCTACTTATTTTTAACAGGCTTCCATCAAAATCATAATGATCAAAGAGTCCATTTTTCATTAAAATTAATACTTTTTGATGTGCTAACCACACATAAGCCAATGTATTTGTAGTTGATTTTCTTTATTGCATTTAAAAGTGTTGATGAGGTGTGAGAGGTTTTCATTTAGCATCCAGCATGCTGCATCGCAGAATTTTTTTTGCACTATATTTGAAAATGTTTTGCACAGTCAATATGTTCATCACAATCTTGTAAATGATGTTTTCACATTAAATCGGACCGTGACATTCAGAATGGGAAGGTAAGGCACGAATTTCACATATTCCAACTCCTCTACAATCTTTACCTTCTGATAGTCCTGATATAATTTCATTACAGAAATGAGCAACATGCTGCACTCTCATGTCTTTTTGGTTTTGTTGGTTCTTTTTCTGCTCTTGTTCTTTCCATTTTACTTATCCAGCAATGCTAATACAAAATGTTTGTTCTGTTGCCTTTTAATAACTTCATATTTATTTAACAAAGTTTAAGATTTTGTTTGTTTGTTTGCATGCTTGATTGACCTTTCTAACCATCAGTGTATGTCTATATGTGTATGTGCTGTAAAATCAGCCATTTTAAGGCTGGGAGTTTTCTTAAAAACTTTTCTTGAAATGACCTCTATGGCATTGTCAGCCCAGGCAGTTTCCTTTTACTTATTCTGTTTTGCATTCTTTTGTAATTTGAAATTTATTTTTTAAAAGCTACACATATGTACTTAGGCCACTAGAAAAACAACCTGAGTGACACATGAACTGATGTAAAGGTGTCACTAATTAGCGATCTGAGGCCTTTTGGCTTGGGAGGTTCACTGTTCTCAGATCAGTATTTATGGGCAACTTTACTCAGACACATGATGTCTAGGTTAGAAACATTGACTGTGGTCTCATCTGTGCTTTCTCTGTCCATCCTGTCCTTCTTTCACTTCTCTCTGTAGAGTGGATTCACTCCTCTGCACATTGCCGCTCACTATGGGAACGTGAACGTGGCAACACTGCTGCTGAACAGAGGGGCTGCTGTGGATTTCACTGCAAGGGTCTGCATTTACTATTTTGACGTGACTGTACCTATAGTCTTAAATACTGTAGTGAAATATAATCTATGATTCAGTAGATTAAAAAAATGTATATTTTGCAGCTTTCTAAATGTTTATTCATCATAGCAGAACATAATATATTTTATTAGTTTTATATATATATATATATATATATATAAAATTTAATAATTGTTTTATTCCTTTAGTTAAGGAACACTTGCAACAGTATTGTATGACTACAGTATAAAGCATTTTAAAAGAATACTGTAGAGAATATTGGCTTTTCTTTGTCAATGACAAATTATTGCTTTGTTTTTTTTCTGTGCAGAATGGGATTACACCGCTGCATGTCGCATCTAAGAGAGGAAACACTAATATGGTTCATCTACTGTTGGACAGAAGTGCTCAGATTGATGCTAAAACACGGGTTAGTTGGATTTATTTGTTCTAATTGCATTTTGTGACGTTCAGTTTGATATGGGTTTTCTTCTTCTTAAGAACAATCTTTTGGTTGTTATGCTCAGCTATTTGAAACGTGCAGTGACATCTATTTGTTTTATTAATAATGAAACTTTATGATTATAATTATAATTTAATTTATATTAAAATTTATATTTTATTATTTCTTAACTAGCTAGAATTACACGTAAAACAGTTAGTCTATTGTTTCTAGCCCAGAAAAAAAAGAAAATACAATAAAACTTACTGAAGTTGACCAATGAGAACATCGTTTAGGCTGCTTAATTCATGCATGACAGGAACTATTGCAATAGTCATGATGATCCATCACACATTTTATATTTATTTATTTTTTTTTACATTTTTATATTTTAATGGTAATGAATTAATATGCACATAATGACTGAAGGAAAAGAAGGTAAAGGCCAAATATACCGTTTTGTCAGCCAGAAAAAATCTTAGAATCGGTTTCAGTCTGGATCAGTTCATCTTCTCATCTTCACTAGGATCTCAATTACAGTATTTTCTGGACTATAAGCCGTACCTGTATATAAGCCGCCGCTCTATTTTTGAAAAAATAAATAAATAAAAAAAACATAAACAAGCCGCACCTGCATACAAGCCGCATCCACTCTATTAAAAAAAGTTCCCTTTCTTGTCATTCGATGGGGACAACGTTACCTGTAACGTGTGTCTCGCTTCCTCCTCTCAGGGAATAAGGGTTTCAGTCGAAACCTGGATAGTTTTGCAAGCCACCGATATGTATGTTTTTGGATTAGATACAGTGTTCCCTCGCTACTTCACGGTTCGACTATCTTGGATTCGCTGCTTCTGGGATTTTTTTTCTTTATTACGTATGCTGGCGGATTCACGGCTTCGCAGATTTTTTTATTACATATGCATTTCTATTCTATTTCTATTTCTATAATTCTAAAAGAAATATATTGCAATATTTGTGCGCGACTGCGCGGTCTGCTGATGTTGATTCTTGAGCCGTTACCCCCGAAAGACCCGCGGAGGATGCTCGCAGCGGCTGGAGAAGGGACCCAGCGGCGGGAAACGTGATATTCCCCCATTCAAACACTTTGAAAATGAATATCTTCGCGGGGACGAGCGCTAGCAAGAAGCAGCGTATATTATATATGAATATTTCGTTCCGTTACTGTACGCATAGCAATTTTTCGTTTTTACGTGGTGCAATTATTGTTTTTTGCTTGCATGTGTTTCGTTAGATACTGTGAAATTTGTAACATGATAATTTTTCGTTTTTTGCTTGGTGCATGAAACAAGAAAACACTTACTGTTTTATTGCTTGACATGCGTTCCGTATTGTATGTATTATAATACCGTTCAAATGTTTAGTACATAGTGCTTAACAATCTTTCGTTTTTTTTTTATGTTGTGCTGTTTTATTACTTGACGTCTGTTCCTGTGATTTTTGTACTGTGATGTTTGTTAACATTACTTTAACAAAGAATACTACGTGGAAAAAAAGTGTTTTGAAAGTCAGAATAAGCGTTAAATAAATACGTAAATGTTGTGCCTCTACTTCGCGGATTTTTACCTATCGCGGTCGGGGCTTGGAACATATTTACCGCAATAAACGAGGGTTCACTGTAGGAACAGAACGATTTTGAATTGTAAATGTACTTGTATGTAACTAAATAGATCATTTCCTAATCTTTGTTTTAACACGGCAGCAATTTTGCTGATTAAAACTTCTAAACATTATATACAATTATATACTGCTTAGAGCGGCCCTAGCGGTGGAAAAAAATCTGCAGAATAGCCTCACCTTTGTATAAGCCGCATGGTTCCAAACTTATGAAAAAAGTAGCGGCTTATAGTCCGGAAAATACGGTAGGTTGTTGATGTAACAGAGTTTTATGCACAGTGAGTTATTAATAGTGATATATCACATTAGAAACAAACAACCATTTGAGTTCACTCTGAGCTCAGACTCGGCCTGTTCACAATAATCACTTTTTCATCAATTTTTCTGAGGGGAAATCTAGTTTCTGATCATGTAAATGTTGGCTATATCTTACATTTGAATCTTTTTCTATCTTGAAAACTTAATTGAACAGATTACTGTGACCGTTATTAGCCGCCGTATTGGTGACCTCTGAAATTGATCTAGAAATAAAATATATTAAATCATTCAAACCAATTTCAAATAATAAAATCTGCTCAATTTTATTTACTACAAACTCATATACAATGGTCTTCATACTGTTATACTAAAAATATAATGAAATATAACTCCTTCTACACAAGTATCAAATACTTTTGAGTATTTTGAAAATATGCCACGCACTACTGTTTCTTTTATACACAGCGGCTTAAGAATTGAACAATTGCTGACTGAAAGGTTTTAAACACGGTTAAAGCAAAAGGAACGGTAAAACACTTTGTTGTCCTGAGTAAATACGTCTCGTAAATACAATTTGTCATGCATGTATTTTCATATTATTATTATTATTATTATTATTATTGGTAAATTATTGAAATACTATTATTTGTATTATTTATCACTTGTTTTTTATACACGTTAGTAATTAAATCTCATACTTTAGTAATTTTTTTTATCTCTTTGAAATGCTGCGAAATGAAATTGAATGTAGAAAAAGTTAAAAGTAAAGTAAGTAAATGTCACTTTGACTGATTGAATTGTCCTGAAAGTTGCTGTAAAGTGATTTCAGCCGACTAATTTGACTTTTTCTGAATGGGTTAGAACAACACCGGCTGTTTTCCATCTCAAACCTCATTTGTAAAGAACTTGGATAATGAAATTAGTGACACAACCTTTTGATGTGTGTTTGTGTGTTTTGCAGGATGGTCTGACACCTTTACACTGCGCAGCACGAAGTGGACATGACACGGCTGTGGAACTGTTACTGGAGAGAGGAGCCCCAATGTTGGCCAGAACAAAAGTACACACGCACGCATGCACATACATGCACATCACTTTATTTCTGTCATTATGTTTTCTTTTTTTTATTTTTACAAAATGTAATATCACCTAGTATTATTTCTATTACTAATAAAAGATTTCTAATTGAATCTTTTTTGCATTTATGTTTATGTAATTTTTAGTTTTGTCATTAAGCATTCCTTTTTCTTAGTTATTTGATCTTTAAAACAAAGGAACTGGACACAATCCAAAAATCTATTTTTCTTCCTCTTGTGTAGAACGGTTTGTCTCCACTCCACATGGCAGCGCAGGGTGACCATGTGGAGAGTGTTAAACACCTGCTGCAGCACAAGGCGCCCGTTGATGATGTCACACTCGACTACCTGACTGCCCTCCATGTTGCTGCCCACTGCGGCCATTACAAAGTAACCAAGCTACTGCTGGATAAGAGAGCAAATCCTAACGCTCGGGCATTGGTTTGTGCCACTTTTATTCAGTTAGTTTAATCCACAAATCACTTCTTCATAGTTTCCTCTGGGCTTGTTTTTCAGAACGGTTTCACACCTCTACATATTGCTTGTAAGAAGAACCGGGTCAAAGTGATGGAGCTTTTAGTTAAATACGGCGCATTCATTCAAGCCATCACAGAAGTATGCACTTATTATTCACTATATTTACTTAAGTTTGTTCTGACAAGGCTTTTTTTCCTTGTGTGTCTAGTCTGGTCTCACACCTATCCATGTAGCAGCCTTCATGGGTCATCTCAACATTGTTCTTCTGCTACTGCAAAATGGAGCTTCCCCTGATGTCAGCAACATAGTAAGTAGCTTTTTATATTACTATATAAGTCTTTAAAACAATCTGTTGTCCAATATGTCTTTAGACAATCTCCAATAGATTACTTTATATGTGTTTAAACAATCTGTTTTCCAATATGTCTAATTAAATATGTCCCTTTAAACAATCTGTTTTCTGTAACGGACATAAAGGATGAGATTGGAATGATCTTCTACACATACTTGTTACTTCTTCATAATTACAATTTACACTTTGTAGGACACATTGGCTAAAATCACAGCAGACATCTTTTTAACCTCAATAATCTTGAAAACTGACATTGTAAGTCAAACAATTACTCCACAATGAACTATGATTAGACAAAGAAACTACTTTTATCCCACATATGAAATCCATAAAGAACATATTTGAATATAAATAATCAATTTATATATAATCAACAATCAAACAGTTTGAACTTTACCACTTGTAATTCTAAGAAATGTCACAAATAAATTGTCATTACAATTTTCAACAACTTCCTGCTTTCATGTTCCAGTGTTTGAAGCACTAGCGCTCCATTGAATGAGCTACTGTGAAAACTATACTGGGGCTATAAATTATTATTAATGTTATAGTATCACGTAAAAAATAGTACAAAATATATAACAGAACTGCCAGGTGTCTAGCAAAACTCACAATTAAGACTTCACACAATTGATACTTTACAGCGAGGAGAAACCGCCTTGCACATGGCAGCGCGTGCTGGGCAGCTTGAGGTTGTTCGATGTCTATTGAGAAATGGGGCTAAAGTGGATGCCAAGGCAAGGGTAAGATATTAAGGGGATACAAGTATTGTTTGAAACATTTATTTTTTGACTTGGGCTAAAAACATAGCTCACATAAACTTCTCACTCATCAGGAGGACCAGACGCCACTTCACATTGCATCCCGTCTGGGTAAAGTGGAGATTGTGCAGCTCTTGCTCCAACACATGGCTCACCCTGATGCTGCCACGGCTAATGGCTACACCCCGCTTCACATCGCTGCTCGTGAGGGACATCTGGAGGTGACGTCAGTCCTGCTGGAGGCCGGAGCCTCGCACTCTTTAGCTACCAAGGCAAGCGATGGCCGGATGTTTAGAAATAAGTGTACATTTGTAATCTGGACATAAGCTGTTGACAAAGTCAGTCTAGTAAAAATGCTAACGTTATTTAATGCTGAACGTTATTTAATGCTGACTAAACACAATTGAAATGCAAAAGTATTTTAAAAACACTTTGGTGTTCTGAGGAAATACGTGTAATTATTGCGTTGTCATGCATGTTTTTTTCATATTTGATGTTTTGTAAATATATAGGTTGTATTATTATTATTATTATTATTATTATTATTATTTGGAAAATTATTGTAATACTATAATTTGTATTATTTATTATTTGTTTATATTGTACATTTTAGTCATTAAAGCTCATCTGTTAGTAATTATTTTATCTCTTTGAAATGCTGCGAAATAAAATTTACCGTACATTGCTATTGAAATTTAATGTAGAAAAGGTAAAAAGGTAAAAGTAAATGTCACTTGGACTGTCTCTGTTTTCTTTTATGCTATTTCTAACGTCATAGTTTAAGCCACCTTTACCGTCTGTTGTTGAACATGTCCGTCTGTGCACGTGTGAGCTTAATACATTTTGCTTTCAGCAGAAAGGCTTCACACCTTTACATGTGGCATCAAAATACGGCAGCCTGGATGTAGCGAAGCAGCTCCTCCAGCGACGGGCACCGCCGGACTCGGCTGGCAAGGTACCAAACTTCTTCAGAGATTTTGAAGATCACTATTGCTTTGTTCTGCAATGTGTGTAGACTTTTTATCTTTAAGGTTTTTGTATGGGGACAATTGTAAAATAATTTCAATAGAATTGTATTTTGATACAATTATTTACAAAGGTAACATTTTTTGTAAGTATAACATTTTTTTGGAAAAAAAGAAACACTGTTTTGTTCTTCTTTCTCTATAATCAGCTATGTATTGATCATTTCAAAGCTTGCATTCTAATCTAGACCTTAACATCACATATTAACATCAAAAAGAAGAACAGTCCTCATTAACATATCTCGTTTTTTCCCAAACGTGTGTGTTTATTTAATGCTTTAGCACTTCCTTTGTAACCATGTTGCACTGACCCTAATCTCAGCAGAACGGTCTGACTCCTCTACATGTCGCTGCTCACTATGATAACCAGAAGGTGGCTCTCCTGCTTTTGGATAAAGGAGCATCTCCTCATGCCACCGCTAAGGTGAGTATCTGAGCCGTGTATAATGCATACATGTATGGAGTTCCATCTGTTTTGTGACCCAGACTGGCTTTCTAACTGTGAGCTGTATTTGTTCGGAGCAGAACGGCTATACTCCCCTTCACATCGCATCAAAGAAAAACCAAATGGAAATAGCTACCACACTCCTGCAGTACGGAGCTGAGACCAACATTCAGACCAAACAGGGGGTGACACCGCTCCACCTGGCGGCCCAGGAGGGTCACAGTGAAATGGCCGCCCTGCTTCTCCAAAGAGGAGCTCATGTAAACGTGCCCACCAAGGTGAAGGAAGCAGTACAACGGTGCTGCAAATCATTCTCAATGATAAATTCTGTAGCTTTTGTAATTAAATCTAAAAGTTATTATTCAGTATTACCACATTGCAATAATGTACTATAAGTATGATAAGTACATTTTTTGGCATAAATACGTTTTGAACACAATTATGAATTACGTTTAATTTAGTGTTTTTCACTGATTTCCAGCCCATAGCCATGAAATACTGTATATATTATTCAGGCCAGATCAGAAGCTGTATCTCAATAAATCTATTTACTGACCTGTACATCTAATACAATCAGGGACTTTTAGTTTGTACCACACTTGCTAATAAGTTATGAGTGTAAAATTATGTAGTTACCGGTAATGAGAATAAAGTAGATATTTTTTTAAATAATATGGTGTATTTTTTTGCTTGCTTAAATTATTACAAAAATGAACAGAAAGACATAAAGCAAGTTTAAACATAGGTGAACAGAATGTTTGGATTGCAAAGTAATAAGTAAATGCTGTTGTCATGACAAATAATCTCACGTTTTGTTTCAGTCTGACATTTTCTGACAAATTTCTTTATGTGCAAAATTGTGAATCTGATGGGAGGATTCTTGTCTTCTCAGAGTGGACTCGGCCCACTCCATCTAGCTGCCCAAGAGGACAATGTAGGTGTTGGCGAGATCTTGGTGAAGAATGATGCCAATAGTGACCAACAAACCAAAGTAAGAAGCATATTTTTCTGTGTAGAGTAAAACAACTGTGTTTTAATTTTACATAGTAATACTGTACAACAAACCTCTCATTTAGCTGGGATACACACCACTGATAGTAGCCTGTCACTATGGAAATGCTAAGATGGTAAATTTTCTCTTGAAGAATGGAGCAAGTGTCAATGCAAAGACAAAGGTATTGGATTTTTTATTGTTTATGACTAACCAAACTACTAAAGACATAATGAGACCATAATTGTATTTTCAGAATGGTTACACACCTCTGCATCAGGCAGCACAGCAAGGGAACACGCATCTCATCAACGTCTTACTCCAGTACGGGGCCAAACCCAATGCTATCACAGTGGTTAGTAACATCAGACACGCAATAAAACAAAAAAAAAAACACAATAAAACCCTGGTTTAGAATGAATTTACCTTTGACAAATGTAAATATAGTGCTGGGAGACCCAGGTGAGCGTGTAAGGCAGATTTTGTGAACACAAAAATCACTTTCAAACAAGGCAAAGAAAATACTTGAACAAAACTGGACCCGAAACCGATTAAATAGTCTGTTTTCAATCACTCCTACAAAAAAGGGGGAAATTGCTATGACCAAAGTGTCACCTAATAATCCAAAAACACCAAGAGCACACAGTGGGTAATAGGAAATTAGATGTTTTTTTGTCATGTTTGTCAAATTTGTTTTGAGATGTAGAAGAAATGACACCTCCAAGAACTAAGTTCCAATAAAAACTAATCTCATGGGAAGAATGAGACGTCGCCACATTCTTTGTTTTGATAAATGAGTAGGAGATAAGGAACTAAACCAAAAAAAAAACAGGAAAACAGGAACTAAACCAAAGTTCAAACCAAAATAAAACACGATTAAGACTGAAACTAACAAAATGGCATTCTGAAACCAGAATCCTAAACTTAGGTTTTATAAAGGGAGAATATGAGATTTTTATGTTTGACGTTGCTGTTGACTAAATGTGGTGTTGTTGTGTCTTGTTTGATGCAGAATGGAAACACGGCTCTTGCAATCGCTCGGCGTCTCGGGTACATTTCTGTGGTTGACACTCTGAGAGTAGTCACAGAGGAAATCATCACTACAACAACGGCAAGTTTGATGAGCGCTTCACATCAATCTGATGGTTTACAGCATTTTAACATGTTTCTGTTTGCACAGACGGTTACAGAGAAACATAAACTTAATGTACCAGAAACCATGACAGAAGTCCTTGATGTGTCTGACGAAGAAGGTGAGTGGGACAAACAAATGTTTTCCTCTCCATTCAGTCAGTAACTTATTTCTTCAGTCAATATGTCAATATATCGTCTTGTTCCCCAAGATGTATAAACTAGTTATTGATGTGTTTTAAATGGTGGACTGCCCTACAGTTACAAGGCAAGTAGATGATGGGGCTTTTTCAGATGACTCCATTGATTTCGAAGGTATAACATGCTTGTGTGTGGATTGGTATGGTGCTAAAGCTGTAAAGATTGTCTGTACGGGCAACAGTGGTGCATGGCATTGGTGGGATGTTCAGTGGTCAAAGCACGTTTTAAAGCCTAATGATCCCACAATCCTTTCCTCTATTAACTTGTAATAGTTGAATTTTGAAATAGAAAAAGAGTAAGTAGGTGTGAGTGAATGTGAGTCTATGGTGCGGAAGCCTGGATTCGAGTGCGTTTGGCTGCCACTGTTGTATTACTAGTACTTGTAAGCATGAGTTCAAGTTCAAGTTCAGTGCATTTGTAAGACGCTTTTCACAGTTACAACTTTCTCAAAGCCCAAAGGTGTGTTGTCATCTACTGTAAGGCAATCTTGAGGGACTCGAAATTCCATGTACATTTAAAACATTGTTATTATTGTTATTTTTATTGTAGTAGTATTTTTATTATTATTATTATTATTATTATTAATGTTATTACATTTAATGTCTAAAGAATTATGTTCTTTAATTCCTTTTGCTAGTAGATCTAGTAGACACATTTTTGCATAATTAATGTTTCCCTCAGTTTGACAAAATATTGATCCTGTTTTGGTTATTTACAATGAGATAAAACATTCTATAAACTATAAATAAATTCAAATTCCATTCTCTTTATATGATATGATATGATATGATATATGATACGATACGATACGTCACTATATTACATTACATTACATTACATTACATTACATTATATTATATTATATTATATTATATTAATGCAGCCAATATGCTACTGGCAGTCAAACAGGTTGCATTGCCTTTTGCTTTCTTTGACTTTACACCACAGACTAGAAACTCTCCCTTTGCTGGCCAGACAGCAATATTGCAGACAAGCTGTTCTTTATCATCACACATTATGTTTTTGAATGGCCTAGAGCTAGATTAGAGATGGCTGTTACACTCCATTACAGACGCTTTGCCAACATTATTAATCTGTAAAATGCTATATGAAAATATGAAAGCATAATATAAAGAACCATAAGGTCGTTAATAGGCGTATTGACGTATAGTACTATGTATTAGTACATAATACGTTGATTTCAGAACTCAGTGTACCTTTGCCGTAGGTGATGACACTATTACCGGTGATGGTGGGGAGTATCTGAGGGCCGAGGACTTGAGGGAGCTGGGAGACGACTCTCTGCCAGGACAGTACCTGGATGGCCTCAACTACTTACGCTACAGTTTTGAAGGAGGAAGATCAGATAGGTAGCTTCACAAGTCTGGTCACATTTGTCTTGCCAAACCCCCTATGAAACATTTTAATTGTTTGTTTGATTAACACATTTTAAGCTTTTTAAAATAACATTATTTTATTATACTTAATGACCAAATTTGTATTTTTCTTCTTATTCGCCAGTCGTATACAAAGGTATGTATGAAACACTTCATGTCTGTTTCACTGGCTGTCCACGTTTTAATGAAGCGTATTTCATTTCTTTAACAGTTTGGACCGCTCCTACACTCCCACTCATCAAAATTATTACTCGGCAAAGCATTATGGAATGATGGAAGACATAGTTTACAGTGACCAGGTAAATTTGCTTTTAACAGTTTCGATAAAAAAAAAAAAGTAAATATTTAGTATTAATATTGAGTTGTTAGGCACAATAACCAAGAAACAGCATTTTGATTATTTTTGTCCCTTACTTGCGCTTACACTGTTTTGTTCTATTCAGTTGAATGTTCACTGACACTGTTGTCTGCTTTGGCATTACACACAAACTTTTGCCCCCTTCAGTTTTCTTCTCTGGGAAGAGAGAATGAGAAAGACGGATTGAACTGGGACACTGAAAACCTTGACAATATTGCTGTGTCCTCAAGTCCTGCTCATTCTGGGTGAGAAAAAAACAACGTTTTTTACAAGCATTTTTATTAAAGACTGTCTGAAATAACCTTTAGTTTTAAAATGTTTCTAAGTGGGTCTTGATTATTAACCCTAACTGTAGTAACACTGGTTCTCTAAGTTGTCATAACCCTACCCAACCATTCAACCTTTTTTCTGGCTTTCTTTCTCTGATGGATGCTTCAGCCGTTGTTCTCAGTGTCATGACAATGACAATAGCAGGTGATTGCAGCTGCTTATTTGACATTTGACCTCTTTCACTTCCACTAAAACACACACCTCATCACAAAGGAATGTTGTTCATAATGTGACCTTGAGCTATTTTATATAAATCTGTCTGTCTGCATGATTGTCTGTTTGCCGTCTCTGTCTTCACAGTCTCTCTTGTTCTCTCTCTCTCTCTCTCTCTCTTGTTCTCTCTCTCTCTCT